>CM077153.1:248757328-249239454 GCA_039583875.1 Platanthera guangdongensis
GAAAGTGTTGATGTTATTTTTTCTCTTTCTCTTTTTTGTAATCTCGTCGAGTCGAGGCTCCTCATGTAATTATCCCCATCAATCAATACATTTTTGATATAACTTTTGTCCATTCTTTTTTTCTATCTTTTTTTGTATGTCTTTGTCGTGCCCCTCTTTTTTGCGAACTCTTCCTTGGGCAACCTCGCGAAGATATATTTTGCAAGTAGGATAATTGTTAGAGATCGTTTGTGAGAGTTCACTCTGAGAACTCGCCGATTCTTGGACGATCTGGGGTAGGTTACCCGCCGCCCTTGGCACGCCACCCCAGCTCGCTCGTGAGCCACCCATATTCTTATCAACATAAGATTAGATCTATGAAATTTTCTAAGTAAAACAGAGATGAGGTGAAGCGTCCAGGCGCGGCCCGCCTCCCTTTAGCGAGGTCCAAGGGCCTGGCTCGTTACCCTTCTGGCAAGGCAGAGCTGAGCTTGGCGAGTCCTGGCTTGCTAATGCCGAGACTCTTCTCCTTATTCCTAGAAGAAATACAAAACTCTTGGTCCAACATCTGGAGAGTATAGGGACTTCCCCGAATGACATCCAGCCCTGCCGGCTTAGTGAAAGCCCGGAACGAGATCTGCTCGGAGTCCGAGGCTAACACTGAGTGACTTCAAGCCCTGTCATCTAGGTGAGAGCCTGACAGGGAGATTCTGCTCGGGGTCTAAGGTTGACACCGAGTGACTTCTAGCCCTGTAGCAAGGTGAGGAGAACATGACAGCGGATCTGCTTGGGGTCTATGGCTAACACCAAGTGGACTTCCAGCCCTGCCGCTAGGTGAGAGCCTGACAACGGGATCTTCTCGGGGTCTAAGGTTGACACTGAGTGACTTCCAGCCTTACCAGCAGTCACAACCCGCATTTTCTCAACGATAAAATCATATCAGAGCAAGAGAAAACACGTGCCGTGATGCCACGCCGTGCAGGGGATAACTGCACGCGCTCAGGCAAAACTCCAGACCTTAGTTTTAAAGGAAAATCGTTGATTAATTATGAAAGAAAAGCAGTTATGTTGATTGGCCGTATCCCTCGGCTGGTGGATCAGCTAGTCCACAATTAAAAGTATAAGTATACGCAGCAGAAATTAGTTTGGTTCAATTAAGTTGACACCCTAGTGAGCATAAGTGTCCCCGAGGGACACTCATGGTATGCACGACTCTAAAGTGAATATAATAGATATAAAAGGTAGTCTTTTTACGCTAAGGAAATATAGTGTCTTTGTTTTTATAATTATGTTATGCATGATATACATATAATAATGCTTTTAGGGTTTAAATATCTAACATGCAACCTAGCAAAAATCCTTCCCAGAAGCAAGTAAACAACCACTAATAGGCAAAAACAGCAGTTTAAGTTCATACCCAGCATCGCAAGAAGCCACCAGTGGGTGCCAACAACCTGACACGAACCCACTGGTGAGTATGTATGTCTATACAGAAAGTAAAGAGCTACCTCACAAAATCGGGATCAGCTGTCTCTGCTACCCAAGAGGCCACAAACCAGCCCCTCCAAAAGAACTAGCCGCTGAACCGGCTACAACCTGGACTGAGGCATTCAAGAAAAGAACACCTCAGCAAGGAAATAATCAAAAGTGTAAATAAAGCATTAAAGTTAAGAGCAAAAAGAAGGGTTTACCAACCCGACAACAAGCTGCTATAAGCAAAAGAAAGGGGCATGACAGTAAGAAAAGAGCACTGTCTAAAGCACGGCAAAGCACACCAAGTGAGCAATAAAAGCAACATGCTCAACGAAAGAGTCTAACATTCCTAATACGTGGGTAAGTGGCAGTGGTCAAAACATGGATCTGAATACTAACCAAAATCAGATCCAACAAAAAGGGCTAAGGGGTCGCCAGTGGCAGCTTTAGGGTCCACACACCAACCCAAACCGGGCAAAAAGGCGGTGGGCCACAGCTCTCCACATCAAAATCCACCCCTCGAGAGGCACTAAAACTCCACCACCTGCCACAACCAGAGTCGGCAAGCAAAATTTGCCGAACACCCAATACCACCCCCTAAAGGAAGGGAAAAGTCAAACTAACAATCCTAAGGTACACATGAACTCAAGACAGAAATGTCGAGCCCACTCGACGCAGCGTTGAGTAAATCCACTCACCTGACGCCTAAAAAATACCTTAGGCCTCACTCGACGCTGTCAGCGCTTTCCACTTAGGGTAAACATAAGTCTTGCTAAATCACAGCTTAAGCCCTCTCATGCGCGAAAACAGAGAGTTGGAGATTTAATCCCAACCTTCCGTTCCGTCCTAACTACTCGGAGCTACCGCAGCTAACCCTAAACTGTAACTAACAGCAACCTCACCTAACTCTAGCTACCCACTGGACACTAAACATCCGACAACAAGAGAACTTGATTAAAAATTCAGAAAAAGAAATAAAGAATCAGCACTTGATTAGAAGCTTGATGAAATAATTCAACCTGCTGCCCTAGGGAGGAAACACAAGGAGAACAGAGCTTATGCACAAGAAATAAAAACAGATCATGGGTTTAGAAATGAATTTGGCAAGGGCAGGGGCCACTTGCCTCTACCTCTTCGGAGAAAACAAACTACAGCCGCACCACGGCTTGGCTCCGGCGGCAAGATCGGCCACCTAGAAGACCAAAGCTGAAACTTAAGGAAAGAAAAGGAATCAGATGCTTAGAAATTCCTGGAATCTACCTAAATCAAGAAAAGCTTACATGGAGGGAAGATCTAGCCGAGAGAAAGCCGGATCCGCTATCACACGAGAAAAACGGGCTCTAACCCTCCCGAAATCGCCGGCCAGAACAACCACCGCCTCCTCTCAAAACCCTTCCGCTGGAAGCTCTCCAGACTCTGGAACGATGAAAAAACAATGACGAGGTAAAATAGTTCACGGCAACGAAAGATGATTTCAGGAAAAAGGTACGGAACACGCCCAAGACACGCCTGTGACACGGCCCGACACGCCGTGTCACGGGGCGTTGTACTCACACACTCGACGAACGTCGATCTCTACTCGACGAAAACACGGGACACGCCCCCAGACACGCCCGTGACACGGCCCGACACGCCCGTGTCACGGGGCGTGTACTCACGCACCTACCCACTCGACGAAAGTCGATCTCCGCTCGACGAAGCAAGGGACACGCCCGTGACACGCCCGTGTCACAGGCCGTGGTACTCAACCCGAACACCGCCCGACGACCGTGGAGCGCCGATCGTGAACAGAGAGACACGCCCCAATGTCACGCCCGTGTTCGAACGACACGCCCGTGTTCGACACGACACGCCCGTGACAGGGCCGTGTTCTCACTAAACTGGTCTGAGCGACCATCAAGCGCAGCTCGACGAACTGAAGGGGGACACGCCCGTGACACGCCCGTGTCACGCGTGTTCCTACAAAAAAAACCCCGTCGACCAAAAATTCGTCGACCGGAGAAACGGGAGCTCTACCGAGCACGACACGCCCTGGGTCACGGGGGTGACCCAGGCCATGTCACCCAAACTTACACAGAAAAAGAAACCTGCTAATACCTAGCCAACAAGAGACAAGGCACCTGCCTACAAGCTCAGCCACAGCAGACCACGCACAGTACAGCAAACATTACAAACATTACAGCTAACCAAAACAATCGTCTAAACGACGCGAGAAAGCAAACGAACCCGGACTTCGACAAAACTCACATTGTAGCTAAATACCCAAGCTACGAAAACAATGGCGAGGTCGAAAACAACATCCGACGATCGAACACTCGGGCTAACACCTCCCGAAGCCAAAACACAAGCATTTCCCTAAGAGGCCCAACCGAGTCACCAAAACAGACTCCGGCTAGCTGGGGAAACTTGCCAACTGGCTACAACCAGGCTACACAAGGAACCTACAGAGCTAGGACCGCGCTCTACAACGGCGAAGGGCCGGAAATGCGTCATCGTAACACCAATCCAAAATCAAACAAAACACAGAAAAACCGGGGGCATTACAGCCATCCCCCTAAAAGAAAGTTTCGCCTCGAAACTTTACTCACAACACTCCTATGAAGAAGGAGAGAGAAAGAGCCAGGAAAGGACTATATAATCATAAATAAAACAAAACATACCAGGCACAAGCTCAGGAAACAGATGAGGGTGAGCCTCCCTCATAGCCGACTGCAACTCCCAAGTCGCGCTTTCTACATCCTGATTCCTCCATAAAACTTTAACCATCAGAATAGACTTCTTCCGCAGCGCACGAACCTGAGAATCCAGAATGCGGACAGGCACCTCCACATAAGAAATATTCGGCTCCAACTGAGGCACAGAATCCAAAACCTGCCCGCCATTCGATACACATTTCCGCAGCTGACTGACGTGGAAGACATTATGCACGGCAGGGAAATTTGCGGGCAATGCCAGCCTATAAGCTGATAATCCCAATCTGCTCAACAATCTGAAACGGCCCCACGAACCTCGGGTCCAACTTCCTGCTCTTGCCAAAACGCTTGACTCCGACCAACGGGGAGACCTTTAAGAACACTGAGTCCCCCACCAAAAATTCCAAATCCGATCTACGCCGATTGGCATTTTTCTCATATCTCTCCTGGGCTATCGAAGCTTTTCCCGAATAAGCTTCACAGCAGTTTCCATCTCCTCGAGTGCTTCTGGACCCAACAAAGGTCTCTCGCCAACCTCAGCCCAAAACAAGGGAGTCTGCAGCGCCTCCATACAAAGCTTCAAAAGGAGCCATTTGCAAGCTTTCTTGATAACTGTTATTATACGCAAATTCCATAAGCCGCAAGCGCTCATCCCACGCTCCTCCATGGTCCAGAATATAGCATCGGATCATATCTTCCACAATCTGATTTACTCGCTCCGTCTGACCATTGGTCTGGGGATGATAAGCTGTGGAATATCTCAAATCTGTACCCAACCCTTCTTGAAGGCTCTTCCAAAAACGAGACGTAAACCTGGAGTCTCGATCTGATATGATACTCACGGTACACCATGCAATCTAATAACCTCATCCAAATACAGCTCGGCTATCTTCCTCATCGGATAATCGATCTTAAATGGTACGAAGTGAGCACTCTTCGTCAATCTGTCTACGATCACCCAAACTGAATCATGCCCTTTAGGAGATCTCGGTAAGCCTGTGATGAAATCCATCGAGATACTCTCCCACTTCCACATCGAATCTCTAAGGAGTTAGCTTGCCACCAAGCTCCCATGGTCGGCCTTCACACGCCTGCAAGTGAAGCACTCAGAAAAAAATCTGGCTATGTCCTTCTTCATCCCATACCACCAGGCAATCTGCTTTAAATCATGGTACATTTTGGTAGGACCCTGGATGGTAGGCAACACTAGATCCGTGGGCTTCTCTGCACACCATATTCCGGATATCTCCAACTGCGGGAATGCAAAACCTGCCACGATACTTCAAGGTACCCGCATCATCTATAGAGAAATCTGGTAATTCACCTTTTTCAGCTCGAAGTACAAATGTAAAAGATCGGATCATCTTTTGATGATGCAGTCGCGTAAGCGCAATCCACGAAGGTTCTGCCACTGCCAAGCTACTCTGCGAATCGCAGCTTCCCACAGAAATGTCCATCAAAAGAAACTCTTCCACAAGACGCTCGGCGGAGAGACCGAAAATCTTTCCTGACTTCCGACTTAGGGCATCGGCCACCACATTCGCCTTACCCGGATGATACTGGATTTCAACATCATAGTCGGCCACGTACTCCAACCACCGCCGCTGGCGCAGATTCAACTCTTTCTGAGTGAAAGACATACTTCAAACTCTTATGATCGTGAAAATCTTGCACTGCGCGCCATACAGCAAATGCCTCCACAATTTCAACGCATAGATCACAGCTGCAAACTCCAGGTCATGCGTGCGTAGGGTAATCCTCTCATGAGTCTTTAGCTGCCTCGACCCGTACGCAATCACCTTCCCGCCCTGCATCAAAACGCAGCCCAGTCCGACTCGCGACGCGTCCACATATATATCATACTCACTATCTTCAGTAGGCAAAGACAAAACTGGAGCTGAACATAAACCTTCTTTTTAATTCCGCAAAAGCCTCCTCACACTTGTTATCCCATATGAAGGCTGCATTTTTCTGCGTCAACCTGGTCAACGGCGCACACAAAGTAGAGAATCCCTCTACAAAATCTCCTATAATATCCAGCCAAGCCAAGAAGCTTCTGATCTCTTTGGGAGTAACAGGCCCTCGCCCATTCCATAACAGCAGCGATCTTTTCTGGGTCCACCGATATTCCCTCCTTATTCACCACGTGGCCGAGGAAAGAAACTTGAGGCAACCAAAATTCGCACTTGTTCAGCTTGGCGTATAGCTTATGGTCTCTCAGAGTCGTCAAGACCAGTCGCAAATGCCGATCATGCTCCTCCGATCTTTAGAATACACCAAAACATCGTCTATAAAGACAATCACAAACTTATCCAGGAAGTCCTTGAAAACTCTGTGAATCAGATCCATAAAAGCTGAGGGCGCATTAGTCAAACCAAATGACATAACTAAAAACTCAAAATGCCCATGACGAGAGCGGAACGCCGTCCGCGGAACATCTGACTCCCGAATCCTCAACTGGTGATAGCCCGAACGAAGATCTATCTTGGAAAACACGGCACTACCACGCAGTTGGTCAAACAGATCGTCAATCGAGGCAAAGGGTACCTGTTCTTAATAGTAACCTTGTTCAGTTCTCTATAGTCGATTCATAGCCTCATCGACCCATCCTTCTTTTTAACGAACAGCACTGTGGAGCACCCCATGGTGAAGAACTCGGCCTAATGAACCTTTTTGCCAACATCTCATCCAGCTGAATTCGCAACTCTTCCAGCTCTCGCGCGGCCATCCGGTACGGGCCTTGGCAATAGGACGCGTGCCTGGCTCCAAATCTATAGCAAACTCGACATCTCGATCGGGTGGAAGACGGGAAGATCATCAGGAAACACATCGGAGAAGTCACACACCACAGGGATCTCTTGCAAACACGACACTCTAACAACAGCCCCTACAAGAGAGACCACACAGCAGCAGAACAACCAGAATCAAGCAACTTCCGAGCACGCACCGCAGAAATGACTGGAGACTCCTGGAGAGAATACCCATAAACGCTCCCTGGCTGACCGCTGTCCTTGACGAAGTCAAGAGCTTACCCTTGCACTGGATCACAGCATCGTACCTTGACAACCAGTCCATGCCCAAGATAACATCGAAGTCCTCCAGGTCAATCACCTTCAGATCTGCCTTGGCTAGAAAATCCCCCAACAAAATCAGACAATCAAGGATACCCAGGTCCGTAACCACAGAGTCACCGGAGGGGAACTTAACGCAAAAAGGCACCACCAACACGATCTAGGCCCAAACTGAACCGCTCCACGAAGGCTTTAGCCACAAACGAGTGGGTAGCGCCTGAATCGAAGAGAACGCGCGCCCAGCGGTTCTTTACCTTAAATCGTCCTACAAATAGCGCACGCATCTAAGAAAACAAACGCTAAAACGAAAACTACAACCACACCATAAAGGGATCATAACGAAACGACTGAGGAGAAGTCAAACCTGAGATAACCTGGGTCGAAGTCTGCGCTTCGTCTGACGAAAGCACATTCAGCTTCCCCTTTCCTCTATCCAATTGCTGAGGTGGTGGCAAAGCATGGAGGGGTACTGGCTGCAGAATAGGCTGGGACTGTGGGCACTTTGTCTTGAGATGACCCTTCTGCCCACACTGAAAACAGACTTTATCTCTCGACCAGCAACGGGCAGCCTCATGCCCCTTCCTTCCACACAAGGCACACACCAAGTCTCCTCTGGGAGCACCCTGAATTGCGTGCACCTGCTCCTTCTTCTGCGCTCCAAACTTTTGAAACACTTCTCAAAGGGGTGGCCTGGTCGGCCACAGAAACTACAAACCTCTTTGCTTTTCTTTCTCGAGACCGCATTGGGTTCCTGAGGGCTCTTCCCTCCACCGGTCTTTCGCTTATCCTTCCATAACTGCTGACCTCTATTCTTGGCATTCTCAATGGCCTCAACCCTCAAGGCAGCTTCGACCACGCTGGCTGGCTAACTGACTGCACCGTAGGCATTCGCTAACTGCTGAATGTCGCTTCTCAGTCCACCAGAAAATCGCTTAACTCGGTCTGCTTCAACACTCACCAGACCAGGAGCAAACCGACTCAACTTACTAAACTCAATCTCATACTCACTGACCGTGAGTTTCCTCTGCTTCAAATGGAGAAAGTCATTCATCAGCCGGTCCCTCTCGACTGAAGGCAAAATCTTACTCAACAGCATCCCTTTAAATGACTCCCAAGAGCATCCTGCCACCAAGCTCTCTTTCTCCCTCAACCACCAATTCTTTGCTAAGCCCTTGAGCTGGTCGCAGCGAGCATCACTCTCTGATCATCTGTAATCCCTGAATAAGAGAACATCTCCTCAATAGTAATCAGCCAGTCATCCAAAATCATGAAATCTGCTTGCCCATCATAAGTAGGGGGTCTCAGTCGCTGAAACTGGGATATAAACGCCATCTCCGGGGGCACCACAACCAAAGGCATGGGAGGAGCAGGAGGGGCAGGAACAGCTACCCCCTCAGCGGGGTCCGGAACACTCGGGGCCTGTCCCGCCACCACTGCCACAAGGGACTGAATCTGAGCCTGCATAGCCACCACCTGCCTCGATAAGGTCTCATTACTATGCCGCAGGTTTTTTCTACCGACGCCTCGCTCTGCGCTCCTGACGTCTCACCTCGGATTGGGGGGTCGACCTCGTTGCAGGACGTCTCGCCATCCTATAATCGCACAAGCTTTAGACCAAACTTAGCCCAACAGCTAGAACAAAACTACCGGTACAGACAAACACACTTAAATATGAACTTCAACTGCAAAACTTGCTCTGGGAGTTGTTTTATCATGATGATGTTATGCTTAACCTAAGATGGTTCACCACCATCATACTAACTCATGTGCCTAAACCATGAATGCATGTATTTGTATTCTTTTTGACTCAAAACCATGTGTGTACATATGTCATCTTGCAAATCTTTAGCTTAACACGTTGTGCTTATGAAATGTTATGTTATGCATGATGTGCTATGCATTCTAAAAAGGCCTTAATGCATGCCATGGGCGGCATACACATGAAAATGTTATGCATCCCATACTACATAACATTCCCATGCAACGAAAAAAAGAAAACGTGCTAGCCGCATTCATGTGGTGAGGTTATGCATCCCATACTACATAACCCTCACATGTTGCCTCCTATGGTGGATCCATATACGAACACATATTATGCATCTCATACTACATAATATGCCCCGTATACTTCTTTATGCTCATGAGTGTAGTGTTCGTGCTTTAGCCAAGACGTGCTGATGACATATCGGTGTGTGTATGGTATGACGCTAACCACTAATGCAAACAAGGCGAAAAGGTTGCCCGACCATTTGTCAAGCAACCTCCCTCTGATACCAACTGTCACAACCCGCATTTTCTCAACGATAAAATTATATCAGAGCAAGAGAAAACACATGCCGTGATGCCACGCCGTGCAGGGGATAACTGCACGCGCTCAGGCAAAACTCCAGACCTTAGTTTTAAGGAAAATCGTTGATTAATTATGAAAGAAAAGCAGTTATGTTGATTGGCCGTATCCCTCGGCATGGTGGAACAGCTAGTCCACAATTAAAAGTATAAGTATACGCAGCAGAAAATAGTTTGGTTCAATTAAGTTGACACCCTAGTGAGCATAAGTGTCCCCGAGGGACAACTCATGGTATGCACGACTCTAAAGTGAATATAATAGATATAAAAAGGTAGTCTTTTTACGCTAAGGAAATATAGTGTCTTTGTTTTATAATTATGTTATGCATGATATACATATAATAATGCTTTTAGGGTTTAAAATATCTAACATGCAACCTAGCAAAAATCCTTCCCAGAAGCAAGTAAACAACCACTAATAGGCAAAAACAGCAGTTTAAGTTCATACCCAGCATCGCAAGAAGCCACCAGTGGGCGCCAACAACCTGACACGAACCCACTGGTGAGTATGTATGTCTATACAGAAAAGTAAAGAGCTACCTCACAAAATCGGGATCAGCTGTCTCTGCTACCCAAGAGGCCACAAACCAGCCCCTCCAAAAGAACTAGCCGCTGAACCGGCTACAACCTGGACCTGAGGCATTCAAGAAAAGAACACCTCAGCAAGGAAATAATCAAAAGTGTAAATAAAGCATTAAAGTTAAGAGCAAAAAGAAGGGTTTACCAACCCGACAACAAGCTGCTATAAGCAAAAGAAAGGGGCATGACAGTAAGAAAAGAGCACTGTCTAAAGCACAGCAAAGCACACCAAGTGCGAGCAATAAAAGCAACATGCTCAACGAAAGAGTCTAACATTCCTAATTCGTGGGTAAGTGGCAGTGGTCAAAAACATGGATCTGAATACATAACCAAAATCAGATCCAACAAAAAGGGCTAAGGGGTCGCTAGTGGCAGCTTTAGGGTCCCACACACCAACCCAAACCGGGGCAAAAAGGCGGTGGCCACAGCTCTCCACATCAAAATCCACCCCTCGAGAGGCCACTAAAACTCCACCACCTGCCACAACCCAAGAGTCGGCAAGCAAAAATTTGTCGAACACCCAATACCACCCCCTAAAGGAAGGGAAAAGTCACACTAACAATCCTAAGGTACACATGAACTCAAGACAGAAATGTCGAGCCCACTCGACGCAGCATTGAGTAAACTCCACTCACCTGACTCCTAAAAATACTTAGCCTCACTCGACGCTGTCAGCGCTTTCCACTTAGGGTAAACGTAAGTCTTGCTAAAATCGCAGCTTAAGCCCTCTCATGCGCGAAAACAGAGAGTTGGAGATTTAATCCCAACCCTCCGTTCCGTCCTAACTACTCGGAGCTACCGCAGCTAACCCTAAACTGTAACTAACAGCAACCTCACCCTAACTCTAGCTACCCACTGGACACTAAACATCCGACAACAAGAGAACATTGATTAAAATTCAGAAAAAGAAATAAAGAATCAGCACTTGATTAGAAGCTTGATGAAATAATTCAACCTGCTGCCCTAGGGAGGAAAAACAAGGAGAACAGAGCTTATGCACAAGAAATAAAAACAGATCATGGGTTAGAAATGAATTTGGCAAGGGCAAGGGGCCACTTGCCTCTACCTCTTCGGAGAAACAAACTACAGCCGCACCACGGCTTGGCTCCGGCGGTAAGATCGGCCACCTAGAAGACCAAAGCTGAAACTTGAGGAAAGAAAAGGAATCAGATGCTTAGAAATTCCTGGAATCTACCCTAAATCAAGAAAAGCTTACATGGAAGGGAAGATCTAGCCGAGAGCAAGCCGGATCCGCTATCACACGAGAAAAACGGGCTCTAACCCTCCCGAAATCGCCGGACAGAACAACCACCGCCTCCTCTCAAAACCCTTCCGCTGGAAGCTCTCCAGACTCGGGAACGATGAAAAAAAATGAGGAGGAAAAACAATTCACGGCAACAAAAGATGATTTCAGGAAAAAGGTACGGAACACGCCCAAGACACGCCCGTTACACGGCCCGACACGCCCGTGTCACGGGGCGTGTACTCACACACTCGACGAATGTCGATCTCTACTCGACGAAAACACGGGACACGCCCCCCAGACACGCCCGTGACACGGCCCGACACGCCCGTGTCACGGGGCGTGTACTCACGCACCTACCCACTCGACGAAAGTCTATCTCCGCTCGACGAAGCAAGGGACACGCCCTGTGACACGCCCGTGTCACAGGCCGTGTACCAACCCGAACACCGCCCGACGATCGTGGAGCGCCGATCGTCGAACAGAGAGACACGCCCCAATGTCACGCCCGTTTTCGACACGACACGCCCGTGACAGGGCCGTGTTCTCACTAAACACCGTCTGACGACCATCGAGCGCAGCTCGACGAACCGAAGGGGGACACGCCCGTGACACGCCCGTGTCACGGCCGTGTTCCTACAAAAAAACCCCGTCGACCAAAAATTCGTCGACCGGAGAAACGGGAGCTCTATCCGAGCACGACACGCCCTGGGTCACGGGCGTGACCCAGGCCGTGTCACCCAAACTTACACAGAAAAAGAAACCTGCTAATACCTAGCCAACAAGAGACAAGGCACCTGCCTACAAGCTCAGCCACAGCAGACCACGCACAACACAGCAAACATTACAAACATTACAGCTAACCAAAAACAATCGTCTAAACGACGCGAAAGCAAACGGCCCCGGACTTCGACCAAAACTCACATCGTAGCTAAATACCCAAGCTACGAAAACAACGGCGAGGTCGAAAACAACATCCGATGATCGAACACTCGGGCTAACACCTCCCGAAGCCAAAACGCAAGCATTTCCCTAAGAGGCCCAACCGAGTCACCAAAACAGACTCCGGCTAGCTGGGGAAACTTGCCAACTGGCTACAACCAGGCTACACAAGGAACCTACAGAGCTAGGACCGCGCTCTACAACGGCGAAGGGCCGGAAATGCATCATCGTAACACCAATCCAAAATCAAACAAAACACAGAAAAACCGGGGGCATTACAGCCACTCCCCCTAAAAGAAAGTTTCGCCTCGAAACTTTACTCACAACACTCCTATGAAGAAGGAGAGAGAAAGAGCCAGGAAAGGACTATATAATCATAAATAAAACAAAACATACCAGGCACAAGCTCTGGGAAACAGAGGAGGGTGAGCCTCCCTCATAGCCGACTCCAACTCCCAAGTCGCGCTTTCTACATCCTGATTCCTCCATAAAACTTTAACCATCGGAATAGACTTCTTCCGCAGCGCACGAACCTGAGAATCCAGAATGCGGACAGGCACCTCCACATAAGAAAGATTCGGCTCCAACTGAGGCACAGAATCCAAAACCTGCCCGCCATTCGATACACATTTCTGCAGCTGACTGACGTGGAAGACATTATGCACGGCAGGGAAATTTGCGGGCAACGCAAGCCTATAAGCTGATATCCCAATCCGCTCAACAATCTGAAACGGCCCCACGAACCTCGGGTCCAACTTCCTGCTCTTGCCAAAACGCTTGACTCCGACCAACGGGGAGACCTTTAAGAACACTGAGTCCCCCACCAAAAATTCCAAATCCGATCTACGCCGATTGGCATTTTTCTCATATCTCTCCTGGGCTATCCGAAGCTTTTCCCGAATAAGCTTCACAGCAGTTTCCATCTCCTCGAGTGCTTCTGGACCCAACAAAGGTCTCTCGCCAACCTCAGCCCAAAAGGAGCCATTTGCCTCCGAGTGACATTCAGCCTGCCAGCTAGGTGAGAGTCTGATAGCGGGATCTGCTCGGGGTCTAAGGCTAACTCCGAGTGACATCCAGCCCTACCAGCTAGGTGAGAGCCTGATAGCAGGATCTACTCAGGGTATAAGGTTGACACCGAGTGACATACAACTCTACTAGCTAGGTGAGAGCCTGACAACAAGATCTGCTCGAGGTCTAGGTTGACACCGAGTGACTTCCAGCCCTGCCAGCTAGGTGAGATCCTGACAGCGGGATCTATTCGGGGTCTAAGGTTGATTCCGAGTGAATTCCAGCCCTGTCAGCTAGGTGAAAGCCTGATAGTGGGATCTGCTCGGGGTCTAAGGTTGACACCGAGTGACTTCCAGCCCTACAGCTAGGTGAGATCCTGACAATGGGATCTATTCGGGGTCTAAGGCTGAGTCCGAGTGACATCCAGCCCTGCCAGATAGGTGAGATCCTGATAGTGGGATCTGCTTGGGGTCTAAGGTTGACACCAAGTGACATCCAGCCCTGCCAGCTAGGTGAGAGCCTGACAGCGAGATCTGCTCGGGGTCTATGTGCACTTTGTCTTTTCATACAAACCATTGTGACAGGTTTTTCAGGTCAAAGAACTTTATTAAAAATCAAAGCACCGCTTACATGTCTTAAGTAAAAAAGTTATTTAAGTCGTCACCACTCTAGGTGAGACTCGGGGTCTTGATGGGCCGGCGAACAGACTCTTATTGTGGTTGGTTCGATGAGTCGATCGCCACGTGCTTGCTAGATGAGGCAAGTGCACCTATTGTAAGTAGTACTCGATATTCGGGAGAATACCGAGGTCGTATTATTCCCAGGAACGGGTTGATTACCCCTATTGCTCCGAAAATACTATTATTTTACTGAAATAGTGAGTTGAGGGTTTTAATTAAAATAGGACAAAAATAGATTTAAGAAAATAGTCGATGAAGAGATAACTCCCGGTATCGAATTGCATTAGGATTAAAAATAGATTTGAATAACTAGATATCTAAGGCTTCAATTTAATTAAAGAGGAAACTTGGCCGTGGAGGTTCAAAATAATGAGCTCACCTATCTCTAGGAATATCACTCACCTGGACATTAAGGCTATTTGACCGGGCTCTTGTCTGACAAAGGATTCCCCTTAATTCCCGCAGTACGCTAAGAACCCCGCTATTGGGTGGGGAACCCAATCCGGTAGAGTTAGCGTGCCTCCTCTCTCGAGGGTTACTGCAGAACTCTATTTACCTAGGGGTGATCTGTCCATACGCACGACCTCTCGGCTAGCTAGTGTATGGATAACGAAAATAGAGCCCACACATCGATATGTGGTTCTACGCGTTGTTAACCCGGGGTAAACCTTAAGTTTTTAATTAAATCAAAAAATTAGACATTAGTTTATTTAAAACATTTTATATCCCAAAGCTCTTCGATACCGAGGGCTAAAAGCAATTAGCCACTCATCGGAATGAGGATAGCTTATATGTTTGGTTATGCGAGCGTTCTAAACTATTCGCTGAAGGGTTATAAAGAAAATAAGAAGAAAAGTAAAATGCCCTAACATTAGAAAAGTTATAAAGAAACACACCCGCACTCATTCAAACATATAACAAGAGACAGAAATAAAACTAAGTTACACATAGAGAAAATTGCATAATTGAAATTTGCAGGTCCCACTCAAACGAGTGGGGGAGGGAAATAAAAGCTGAAAATTGCATAATTGAAATTGCAAGTACCACTCAAACGAGTGGGGGCGGGAAATAAAAGCTGAAAATTACAAGTCCTACTCAACCGAGTAGGGCTGAAATGAAAGCGAGTCCTACTCAAACGAGTAGCAGAAAATAAATGTGATTACAGGGCTTTCTCAAATATTTACAGGGAAATAAAAACACGCCATTTAACTCTTAACGAGTAGGCAAAAATAAATGCAAGTACAAGTCCTACTCAAACGAGCAGGCAGGAAATAAAGTCTGTCCATTTAACTCAAGTGAGTATGCGGTAAAATAAAGAATGAAAATTACAAGTCCTACTCAAGCGAGTAGGACTGAAAATACAATCCAGCCATTTAACTCAAGTGAGTAGGCAGAAAAATAAAAATACACACACTTGCTTGAATAAAATTCAGCCAATTAACTCAAATGAGTATGCGGAAAAATAAAAAAAAATACAAACACTTGCTTGAATAAAATCTAGCCAATTAACTCAAATGTGTAGGCGGAAAATAAAAACAACACACGCACTCTACTTGAAAGTAACTACTCACGCACTCGACATAAATAAACACACACACACTTGCATAATTAAACTTAGGAGCTGAAAAATATCTCATACACGCACACACTCGGGCGTAAAATAAGAAAAAAACAAAGTTATTGAACAATTGAAATTACTGCATTTCTACCGCTGGAATGCAGTAGAAATGCATAAAAAGGCAAAATAAAAATTGTTTGAGCAAAAACTTTTCAAATAAAAGTGAGAAAGGCAAGTGCCCGAAAAATTAAAACGTTTACATTTTTACCGTTAGATTTTGATAGAAATGCATAAAAAGTGAAAATAAAAATTATTCGAGCGAAAATATTTTTTTAATTACTTAAAATGAAAGTTGATGAAAAATAAAAATAACAATTTATACATTCTTATAGCCTTGTAAAATGGTTTAAAAAGTGAAAAAAACTAAAAAGGAGAAAAAGGTTTGTAACAAAAAAGGAAAAGAAAATCTAAGTTAGGAGTAATGTAAACCACTTTTTATCGTTTTACAAGTTTATAAGAACGAATTTTAAAGCATAAAAATCCTAAGTCTAACCAATTTTTAAGAGTTTGAGAATGAAATCGACTATAACAATGGCTAGAAATTTTGATAAAATTGAAAATAAAACAGAAAGATTTTCATTTTGAAAGTATAAATTTTGCAATTTTAAGCTCATACACGCACACACGCATATGAAAATGAAAACAAAAGTATATAAGATTGATGAAAAGGAGGCCTTTAGAGAAAATTCTGAGTATATAAGGATGAAAAAAATTTCTATTTTATTAATAGAAGAAGTTGATTACAGGAGCTTAAACAAACAAACTTCAAAAGGAGGGGGGGAGAATCCTTACATAGCACTAAAGCAGCTCCAACGGCAGCCCTAAGTCATCAAAATGGTTTCAAAAATTGGAACCCCGGGCTCATACAGCAGTTGGCCTTAAATAGGCAAAAATTTCCAAGTACACGCCCTCCGACACGGGCGTGTCGGGGAGCGTGTCAGCACTATAAAACAGCAGAATTCAGTGATCTGACGTATTTGACAGCGATTTGACTTTGCGGCCGAAAACGCGGCGGTCACGCCCCGGGTCAAGGGCGTGACGGTGGGCGTGTCGTTCGGCGATTAAAGGCGTTGTTGACTTCGGGATTCGCCGACGACGGTGTGTCGGGCCTGGTGGAGAAGTCACGCCCTTGGTCACCGGCGTGACGCTGGGCGTGTCGGATTGAGTCAACACTCGACAAACGTCGAGCGGAAATTGTCGAGAGGAAAATTCTTCGAGCGGGAAGAGGAGTCACGCCCTTGGTCATGTGCATGAATACGGGGGTGCCGGATTGTTCGACGATCGTCGAGATGAAAAACGTCGAGCGGTATGGACACGGGCTTGGGTCACGCCCCGTGTTGGGTGACACGGGCGTGCCGCCAGGCGTGTCAAGCTTTTCTCTTAAAAATCGTCGATTTCACTGGAATTTGAATGGTCACGCCCTAGTCACGGGCCTGACCAATTTGTCACGGGCGTGACTTGCATTTTTTGTAGATTTTTTCTTTTTTTCCTGAAAAATAAAATAAAACAAGTTAGTAAAATATTTATAAAAATAAGAGTATTTTATTGAATAAAAACAAGTAATAAATGATAAAAATAAATGAAAATGACTTAAGTAATGTACATAAAAATAGGTGTCTTTACAATTCATCAAATACGCTCATACTTAAGCTTTTGCTATTTCAGAGCAAAAGTTTGAGGTGAACTTATAAGGAATAAAAAACTCTAAGTTTTGCTACCGCTTAATCAATTATAAGAGAGATCTAAATAAATAAACGGGGTGTAAGAGTTAAGTCCAAAATTTATGAAGATTATTGAAATAACGCAAAAGTTTTGGCCAAAAGACTTCTTGATGTAATCAAATAGAAAGCAAAAATTGTAATGGTTAGATTAATGAAAATAGTTTGGAATTATATCAACTTTAGATTATAGGAGTTTTACTAGAAATAATGCAATTTACAAATTATGCTCTCAAAAAGATTTTTTAATTAATACTAGCATCGTGAAATTGGCTAAGGGGGTGATGTTGGTTTATGAAAAGAATTTTGATTTTGAGGCGAGGTAATTTTTTCTCGAACCTCCATTTTTTTTTTGATTGGAAAATGAAATCTTATTTTTCTAATATCATTTTTTTCAACTTCATAATAAAATTTAACCCAATGTATATGTGTAGGAGTAATGAATTTTATCCTCTTACTCCATAACATATAATCTTTTTAATCTATTGGGTGCCTATGTTTACGGAACGAAATCTTATTCTCATTGACATATGATATTTTAAGTATAACAATTTTATCATGTCAAGTAGGTCCTGATAAGAAAGGTGAGAAAAGAAAACTAGATTTTTAATTAAAAATAATTTTGAGAGCAACCTTAATAAATTGTAAGTTCCAATTTTTCAGAAAGCTAAAAATAAATATAATTGAATCATATAGTCGTTATTTTCTAACATAATACACGTGCTCCTATCAATGAAAAATTAGAAGTAGTGCCTAAAATGAGTTCGCTATTTTTAACAAAGCATAATGAATTCTTTAAAACTTAACCCAGAATATTTAAATTTTTCAATCTATAATTCACAAACGAATAGCAAACAGAGAATTAATAAAATTCACATATAAATAACCTCAAAGCAAAATTTTTGGATAACAAGAAAATTAAGGATGGAATATTTGATTTTTATAGTTTTTTCATCATTTTTTGTGTTTTTTTATTTATTACCCTTGTTTTGGAATTTTGTTTACTTTTCCTCTTTTTTTTGAATTTTCTTAACCAATCAAGTTTTTTTTAAAATTTTTAAGTTTTTGTGAAATGTGCGAGAAAAAAAGATGTTATTTACAAGAATGTTGGTGAAAAGGAAGGGGGGAGAGAGAAGATTATTTACAAAGATTTTTACAAAATGAAACTATGGAATTTTTGTTTTATAATTTTTTTGAATTTTTTGTTTTATAATTTTTTTGGAATTTTTGTTTTATAATTTTTTTGGAATTTTTTTCGAAAAAAAAAATTTTTTTTTAAAAGAAAGAAAAAAAACAAGACCTTAAGTTTTGGGGATTTTTTTTCATTTTCAATTTTTTTTTTGTTTTTTTGTTTGTTATATTGTTTTTGTTTTATAATTTTTTGGAAGTGCAGAAAATAGAAATATAGTGCAGAAAATAGAAGTGCGAAAAGGAAAGCGAGAAAAACCCCCATACTTAAGTCCAACATTGTCCCCAATGTTGTAACGTAAGTATGCCGAACAAAACAGGTAAGGTAATATAAACAAAGAAAAGAAAGAGAGGGGGGGTAGAAGATTCCCTGACAGGAGGTGGGAAAGGCGCAGTTTAGGAACCCTGAGGATCGGTCCGTTTTGGATCGATCACCTCCTTTCCGTTACGAAAGGTTATAGCGTTGATATTTTCCCGCGGATTGGGCTCCGTGTTTCCCAGCAGTGCCCCGAGCGCGCGCTCGGACATCATTCGTGCTAGTTGTCCAACCTGAAGTTCTATGTTTTTTAGCGATCCGGTGATGTTCCAGATATTTGACTCGTTGGAAGCGATATATTTAGAAAAATTCTCCTCCATCGTGGAGGGTTTTGGAAGAGGGGGAGGCAGAAGAAATCCGGGCGCGAAGGAATTGGGGGGGCGCTGCGCATTATTCACATTGCTCCATGAGAAGTTGGGGTGGTTCATCCATCCTGGATTATAGTTATTGCTATAAGGGTTGTTGTTGTTGGGGTTGAAGGAAGGTCGCCCAACATTTCCCACGTAGTCTACGAATTCATTTGCTACGCTGACATTAGCGGGAATCGCCCAAGGCGGAGTGGTGGAGGCAGCAGACATCTCTGCCACCTGCTTCGTCAGCCTTTCAACTTGAAGGGCTAAGTGGGCAGTGGCATCCACTTCGAAGAGGCCGACCGCCTGCTTGGGACGTCCCTGCGGGATGTTCCATTGGTAGGCGTTCATAGCCATCTCTTCAATAACAGTTTGGGCAGCCTTGGGGGTCTTATTATTCAAGGTGCCCCCGACAGCCGCGTCAATCATTTGACGTGTAGTTCCTAACTCACCTCATTCAGTTTATAGACTTAGGAAAGCTCTATATGGGCTAAAGCAAGCCAATATAGCATGGTATGAGACTTTGTCTAGCTTACTCATTGAGAACAAATTCTCAAGGGGGAAGATAGGCAAGACCCTATTCCTAAGGGAATCTAAGGGTAAGATCATCCTAGTCCAGATCAATTTAGATGTCATCATCTTTGGATCTACTGATGACAACCTCTACATGAAGTTTGCCAAACTTATGTAGTGGAAGTTTGAGATGAGCAGTATAGGTGAACTTTAGTTCTTCTTGGGAATCCAAGTAAGACAGATTGATGATGGTTTGTGCATATCCCAGTCTAAGTTCACTAGGGAGTTAATAAAGAAATTTGGTATGGAAAATTCCTCCACCATGAGAACTCCCATGGGATAAAGTATGTCCTTGTGCAAAGATGAGGCGAGGAAACCTTTTGATGTGACTTTATATAGGGGATAATTGGTTCTCTTCTTTTTCTAACTACTAGTAGGCCAGATATCATGTATTATACATGTGTTTGTGCTAGGTATCAGGCTTGCCCCAACGAATCTCATTACTCTGCGGTAAAGAGAATTCTGAGCTATCTTAAGGGCACACAAGATCTTGGCCTATGGTACTCTAGGAATGGGGAATTTGAACTAACTTGCTATTCAGATACAGACTTTGCAGGTTGCAAAGAGGACATGAAGAGCACTTCTGACACCTGTCAATTCCTAGGTGGAAGACTGGTTTCATGTGTTGAATTTTCTCAAGGTGGTCAGCAAGGTAGCCTAAAGCCAAATTAATATTCTCAGAACTACCCAGTTCACACTTTGATCATGCGAAAACCCAAGGAGCAAGCTCAACAACAAATGCAAATGGAATAACAAGCAGATCTTATATTTATTAACACTTCTTTACAGGGCGAGGAATACATGGCGAGACATGATTTCGCCAGTACACAAGCTAAAAATAGAAAGCACAAAACAAGCCGGGCGTATAGAACAGGAGACCGTCGAGACCGCCAAGTCCGCCAAGTCGCCGAAGCCGCCTGAGCTATTGCTATAACAAGCCGAATAGAAACACGTAGTCCGCTGAGACCGCAGACAAACCATTATTCGCAACTGTTGATTAAGTTAAGATGAATAGACCGCCTACTCGTCGGAGACAAGTGAACAAGTTATTGGAACTTGGAAATGCTGAAGTAGGGAACTAACAAGCCGTAGAAGCAACCTGCTGAGACCGCAGAGACCGCACACTTCACAGAATAGAACGAAGTCAAAGCGAAACCGCTGGCTCCTTGAAGCTAGTTGCGCGACCTGCACACATCAAACAGAATAAACTAACTTACAAAAAAAGGAAAATTATAAGTCCTACTCAAATGAGTAGGCGGGAAATAAAGGGCACGCCATTTAACTCTTAATGAGTTGGCGAAAATAAATGCAAGTACAAGTCCTACTAAAATAATTACAAAAAATAATAGACCTTCCATTTAACTCAAATGAGTAGGCGGTAAACAAAATCCGGCCATTAAACTCCTAGCGAGTAGGCGGAAATAAACGCTAACACACACACTCTACGTAATTGAAAGAAAGCAATAAAACTATCTCCTGCACACACGCACTCTACATAATTGAAGAAAGCAATAAAATAAAACATGAAAATAAAGCATGAAAATTTAACACCTACACTCACACACTCTTCATAAATTGAAGAAAGCATAAAGATTATTCTCATACACTCACAAACACATTTGAAAAAAAATGAAAGTAACCTTAAAATTAAAACTACTACTTTTCTATACTTAGATTTTACCAAAAACAAATAAAAAGAACAAAGTAAAATTTTAAGAGAACAAAAGCTTTTCAAAACAAATCAAAAAACCAAAGTTCTTTAAAAATTAAAATAACGAGATTTCCATTCTTATGTTTTCATAAAAGTGATAGAAAAGTGAAAAGAAATTGAAAAGAACAAAAAAGGTTTTACAATCCTACAAAATAAAACTAAGTAAACAAAATCAAAATCACTTTCAATACTCTTTTATAAATACATAACAATGAAAACATAAGTCTCTTAAGAAAAGGACATGATGAAAAAGAGGAAAACTTATCATACCTAACATGAAGACAAGTTAAAAACATGAATAATAAACATGTTACACTCATACACACACACACACTTTTCATAAAGAGAAAAACAAAGGAGAAGCTAAGGATAAAATGAGAAGAAAAGTGGGCACATGAGTTTATTCCAAAGCCATTTAAGAAGAGATAACTAACATTTTTATTGATTAAAAGAGACTATTACAAAGCTAAGGCTAAAGCAAAAAAATAAGCATGAAAGAAAAGGGGGGAGAAATATCCTTACATAGCAAGGGAATCCACGGATGCAGCCCACAAAACACACTAAAGTGGCTCAAAAATGTGAACCCTTGGTCATTACAGAAGTGAGGAATTTATAGGAAACAAAAGCTAAGTACACGCCCTCCGACACGGGCGTGCCGGTAGTCGTCTCACTACTGTTTGCGAAGGCGGCCGGTGATTTGACGATAAAGTTGACTTCGGGCTGGACATGTGTTGGTCACGCAGAGGTCACGCCCCAGGTCATGGGCGTGACGGTGGGCGTGTGGGCGAGGTAGAACTGGGCGCAGGTTGCGTCGAAAGTCGCCGCGCGGGTCTTGTCGAGCCAGGTGGAATGGTCACGCCCCAGGTCATGGGCGCGACGCTGGGCGTGTCGGTTAGTGTCGACACTCGATAATCGTCGAGCGGAAAGTGTCGAGTTGAAATCGTCGAGCTGAGGTTGAGTCACCGCCTAGGTCATGGGCGTGACTCTTGGCGTGTCGCGGGTTCGACTTTCGTTGAACTAAAATCGTCGAGTGGTATGGACACGGGCTTGTGTCACGCCCCGTGTCGGGTGACACGGGCATGACGCAAGGCGTGTCAAGCGTTTTACTTCAGAAATTTGCAACTTCATGGGATTTTCAGCTGTCACGCCCGGGTCACGGGCGTGATCAAAATTACACGGGCGTGTACTGCCCAATTTTTGCAGATTTTGGAATTTTTCTGAAAAATAAAACAAAATAAGTTAGTATAATATTTACAATAAAAGGAGCAATTTAATGAATAAAAAACAAGTAAAAATAAAGGTAATACACTATAACGACTAAATTTATGTACACAAAAATGCTTATATTTACAATTCATCAAATACCCCTATACTTAAGCTTTTGCTATTCCAGAACAAAAGTTTGAGGTGAACTTATAAGGAATAGTAAAAACTCTAAGTTTAGCTACCGCTTAATCAATTATAAGAGAGATCTAAATAAATATACGGGGTGTAAGAGTTAAGTCCTAAAATTATGTAGATGATTTAAAGAGCGCAAAAGTTTTGGCCAAAAGACTTCTTGATGTAATCAAATAGAAAGAAATAATTGTATTGGTTAGATTAATAAAAATAGTTTGGAATTATATGAACTTTTAGCTTATAGGAGTTTTACCGGAAATGATACAATTTACAAATTATGCTTTCAAAAAGATTTTTGAATTAATTCTAGAATCGTGAAATTGGCTAAGGAGATTGATGTTGGTTTATGAAGAGGGTTTTGATCTTGAGGTGAGGAAATTTTTTCTCGAACCTCCATTTTTTTCTTTTTGGATTATTAGAAAAATGAAATCTTATTTTCCTAATATCATTTTTTTTCTTTTGAACTTCATAATAAAATTAACCCAATGTATATGTGTAGGAGTAATGAATTTTATCCTCTTACTCCATAACATATATTCTTTTTAAATTATTGGGTGTCTATGTTTACGGAACGAAATCTTTTTTCCATTGACATAGGATCTTTTAAAGATAATATTTTATCATGCCAAGTAGGTCATGATGTAAGGGGAGAAAGGAAAACCAGATTTTTAATTAAAAACAATTTTGACAGCAATCTTAATAAATTGTACGTTCCAATTTTTTAGAAAGTTAAAAGTAAATATAATTGAATCCTATAGTCGTTATTTTCTAAATAGTACACGTGCTGCTATCAATGAAAAATTAGAAGTAGTGCCCAAAACGAGTTCGCTATTTTTAACAAAGCATAATGAATTTTTTAAAACTTAACCCCGACTATTTAAATTTTTCACTCAATAATTAACAAACGAATAGCAAACAGAGAATTAATAAAATTCACCTATAAATAAACTCAAAATGGAATTTTTGGATAGCAGAAAAGTTAAGAATGAAATATTTGATTTATCTGTTTCAAGACATTTTTTTTATTTTTATAGTTTTATCATCATTTTTTTGTGTTTTTCATTTATTATCTTTTTTTTGTATTTTTTTTTGTTTTACTCATTTTTTTGAATTTTTTTTGAACTATCATCTTTTTTGGTTTTTAAGTTTTTTTTTAGAAAATTTTCATTCTATTTACAAAGATTGGGAGAAAAAGAAAAGTTATTTACAAGAATGAGAGGGAAGCGGAAGGGGGAGAGAGAAGATTATTTACATAAAAAAATATTTACAAAGAAAAATATTTATAAAGTGAAAGTAAATATTTTTTTGGAATTTTTGTTTTATATTTTTGGAATTTTTTTTTTGTTTTATAATTTATTTGGAGTTTTTGGAAAAAAGAAAGAAAAGAAAAATGAAATTTTTTTTTGGATTTTTCATTTTTTGATTTTTTCATTTTAATTTTTTTTTGGATTTTTTTTGTATTTTGGAAATGCTGAAAAGTAGAAGTGCAGAAAGTAAAGCGCGAAAACACTCTCATACTTAAGTCCAACATTGTCCCCAATATTGCAACGTAAGTACGCGAAACAAAAATTAAATAAAATACTATATGTACAAAAGTAAAGAAGGGGGTAGAAACATCCCTGATGAGCGTTCGGGGAAGTCCATTAGAAACACTGAGGGTCGGTTCGTTTTGGATCGACCACCTCCTTTCCGCTACGGAGGGTTATAGCATTGGCGTTCTCCCGCGGGTTGGGCTACGTGTCTCCCGGCAGTGCCCCGAGCGCGCGCTCGGACATCATCCTCGCCAGTTGTCCAACCTGTTGTTCGAGTGTTTTAGCGATCCGGTGATGTTCTGGATATTTGACTCGTTGTACGCAATATACTTAGAAACCTTTTCCTCCATCGGGGAGGGTTTTGGAAGAGGAGGAGGCGGTAGAAATCCGGGCGCATAAGAAAGAGGGGGACGTTGCGCATTGTTCGGGTTACTCCAAGAGAAATTTGGGTGATTCCTCCAACCCGAATTATAGTTATTACTATAAGGGTTGTTGTTGGGGTTGAAGGAAGGGCTACCCAAATTTCCTACGAAGTCCACAAACTCTTCGGCCACGCAGACGTTGGGGGGAATAAAACAAGGCCGAGTGGAGGAGGCAGCAGAAATCTCGGCCACCTGCTTTGTTAACCTTTCAACTTGAAGGGTTAAGAGAGTAGTGGCATCCAGTTCAAAAAGACCAGCTGCCGGCTTTGGGCGTCCCCGCGGGACGTTCCACTGATAGGCGTTCATAGCCATCTCTTCGAATAAAGCCTGGGCGGCCTCGGGGGTTTTGTTGTTTAGTGTGCCCCCGGAAGCCGCGTCAATCATTTGACGCGTCTGAAAATTAAGACCATTATAAAAAATTTGTACTTGCAACCATGTTGGCAGCGCATGGTGCGGGCACCGGCGGAGAAATTCCTTAAATCGTTCCCAAGTCTCGTATAGAGACTCAGGATTGTTTTGCACAAATGAGGAAATGTCCGCCCGCAACTTTGCAGTTTTTGCAGGCGGAAAGTACTTCGTTAGGAACTGCTCCGTCAACTCAGCCCATGTGTTGATACATCCTCGCGAGAGGGCGCTCAACCATGCCTTGGCTTTGGACTTAAGGGAAAAAGGAAATAAGCGCAAGCGAATGGCGTCATCAGTGACGCCATTAATCTTGAAGGTGTCGCATATTTCCAAAAAGTTGGATAACTGGACATTCGGGTCCTCATCCGGCAGTCCATCGAAATGCACAGCGTTTTGTTCCATTTGAATGACACTCGATTTTATTTCAAAATTATTATTCGCCACCGTAGGGCGAACAATACTAGATCCAGTATCATCCATGTTAGGCCGGGTGTAATAAGACATAGTACGCTCGGCCGCCGGGACACGGTTAGGGGCGGCCATAACTACAACAGAGGGTTCTCCGATAGATTCTTCGGGGTCTAAAGAAGGAATCAGCGTTGAGATCGAATACACGCATAATCTTCAGACTCGGAGGGTTGTCCACGGGTCATATACCCAAAGAAAAAAATAAAACAAAATAAACTCTTTTTTTATTTTATTTAAAATAAAGTTTTTAGTTTTTTTTTAATTTATAGAAAATAAGTAAAAGTAATAGACTCCGGAATTCGAAATAGCAACTCGAAGAGTTTCCCCGATAACGGCGCCAAAAACTTGATGCACCCGCGAACAGACTCTGACTGTGGTTGGTTCGGTGAGTCGATCGCCGTGGGCGTGCTACAGGAGGTAAGTGCACCTATCGCAAGTAGTACTCGATATTCGGGGGAATACCGAGGTCATATTATTATCGGGGTCGTGTTGACTATTCTTACTCCTCCGGGAGGACTATTATTTTAATGAAAGTAAGGTGGAGATTTTAATTAAGTAGAGACGGAAAAAGTAAAGGAGCAAAAAAAACGATTTAGAAAATATTCGATGAAGGGTTAACGCTCGGCATCGAATCGGATTAAGACTAAAATAATTTTTAATAATTATAGGACTTAGTTATCAAATTAATTAAAGGCAACTTGGCCGTGGAGGTTCCACAAATGTGAGCTCACTTATCTCTAGGGATATTGCTCACCTGAACGCTAAGACTATTCGACCGAACGTTAGTCCGACGAAGAATTCCTCTTAACGCCCGCTTTACGCTAAGAACCCCGTTATTGGGTGGGGAACCCAATCCGGAAGAATTACGCTTGTCCTCTCTCGAGGGTATGCACGCAACTCTCTTTACCCAGGGGTGATCTGTCCATACGCATGGCCTCTCGGCTAGCTAGTGTATGGATAACGGAAATAGGACCCACACATCTATTTGTGGTCCTACGCGTCATTAACCCGGGGTAAACCTTAAGTCCTAAAATTAAAGTGAAAATAAAGAACTTTAATTATTACAAATCATTTTAAGTGTCGCAATGCTCTTCGATGCCGAGGCTAATAGCGATTATCCACACATCGGTATGGGGACGGCTTTATAATTTAATGAGGCGTGAGTTCGAAATTAAGCACTAAAAGGTTATAAGAAGAAGACATGAAAATGACAAACATTTAAAAACTAGAAAAGTTAGCTAAAACAAGAACTCACACACACTCCAAATTATAAATAAAACAGAATAAACTAACTTACAAAAAAAAGGAAAATTACAAGCCATACTCAAACGAGTAGGCGAGAAATAAAGGGCAAGCCATTTAACTCTTAACGAGTAGGCGAAAATAAATGCAAGTACAAGTCCTACTAAAATAATTACAGAAAAATAAAAGATCTGTCATTTAACTCAAATGAGTAGGTGGTAAACAAAATCCGGCCATTAAACTCCTAGCGAGTAGGCGGAAAAAAACGCTAACACACACACTCTACGTAATTGAAAGAAAGTAATAAAACTATCTCCTACTCACACGCACTGTACATAATTGAAGAAAGCAATAAAATAAATCATCAAAATAAAGCATAAAAATTTAACACTTACACTCACACACTCTTCATAAATTAAAGAAAGCATAAAGATTATTCTCATACACTCACACACACATTTGAAAACAAAATGAAAGTAACCTAAAAATTAAAACTACTACTTTTCTATACTTAGGTTTTACCAAAAACAAATAAAAAGAACAAAGTAAAGTTTTAAGAGAACAAAAGTTTTTAAAAACAAATCAAAAAACCAAAGTTCTTTAAAAATTAAAATAAAGAGATTTTCATTATTATGTTTTCATAAAAGTGATAGAAAAGTGAAAAGAAATTGAAAAGAACAAAAAAAGTTTTACAATCCTACAAAAAAACTAAGTAAACAAAATCAAAATCACTTTCAATACTGTTTTATAAATACATAAGAATGAAAACATAAGGCTCTTAAGAAAAGGATATGATGAAAAGAGGAAAACTTATCATACCTAACATGAAGACAAGTCAAAAACATGAATAATAAACATGTTACACTCATACACACACACACACACACACACTTTTCATAAAGAGAAAAACAAAGGAGAAACTAAGGATAAAATGAGAAGAAAAGTGGGCACATGAGTTCATTCCAGAGCCATTTAAGAAGAGAAAAACTAATATTTTTATTGATAAAAAGAGACTATTACAAAGCTATTACAAAGCTAAGGCTAAAGCAAAAATAAACATGAAAGAAAAGGGGGGAGAAATCTCCTTACATAGCAAGGGAATCCACGGATGCAGCCCACAAAACACACTAAAGTTGCTCAAAAATGTGAACGCTTGGTAATTACAGAAGTGGGGAATTTATAGGAAAAAAAAGCTAAGTACACGCCCTCCGACACGGGCGTGTCGGTGGGCGTGTCACTACTGTTTGCGAAGGCGGCCGGCGATATGACGACAAAGTTGACTTCGGGCTGGACACGTGTTGGTCACACAGAGGTCACGCCCCAGGTCATGGGCATGACGGTGGGCGTGTCGGCGAGGTAGAACTGGGCGCGGGTTGCGTCGAAAGTCGCCGCGCGGGTCTTGTCGGGCCAGGTGGAATGGTCAAGCCCCAGGTCATGGGCGTGACGCTGGGCGTGTCGGTTGGTGTCGACACTCGAAAATCGTCGAGCGGAAAGTGTCGAGTTTAAATCGTCGAGCTGAGATTGAGTCACGCCCTAGGTCATGGGCGTGACTCTTGGCGTATCGCTGGTTCGACGATCGTTGAACTGAAATCGTCGAGTGGCATAGACACGGGCTTCTGTCACGCCCCGTGTCGGGTGACACGGGCATGATGCAAGGCGTGTCAAGCTTTTTTACTTCAGAAATTTGCAACTTCACGGGATTTTGAGCTGTCACGCCCTGGTCACGGGCGTGATCAAAATTACACGCGCGTGTACTGCGCAATTTTTGCAGATTTTGGAATTTTTCTGAAAAATAAAATAAAATAAGTTAGTATAATATTTACAATAAAAGGAGCAATTTATTAAATAAAAAACAAGTAAAAATAAAGGTAATACACTATAACGACTTAATTTATGTACATAAAAATGCGTATATTTACAATTCCTCAACTGGTATTAATCATCTGGCCCAAGAAGAAGACGATCCCACTCTTGGATTGAAAATTGAACATCTTCCATAAGACCGAGAGGTTGAACTAGATCAGTTCCTTGCGGATGTAGCAGGAGAACGCCACCTATATTATGACAAAGTTCAGGTTGAGCTGGGCGGGAACCACTACGAAGTACCAGAGGGTTTGGCGCACCTCCGACCACAAGGCAAGGCAGAATCCCACCTCAAAGTGTTCCAGGGGAATGACGAGGTCCCCCTCCGGTAGAAAGTTAATTTTATCAGAACTGTCAGGATGGCGAGCGACGTATCCCCATGAAACGTAGTTGGCCACTGTGGAGAGATACCCCACTTCGGTCAACTTGTAAGGGAAAGTTGGGGTCAATGAACCCTTGCACGCACCGAGTCCAATCATTGGTCTCTCCCGACATCTTGCGAGATTGTGGGGGAATCTAGGTTTGCACAGGCGCATGGCTTAGAAGTTGCGAATGCGTAGGAAAGCAGGACGAAGGCTCAGAATCAAAAAAATAGTAAATGCAGTAGGTGAGGATGCCTATTTATATAAAAGTTCGGCAATAATGAGGTTTCCAAGGCATCAGGGGTGCAGATAGCATTTTTAAATATTTTTACGCCTCGTAATCCATACTGCCTGTGTACAACCCCGTATCCGGTCGAGCGGAATCCTCCCCAAGCGGCGCACTCGGGACATGCTATGAGCGATGTATTGGTGAAGCCCCGTTTGAGGACGTGCGGGCACTAATTTGTGCGTGTGGAGATTTTGCGGGTATAGGCTTTGAGTGGTTTTGGTTTATCTATTTATATGTATATAAATGCATATCCTAGATAGATAGATAAAGATATGTTTTATATTATATATATTTCTGTATATTTATTATATATATAAATATATATTATTTATTTGATATTAGGAGGGAGAAAGGGAAGGCATATGGGGGGAGGGGATGAAAAGAAGAAAGAAAAAGAAGGAGTGGGGAGCAGGGGAGAAATCGGGAGGCGGCTAAAACCCTAGCCCGTCGACCTGGAGCCCAGCCGCCGCCGGCCTTGAAAGTGCAACTAGATCTGATATACTCTAGAGGGGGGTGAATAGAGTATACGGTGCTTTAGTAACTTTTGCAAACTTTTACAACAATTGTTGTAATATGTGTAAGCAGGGAAGCAATAAAACACTAACCACAATACTAAGTTAAACAAAACTAATCACAGACAAATCAAGGCCAGAAACAAAAATAAAGCAAGCCAAAACCAGATGACACAAGGGAATATAGTGGTTCCCCAAACTTGGGTACATCCACTCATCTACCACCCTAGGTAGGAATCCACTGCAGGATGAGTTGATCAGGTGTCCTGGGCACCAATGAGCTTTTGATAAGGTGCTCAAAAACCAAAGCAGATTTTTTGATCAGGTGTCTTGGCACCAATGAGCTTTTGACAAGGTGCTCAAAAACCAGATTCAAACTTTTGAAGGGAGTTTGAAAAACCCTTTACAGAGTGGGGGTGAGAGAGTGATGGCAGTCTTCTCTTTCTCAACCAACTGAGAAGACTATGTGGATTGATGTCAAAGCTCCCCCTGAGTCCTTGAGATCTTCAGGAAGAAAAGCTTTGCTGAGGGTGATAGGCCTTCAAAGATAGAACTCCAGCAATAGATGGTTTTAGCAATGGCTGAAATGTTGAGTGTCTGGAGTCTTGAAATGATGTTGGCCTTGAACACTTTGAAGACTGAAGAGATCTGAAGATTTTTAGAAAGCTTGATCTCTTTGAATGAGTGTTCTTCAGAATTCTTTTTGACAGAAGATTTTTTGAGTATTTTTCTGTAATCTGTATTCTCTCTCTGTATTGTGTGTTCTATTCTTCTGGTTCGTGTAGATTCAAAAAACATTCTATCTTTTATTCTCTGTTCCAGAATAGAATATCATTCTCTGTCAAGGATAGCCATTGGTCTGCATTGATTGCATCCTTAATTGCATAATCTCTTCTAGAGGAAAGTCCACAGAATTATTCCTTGAAAAACCCCTTGAAACTTGATCGAGAAATAAATAAAAACGGCTAGCAAATCTTTGAATTAATTGCAGAATAACTCCTAACTGATTTGAATTTGAATCCTGGAAGTTATCTGAAATCGTCGAACTGAGCTCTGCTATCGTCGAGCTGAGCTCAGCGATCTGAAAACACACAGCAGCAAGATAATCGTCGATCTGAGCTCAAAAATCGTCGAACTGAGCTCAGAGATAAAGATCCAAGGCAGAGTCAAAATCGTCGAACTGAGCTCACCGATCGTCGAATGGAGTTCGACGATATTATGAAGTTGAGCTCAGCGATCGTCGAGTGGAGTTCGACAATCTGTCGAAGTTGAGCTAGACGATCGTCGATCGGAGTTCGACGAATCGTTGTGCTGAGCTCGACGATCAGACTTAGCCTCCAGACAGAAAATCTTAGTCTTCAGGGCAGCTTCCAAACCTAGACTTCTAACCCTTAGACTCAATTCTAATTGACCTATTAAGCTATACAGAAGGTCAAGCAAAGGTTCCTAGAGACATAGTGATCCTGACCCAAATTAGTAATAGGGAGTTCCAACAATCTCCCCCTATTTGGGTTAGGATTACTATTTACAGACTTTGGAAAAATTTAAATAACAACATACAATCAGAAAAAAAACAGAAAAGCAACAGCTGGATATAGCAGAAACATCACAGAGATATATATATATGGCATCCAGATAATAATCAGAATTCACAGAAACTGTCACCTTACAAAGTCACTTCTTCTCTTTGCCTTTAACCATTTTGATTTCTCTGTTAGGGTTTAGAGCTTCCTTGTTGGACCTGGTGTCATCTGCTGCACCCAAATAGGTTTGCTTTGTAGGCCTGGGAACCACATCAGCAGGATGTAATTCCATATATCTGTCAGCATCAAAGAATTTACTGGAAGCATATCTGTCTAATTCTTTTTATCTCTGCTCAGACATTGTAGAAATGTTGGAAGTATCTAGTCCTTGTTCTCTGGCCTTCTTTATCTGGTCCAGTGCAGCCAATTCCTTCATCCTGGCAGTCCAAGCAGATGGATTATTCTCAGGGTCCTCAAAAGGTACAGGTGGCTCATGCCTGTTGGAAGGATTGTCTTGAGGAGGCCTGGCAGACACAGTCTCTTTTAGCTTATAAGGGAAAGGACCAGTTGATGTATCAGAAGAACCATGTCCTCCCATGGAATATGGGTGCTGCCTGGAATACCCTTTAGAATAAACTTGAAAATCTCTCTGATTACCCCTGTATCCTTCTCTCCTAGAATATGAAACCCTAGATTGCCTTTCCCTTTGGTAGGATCTGGCATGGGGTTGATAGACAGCCTGGCTTCTGGCTGGGGCTTGACTTGCAGAGCTTCCACCTGCACCTGCATCAGGAGGAGGTGGTGGAGGAGGATGAGGGTGCTGGAATTTGGAAGAGCCTTTCTCAAATTTTCTCTTCTTCTTCATGGCTTTCAGCTGGTTTTTGGAATATTGCATCCAATGTTCAGTGATAGGGCAATTATGAAGGATGTAATAAGGAATGTCATTGTTATCTTTGACTTTTGCAGGAGGAACCCTTTTAATTGCCTTGCTCCTTGCCTTCCTTTTCCTTGCAATAGTAGCAGAAGAATCATCAGAGTCTATTTTGAACTCATCAGATTCAGAACTCTGGTCATCATATAGAGCATCAATTTTCTTCATCAAGTCTTTCTTCAGTTGAACAGCAGCAGATGAGGCAGAGGGTAAGATAGCAGCAGTAGGGACAGCAGCAGATGGAGCAGCAGATGGAGAGGGTGCAACAGAAGCAAATACAACAGCAGCAGATACTGGACTGGTGACAGCAGCAGTAACAGTCTCACTTACAGCAGAAACCACAGATTCACTCTCAACAGCAGATCCACTAACAGCCACAGAAGCTGGAGAGGTGATAGCAGAAACAACTTCATTGATAAAAGCAGTAACATCATCAAAATCAGCAGCAGGCTCAATTTCAGTGGCCTCTGACATAGGAAAATCCTTGGATATTTGCTCAGCAGAATCAGTTGGAACTTCAGCAGCAATATGAACAATCTCAGCAGCAGCAGCATCTTCAGTAGCAGCAATCACTGAATGTACAAAAGAGGAGATAATGCTGGGGTCACAGCAAGAGAAAGGCACCAATGCCTTGGATAAGTCTTCTGCGGGCTGGACAGCATTACTCTCTGGCAAACAGCTGAAGAAGGCAGTGTCAAAAGCTGAGAGCAAAGACCTTAGGTCAATTGCAAGAACTGCAGAAGGAGGCTCAGCAGCAGCAGCAACAAGAGGAGGAACAACAGAAGAAGCAGAGACAACAGCAGCAACAGCAAGAAGGCTTTCTTCATGAGGCATCTCCCCCTGCCTAGATGCAGAGACATCTGGATCAAGGCACACTGCTGTGGGTGCTGCCTGAGGGAAGAGGGAGGAGATCCTGGCAGATAGAGCTTCCACTGACTGGTGTAGAGGAGCTAAGGAGGTCTCTAACAGGAGAGAGAGCCTGGGGGCAATCAGCTCATACAGCCTGTCAGCTAGGGCTGAGAGGTCTACTTGCTCAACAGCTGGAGCAGAGGTAGATGGAATGGAAGCAGCTGGGGATGCTGGAAGGGAAGGTCTGGAGAAGTGTGGAATGGAGGGCTCAGGTGTGGGTAGGGTGGATATGGAGGACAGGGGAATGGATATGGATGGGGTGAAGGTTGGTTGGTCAATGATGTGGTGGAGGAGATCTTGGAATGAAGTGGAGGAGGAGGGTAACTCTGGAGGAGAGGATGGGGAATCATCCATATAGGAGTCATCCAGGAGGATGAAGGATGGAATGGATGGAGAAGAGGTGACATCTGATGGAGGGTATGAGAACAGTGGGTGGAATTGGTCTACTGGTGGAGGCAGAATGGGTTCTGGAGATGGAGTTGATGTTGGAGATGGGCTAGAGATGGTAATGGTGGATGGAGCTGGAATGGTGGATGGTAGAGGAAGGGTTGGAATTGGAGTAGGAGAAGAGGCAGCAACAGCAGCAGCCAGGTCATCTGCAGGAGCAGAGACCTGTGGAGGAGTGACTCTTTGAGTCCTGGTGCCTGAAGGAGCACTTGAGGAGGGCCTGCCAGGCTTGCTTATTTGCCTGTCCCACTTGCCAAAGAGGGCACAGGTTAGTCTCTTGGAGGCATTTATGTGGACTCCAGAGGAGACCAGCAAGGCAGGGCACCTGGTCTGCAGAAAAACTCCAAGAATCCTTCCAAAGTTAACAAAACTTTTGTTTATTTCCTTCTTGATTAGGTCAAAGAAGACCTCTCCCCAGTTCAAACTTTTCTTATCCACAAGAGCTCCCATGATACAGAGCTGATGTCTGGATATAGTATCATGTGCAGAGTGCTTTGCCAGCAGCACTTTCCCTACCACATCTGCTAGGAACCTGTATTCAACAGACAGGTTCCTTTTAAATAGCTTGCTAGGGTTTCCCTCTGGATGACCCATCCTGGCAAGTAGTTCAGAATAATCCTCTCCAGATAACTCAGCAATATCATCTCCATTTCTTAGTCCAAAAACCTCTGTTAAAACTGTGGGGGACAAGGGTACCTGATTTCCAGCAATAGACCCAACTATAGTGTTGTTGTCTAGATTATGAGCAGTATAAACCCACTCCTTGATCTCATCTGAAGCCAGCTTGATTCTAGTGGTCATGAGGGCAGACAGATTCTGATCCTTGAATAAACCCAGTATGTCTTGGAAAATTTGATCAGTGGTGCTGAAAGATTCCAGATCAATGTCAAACCCGGCGTCGAACTTCATTGCAGCAAGAACAGCAACAGACACAGCCATTGTACCTGCAAAAACTCAACAAACAAAATGACCAAGCGTAGAACTGTTTGGAGGGAAGAAAATTCTTGTAGAGAAATTGAAAGCGCAAGAGAGAACGACGGCGAAAAAAGAGTTTTATATTAGGGTTCGACGCAGAATTGGAAAGATCGTTAAACTCAGTTCAACGATCGAGGCTTCTAAAGGAATCTGAAGAGACTTCAACATCGTCGATCTCCGTTCGACGATATTGGAGAGCGTCGAGCTCCGTTCGACGATCGTTCAGAGAACAAGATCGTCGAGTGCCGTTCGACGATCGTTGACCGGAAGAGATAGTTCATACTATCTGAGAGGTGCTGAACTCAGTTCGACGATTTTTGGAAATCGTCGATCTCCGTTCGACGATCTTAGGGGAAATCGTCGAGCGCAGTTCAGAGATCAGAAAAATCCTAGACACTAAGGAAAATCAGAATGTTTGCCTAGTATTGGTCAATTTTTAGCTTTCAAAATCTTGGATATTATTTAAGACTTCCTCCATCTAACATTCCTAACTGATTTAGTAAGAAGGTGTGCTTCTTTTCATCCAAAGGCTTGGTGAAAATATCTCCCCTTTGTAAATCAGTTGGGATATATTGTAATTCAATTTTATTCTTTTCAACATTATCCCTTAAGAAATGATGCCTAATCTCTATGTGTTTTGTCCTACTATGGAGGACTGGATTTTGAGCTATGAAAATAGCACTTGTGTTATCACAAAAGATTTTAGACTTCTCTAAGTTGTAGCCATAGTATAGGAGTTGATTTTGGATCCACAATATTTGTGAACAACAACTGCATGCAGCCATATATTCAGCTTCAGCAGTTGAAGTTGACACAGATGTTTGTTTCTTACAAAACCAAGAGACAAGTCTGTCACCAAGGAACTGACAAGTTCCACTGGTGCTTTTCCTGTCAATTCTGCATCCAGCATAATCAGCATCAGAGAATCCAGTTAACTCAAATGTTGAATCTTTTGGATACCAGAGACATAGATTTGGACAACATTTAAGATACCTGAGAATCCTCTTTACTAATGTTAGGTATGACTCTCTAGGGCTAACTTGGAACCTAGCACATATACATGTAGCAAACATGATATCTGGTCTACTAGCTGTAAGATACAGTAAAGAGCCAATTATTGCTCTATATGTTGTCTGATCAACAGGTTTCCCATGTTCATCAGCATCCAATACAGCATTGGTAGGCATGGGTGTTTTCATACAAGATGCCTCAGACATACCAAATTTCTTAACCAGTTCATTAGCATATTTGGTTTGAGAAATAAAGATGCCTTCAGCATGTTGTTTGACTTGCAGTCCTAGGAAGAAGTATAGCTCACCCATGCTACTCATCTCAAATTTAGAATGCATTAGGTTAGAGAACCTTCTGCACAATTTTGAGTCAGTAGAACCAAAAATGATATCGTCTACATAAATTTGTACTAGTAGGGTATGGGACTTATGGGTTCTAATAAAAAGAGTTTGGTCTACTCTACCCCTTATAAAACCATTTTCTAAGAGAAAGCATGCTAGGGTCTCATACCATGCTCTAGGAGCTTGCTTGAGACCATATAATGCTTTATTTAATCTAAAAACATAATCAGGAAAAGTTGGAGAGATAAAATCTGGAGGTTGTCTGACATAGACTTCCTCTTTGATGTCTCCATTTAAGAAGGCACTTTTGACATCCATCTGATATACTTTGAAGCCTTTGTGAGCTGCATAAGCTAGAAAAATCCTGATGGCTTCCAATCTTGCAACAGGTGCAAAAGTCTGGTCGTAGTCAATTCCTTCTTCTTGAGAATATCCCTGAGCAACTAGCCTTGCCTTGTTCCTTATAATTACTCCCTGATCATCCAGTTTGTTTCTGAATACCCATTTTGTTCCAACAATGGAATGATCCTTAGGCTTTGGCACTAGTTCCCATACTTTGTTCCTCTCAAATTGATGCAACTCCTCTTGCATTGCAATGATCCAGTGTGGATCTTGCTCTGCATCTTGAATGGACTGAGGTTCAATTTGAGATAGGAAGCAGGTGTGCAATAGGTTTTGGTTGACCTGATTTCTAGTTTGTACACCAGCTGAGATTTCTCCAATTATTTGGGAAATTGGATGGTCTCTTGATGTTACTAAATCAACAGGGGTTGTTGATTGTTCACCAACCTGTGTTGTTGTTTTCTCTTGTGGTACAACAACTGGCTCTTCAGGTTGTGCTTCAATGTGTTGAGCATTCCCTTCATCTTCACTGCTTTCATCCTCTTGAGAAACCTGTAACTTGTTCATATCTTCAACTAGAGAGTGTTCCTGCAAAGGTTCTATGGTAGAAGAAATATTCTCCTTGAAAGACATGTTAGTTTCATCAAAAGAAATATGAACAGATTCCTCAATTTTCAAAGATGATTTATTATAGACCCTATAGGCCTTGCTGATCATGGAGTATCCCAGAAACACTCCTTCATCAGCTTTGGCTTGAAATTTTGCTAGATATTTCTTGTCATTATTGTGAATATAGCAAATACAACCAAAAATTCTAAAATAGTCAACTTTAGGTTTCTTCCCTTTGAGTAATTCATAGGGAGTCTTTCCCTTTAGTTTATGTATCAGACTTCTGTTCAACACATATTTGGAGGTGTTCACTGCCTCTGCCCAAAAGGATAGAGGTAGATGAGCATCTGACAACAATATGGTGGCAGATTCAATAAGGGTTCTATTTTTCCTTTCAGCTACCCCATTTTGTTGAGGAGTTCTAGGAGCTGAGAAAGTATGCCTGATCCCTTCACTCTGACAGAACTCTTGCATAAGAAGAGAATCAAACTCTGTCCCATGATCACTTCTGATCAGGGCAATGTGAGTATTGAACTCAATCTGTATACATTTGAGAAACTCTGTCAGACACTTAAAGTTATCAGACTTCTTCCTTAGAAAGAACACCCAAGTGAATCTAGAGAAGTCATCTACAATTACTAAAGTGTAGGATTTCCCTCCTAGGCTTTGTACTGTGATGGGTCCAAAAAATCCATGTGCAACAGATACAATATCCTAGGTGAATCACTCTTATTAAGTGACTTAAAACTATTTTTAGTTTGCTTGTCTAATTGACAAGCCCTGCAGAGTCCTTCCTTCTTGTAGGGGCCAGAAGGTAGTCCTCTAACAAGGTTGTCCTTTGATAGCCTAGCAATAGTTCTAAGGTTTAGGTGTCCTAGTCTCTTATGCCATAAAACATTTGGTCTAGAGATAGAGTTAAACAGACAAATATCTACATCAGTTGAAAGAAAATCTACTAGATAGATGTTACCTTTCCTTTTACCTGTCAACACAGTTGTGTTGTCCTCTGACTTGATTTTGCATAAGGCTTTGCTGAAGGTCACCTGGTAGCCTTCATCACACAGCTGACTGATGCTAATTAGGTTGTGCTTCAGTCCTTCCACATAAGCTACGTTCTTGAAGGTTACTGAACCAATCTGGACTGCACCATATCCTTTAGTTTGTCCAAAGTTGGAATCACCAAAGATAACTTTGTGTCCAATCTTGGCGCTAAAGGAAGTGAGGTTGTCCTTGTTCCCTGTCATGTGCTTAGAGCATCCACTATCCAAATACCATTGCTGGTTAGATGTTGGATAGGTCTTCACCTGCACATAAAACAATTCATTTGTTTTTGAACCAGTTTACCTTGGGCCTAGGTTGATAACCTCTAAATTCTGAAACGAAAGACATCCCAGGTTGACTCTTATATCCTTCAGGATGATATCTCCTTGGAGTTATAATCCATTCAGTATAAGGGTTAAAGGTTTGGGATGAAGAACCCTTAGGATTCAATTTTGATTTGCTTTTGAAAACGTTTCCAGAGCTCTGACCTCTGTTCGACGATCTTGGAGCTGCGTTCGACGATCTTGGGTCAGATCGTCGAGCTCCGTTCGACGGTCGACTATGGGTGAGGTCAGGTATATGAGATCGTCGACCTGCGTTTGACGACTTTTGCTGAGATCGTCGATCAGTGTTCGACGATTTTTCCTGAGATCGTCGAGCTGCGTTCGGCGATCGTCGATCTTCATTCGACGATCGTCGATCTCCGTTCGACGATTTCTGCTGGGACTTAGTTTTCTGAGGCAGATCAGAATTTTTCCTGGCAACCTCTACAACTCCCTTTCCCTTGTCAGAAATAAACTTGATGGGAGTTGTTAGGACTATAGGTTGGCTGGATGAAGCACCCAAGCCCAGTGTACTGTTGAATCTAGAGTTCACTGTGCTTGTGATGTCCATCAGCTTGATGCTTCTCCCATTAAGAGATTCTTCAAGCTTCTTGGCCTCGGAGAGCTCACTTTTCAGTGAAGCTATCTGTTCCCTACAGTTCTCCAACTCCTGAGAGAGTTTAAGGTTTTCTGATTTTAGAGTATTGTGTTCAGATAATTGATTTCTGAGAGAGATAATCTCTTTCTCAGACTTTAGTAGGTCTAAACACAGTGCTTTAAATTCAGATTTAAAATCTTCTGAAGTAAAGTCAAAAGAACTAATTACCTGATCTTCTTCAGGTTGAGTCTCTGAGTCTGACTCTGACTCCTCTTCCTCTGAATTGTGCTGTGAGGCATTGATTGCCATCATGCAGAACTCCTTTTCTTCTGCATCATCCTCATCATCACTGGAGCTGGAAGAGGCTTCTGACTCCTCTTCAGTCTCACTCCAGGATTCAGCAACAAACCCTTTTCTTGTATGCTTATTTTTGCTTGAGGAAGGTTTGCTATTGCCATTTCTTTTGGAGTCTTTCTCCTTCCTTCTTTCTTTTCTGTCCCTTTTGTCCTTGTTCTTGTTCTCTGGACAGTCAGGAACTATGTTCCCTGGTTTCCTGCAACCAAAGCAAATAATGTCTTTGTTATTACCAATGGACTTGTCATACCTTGGCTTATCTTGCTCCGTGTATGATCTTCTTCTGAAGTCCTTTCTGGCCATCTTGTAGAATCTTTTGGCCAACAAGCTGAGTAGTTCATCATTGCCTGTAGCTTTATCTTCAGGCAGATCCTCAGTTGCCTTGAATGCTATGGTATTCTCTTTTCTTGTGGCTGGTGAAGCAGCCTTCTGTTCTTCCTCTCTATTCTTGATGAGTAGCTCATAAGATTTGAGCTTACCCAACAAAGCTTCAGTGGTGATCTCATTCAGACTTCTAGCATCTTTAATTGGCCAGATTCTTGAATCCCAGGTGCTGGGGAAGCACATTAGGATCTTGTCATTAAGTTCTGTTAGAGAGATCTCTTTGTCTAATGTCCTCAGTTCACTGACAATTGGACTTAGTCTGTTATACATGTCTCCCACTGACTCAGTCTCTCCCTTCTTGAAGTTCTCATATTGAGAGATGAGATGGGATCTTCTGTCCTTTCTTTCATCAGCTGAGCCTGAGACTATTTCTGAGAGTCTATCCCAAATTTCCTTGGCTGAATTACATTCAGCTACCTTTTGAAATATGTCATCTGACATTGTGTGGGCTAGAATGTTCATAGCCTTGGCATCAGCTACTTTCCATTTTTTGATGTCAGCATCTGTTCCTGATGGAGGTGGAACAGCATTTGTACTTGTATTCTCTGGGGGTCTTGGACACACTGTCAAAACAGAATTAAATATATCTTCGTCAATAGAATTCATGTAAAGTCTAATCCTTGCTTTCCAAAGTGCAAACTTTGACAGATTGCACACTGGAGGTCTGGTGCTAGCATAATCTTTGTTTTGGGCCATGATTTGTGCAAACAAAAGCTAATAATAAAATACAAAAGAAAAACAGATCTAGTTTGGGATCTTGGGGTTCATGTGTTAGCCTGTACAACCAATCAGATATGGTATGTTTAACCAACCTGGCTCTGATACCAATTGAAAGTGCAACTAGATCTGATATACTCTAGAGGGGGGTGAATAGAGTATATGGTGCTTTAGTAACTTTTGCAAACTTTTACAACTATTGTTGTAATATGTGTAAGCAGGGAAGCAATAAAACACTAACCACAATACTAAGTTAAACAAAACTAATCACAGACAAATCAAGGCCAGAAACAAAAAGAAAGCAAGCCAAAACCAGATGACACAAGGGAATATAGTGGTTCCCCAAACTTGGGTACATCCACTCTTCTACCAACCTATGTAGGAATCCACTGCAGGATGAGTTGATCAGGTGTCCTGGGCACCAATGAGCTTTTGATAAGGTGCTCAAAAACAAAGCAGATTTTTTGATCAGGTGTCTTGCCACCAATGAGCTTTTGACAAGGTGCTCAAAAACCAGATTGGGGGTGAGAGAGTGATGGCAGTCTTCTCTTTCTCAACCAACTGAGAAGACTATGTGGATTGATGTCAAAGCTCCCCCTGAGTCCTTGAGATCTTCAGGAAGAAAAGCTTTGCTGAGGGTGATAGGCCTTCAAAGATAGAACTCCAGCAATAGATGGTTTCAGCAATGGCTGAAATGTTGAGTGTCTGGAGTCTTGAAATGATGTTGGCCTTGAACACTTTGAAGACTGAAGAGATCTGAAGATTTTTAGAAAGCTTGATCTCTTTGAATGAGTGTTCTTCAGAATTCTTTTTGACAGAAGATTTTTTGAGTATTTTTCTGTAATCTGTATTCTCTCTCTGTATTGTGTGTTCTATTCTTCTGGTTCGTGTAGATTCAAAAAACATTCTATCTTTTATTCTCTGTTCCAGAATAGAATATCATTCTCTGTCAAGTATAGCCGTTGGTCTGCATTGATTGCATCCTTAATTGCATAATCTCTTCTAGAGGAAAGTCCACAGAATTATTTCTTGAAAAACCCCTTAAAACTTGGTCCAGAAATAAATAAAAACGGCTATCAAATCTTTGAATTAATTGCAGAATAACTCCTAACTGATTTGAATTTGAATCCTGGAAGTTATCTGAAATCGTCGAACTGAGCTCTGCTATCGTCGAGCTGAGCTCAACGATCTGAAAACACACAGCAGCAAGATAATCGTCGATCTGAGCTCAAAAATCGTCGAACTGAGCTCAGAGATAAAGATCCAAGGCAGAGTCAAAATCGTCGAACTGAGCTCACCGATCGTCGAATGAAGTTCGACGATATTATGAAGTTGAGCTCAGCGATCGTCGAGTGGAGTTCGACGATCTGTCGAAGTTGAGCTAGACGATCGTCGATCGGAGTTCGACGAATCGTCGTGCTGAGCTCGACGATCAGACTTAGCCTCCAGACAGAAAATCTTGGTCTTCAGGGCAGCTTCCAAACCTAGACTTCTAACCCTTAGAATCAATTCTAATTGACCTATTAAGTTATACAGAAGGTCAAGCAAAGGTTCCTAGAGACATAGTGATCCTGACCCAAATTAGTAATAGGGTGTTCCAACAGGCCCCTTCTACTCTCTCTCGTCGGCCTGGAGCAGAACCCCCACCCCGGGCTCTCTCTCTCCCATCGACCTAGAGCAGCAACCCCCACCCATGGCTCTCTCTCTCTCGTCGGCCTGGAGCATCAACCCCCACCCCCGGCTCTCTCTCTCTCCCGTCAGCCTGGAGCAGCAACCAACAACCCCGGCCGCCTCTCTCTCTCTCTCTCAGCCTGGAGCATCATAACCCCGGCCGCCTCTCTCTCTCTCTCTCTCTTCATCACTGTCGTCTAGGGCAAAACAAGGATGGCCGGGAGCTCCACTCCCAGCACCTCCTACAACAAGGCCAGCTGGCAGCTCCTCTCCCGGCACTGCCTATAGCAAGGCCGGCCGGGAGCTCCTCTCCCGATGACCCCTACAGCAAGGCCGGCCGGGAGCTCCTCTCCCAGCGCCGCCTATAGCAAGGCTTACTGGGAGCTCCTCTGCAGGCATCTCCTACAGCTGGCCGGCCGGGAGCTCCTCTCCTGGCGCCGCCTACAGCAAAGCCGGCCGGGAGCTCCTCTCCCGGCGCTGCCTACAGCAAGGCCGGCCGGGAGCTCCTCTCCTAGCGCCACATACAGTAAGGCTAGCCGGCTGATCCTCTCCCGGCGCCGCCTAGAGCAAGGCCGGCCGGGAGCTCCTCTCCCGGCACCACCTACAGCAAGGTCGGCCGGGAGCTCCTCTCCTGGCGCCGCCTACAGTAAGGACGGTCCGGAGCTCCTCTCCCGGCGCCGCCTATAGTAAGGCCGGCCGGGAGCTCCTCTCCCGGCACTGCCTACAGGAAGGCCGACCTGGAGCTCCTCTCCCGGCGCCGCCTACAGCAAGGCCGGCATGGAGATCCTCGCCCGGCGCAGCCTACAGCAAGGCCAGACGGGAGCTCCTCTCCCAGCGCTGCCTACAGCAAGGCCGGCCGGGAGCTCCTCTCCCAGCACCGCCTACAGCAAGGCTGATGGCGCGGCCCCTCCAACACTTCCTGATGATGACCCGGTTGCTGCGACCCCTCCAACACTTCCTGATGATGACCCGGTTGCTGTGGCGCAACAAGTTAAAGATTTGCGGCGTCATGACAACGCCACGGATGCTAACGGAAAGCTGTGATACAACCTCCGTCAGCGGCGCGCAAAGCTTGCTTAATACTTTTACTTAGTTTTATTTTAATTGCTTAAAACATTTGGCTTGTATTATTTTTATTTTTATGTTGGTGTGCTATTAAACCCTTGGTGTGTATGTAACCGCCCGGATGGATGAGATTTCATCTCCATCATGGATGGTTGGATCTCTTTTGTAACTCCTATTTAAAGGAGGATATTATGATGAGTTATGCATTGGATGAAGAAAACCTAAACTCCCCTAAGAGAAATTTCGGCCATGGAGAGATTCCAATAGCCGCCCCCTCCCCTTTGGTGTGAAGCCTAGCCTTGCCTCCTCCATCCCCGTTCGGTGCGACTCCGGCGTGGCTTCTCTCGGTGCGACTCCGTGGAAGAAGGAAGCAGCCCCCTTCGGTGTGAAACCGGTGGAACCGTGGAGAGAGTGATTCTCCCACACATATTGTGTGATCTTCTTCTTGGTTGTGTAATCTCTTCCCTATCTTTGTGCTTCTTGCTGTGAGATTTTTGTGGAGGTTATTCAACCGTCTTTTCCGCGATTTTAAAGTGTTTTCGCTTGCAAATCTGAATCGAACGTTGTTATTGACCCTCTTGTTTTTCGGATTGGAAGATCCGCTGGAGTACAAACTAGGCCTAGCCTTGACTTGTTCTCCAAGATGGGGCACGCTTTGGTGCTAACAAGGGAGTTAATCTCAACTTGTTCTTGATCCCTCCTTATCGTTTACCGCCGCTCCTAAATATATTTTTGCTGCGATTGACGGCTTATTGTGAAAAGAATAGATGCTTGTGTAGGTGCGGTGAGACGTGTGCTTGTTGGAGAGGTAGGTCCTAAGGTCGTGGTATCGAGTCCGGCTAGGCGCGAGTTGTGTGCTTGTTGGAGAGTAGGTCCTAAGGACGTTGTATCGAGTCCCGTATTTTTGAGAGCCAACCGACCCCTTTTCGTGCGCTTTTGGTCGGAGCACTCTCTTATTTTTTCCATGTTCTGTGATGGGTAACCCGCCGTTAGCGTAAGCACGTCCATCCCACAAAAATCTCTACACCAATTTGGTATCAGAGGAGGTTGTTTCAACTTTCACGTTGCAAACATGCTCTCTGCGTTCCTTGTTAGAGCTCCGATCGTTAGAACTCAAAAAAATTATTTTCTGTGGTCTGCAAATAGCGGGCTGAAATCTTTATTTTTCAGCAAAATTTCAAAAAAAAAAATTTTTAACGATCTACGTATTATTCACTTCGGGAGTATATAAAAATATCTTATTTTCAATATAGCTTCAGTCCTAGGAAAATTCATCTTGCCCGGGGCCTCCCAAACCTGAATGCGCACTAGGCTGGGAACGGAGTACGCAACCCCGTCTACGTCTAGGATGGCTGCGAACGAGCATGGTGATCCCAACACCGAGGCTATAGCAGGTCTTCGTGGCGAAATGACAGAGCTTAGGAACGCCTTAGCCCAGATCCTACAAAATCAAGCAAGGCCACCCCCACCTCCCGTTAATGCTGGGCAGCCCAACCGGCACCAACCGAACTTTGATTCGGATTCTGAGGGAAACTCTCCCTGTATGCCCCCTCGAGAACCCCGCCCCGAGCGAGGCTTTGATATCACGAGGGCTATCAAGATAAATGCCCCCACCTATGATGGCATGGGAGATCCCCAGATCTTCCTCCATTGGGCTATAGACATGGAGTGCTATTTCGAATGGCACAACCTCACGGACCCCCAAAAAGTTCAAGTTGCCAGGATGAAATTAATGGGACGTGCCAAAACCTATTGGCTGAATGAAGAACGTAGGTTAGGAGCTGGGCACGGGGTCCCACTCATTGGATGGGCTGTTATGAAGAACCTGCTAACCGATCAGTACGTTCCCGCGTACCATCGGACGCAAATGTTCGATGAGCTTGCCACCCTTCGGCAAGGCTCAATGTCTGTTGCTGAATATATGGGAGAACTTAAGGACCGTATGGTACGATGTGACCTTCGAGAGATCCCCGAAGTAACTTTATCTAGATTTCGAAAGGGACTTCACCCCGACATTCAGCGGAAACTCTTGCGTTATGGTCACACGGACTTGAATACGACTTTCAATGCCGCCTTGGACATTGAAAAGAACCTAGCATCTAAAGCTCACTCCCGTTATTCTAATGCGAAGAATAAGTCCACCGCTGGGGCATCTTCTTCCACTTTTCCTGATAAAGGAAAATTTAGATCCTCCGAGTCGAAATCCGTTGTGATTACCGCGAGAAATACCAAGAACCCCGCTAGTGAGCGTATCCCCGTTGGAAAGGTTAGCAAGGCTAACACCACTTGTTACTCATGCGGTGTTCAAGGCCACTATGCCTACGAATGCCCCACCAAGACGAAGGCCATAGCCTTACTAGACTAGAGTCCACTACCGACCCTGACGATTATGTCTATGAGGCCGAAGAGGAGAGCAACCCTGACGGAGTCCCTAGTGACTTGGAGGACGATCACCGCCTTATGGTGATGCGTTGCATTATGACCGCTCCTCGTCCTGTAGACGACTGGAAGAGGACGAGCATCTTTTCCCTGATCTTTAAGAGTGGAGAAAAACTTTGCAAATTAGTTATTGATGGTGGTAGTTGCGTAAACGCCGTCTCTGAGAATGCCGTTAAGCGTATGTCCTTGACTGTCGAGCCGCACCCGACCCCCTACCAGGTCGCTTGGATTAGTAAGGTTACTATTAAGGTTACCCAACGATGCCTAGTCCCCCTGTCTTTCAAATCCTACACGGATGAGGTTTGGTGCGACGTCCTACCAATGGACGTTTGTCATGTGTTATTAGGCCGCCCTTGGCTATACGACCGTGATGTGACGCACTATGGTCGTGCCAACACTTATGAGTTTAAATTCAATGGCAAGATAGTCACCTTGAGACCGACTGTGCCAAAAGAGCCGGTAGTGTTGGCTAAGGATACCACCATCCCAGTTGAGAGGAAAGCCTTGAGTTTAGTTGGTAGGAAGGAATTTGTGAAGGACCGCTTCATTGGGGGAATAATGTACGCTCTTGTACTTCTGAGTGAAAAAAACTGATGGTGGCGTGTTGGAAGATTTACCCCGAGAGCTACGGGTATTGTTGGATGAGTTTAGGGATGTATACCCGGAGGAGTTGCCTTCGTCGTTACCACCGCTTAGAGATATACAACACGCAATAGACCTTATCCCCGGATCGTCCTTACCCAACCAACCACACTATAGGCTTAATCCAACTGCCCACATAGAGTTACAAACCCAGATAGAGGAGTTGTTAAATAAGGGATTTATTAGGACGAGTATGAGCCCATGTGCTGTCCCCGCTCTTCTTGCCCCTAAGAAGGATGGCACCTGGCGCATGTGTGTTGATAGCCGAGCTCTCAACAAAATTACTATAAAATATAGGTTTCCAATTCCGCGACTAGATGATCTCTTGGATGTCCTATCGGGTGCCACTATCTTCTCAAAACTGGACTTACGGAGTGGTTACCACCAAATCAGGATCCGAGAGGGGGATGAGTGGAAGACGGCGTTCAAGTCTAAGGACGGGTTGTATGAATGGCTTGTGATGCCCTTTGGGCTATCCAATGCCCCCAGCACCTTCTCCCGGATGATGACGCACATCTTTAGGCCATATATGGGGAAGTTTGTTGTAGTGTATTTTGATGACATCCTAGTGTTTAGTACCTCCCCCGCCGAACACCTCTCTCACATCAAAGTAGTCCTCTCCACCTTAAGGACTGAAACCTTATATCTAAATCTAAAGAAATGCACGTTTTATGTTTCGGAGGTTGAATTCTTAGGTTATATAGTTGGCTCTGAAGGAATTCGTGTTGACCCAGGAAAGGTTCAGGTGATTAGAGACTGGCCCGAGCCCACTAGCCTTCGTGAGGTGCGTAGTTTCCACGGGTTAGCTACCTTTTATCGTCGTTTCATACGTGATTTTAGTAGCATTATGGCACCCATTACGGACTGCATGAAGAAAGGAGAATTCACATGGTCCAAATCCGCCACGTTTGCATTCCATCGTATTAAGGAGCTTATGACCGAAGCACCGGTGTTACGTCTCCCAGACTTCACCAAGGTCTTCGAGCTTACTTGTGATGCATCTGGCGTAGGGATTGGAGGTGTCTTGATTCAAGAGGGTCACCCGGTTAGTTATTTTAGTGAGAAGTTAGCGGGTGCTAAATTAAACTATTCCAATTACGATAGGGAGTTTTATGCGGTCATTAGATGTTTGCATCATTGGAGGCACTACCTCCTTCATAAGGAGTTCGTGATCCTCTCTGATCATGAAGTGTTGCGATTCATCAATGGTCAGCACAAAATCAGCCCGCGCCACGCTAAATGGGTATCCTTCTTGCAAGAATACACATTTACTCTCAAGCACCTTAAGGGGACCGACAATCGAGTTGCCGATGCTCTCAGTCGCCTCACCCTCTTACTTTCCTCCATGCAAGTCCACGTGGTAGGGTTCGAGCGCATAAAGGATGAATACGCCACATGCCCTGATTTTCAGGAGCCATACTTATCTGCCCAGGATAGCTCTCCCGCGACCATCACGGCCTATTCACTTAGAGACGGATACTTATTCAAACACGGAAAATTGTGTATCCCCCACTCCTCTTTGCGACTCCACATCATTTGGGAGTTACATAGTGGTGGCTTGAGTGGCCACTTTGGCAGAGACAAAACGATAACGCTCGTAGAGGAGAAATTCTTTTGGCCTAAACTAAAGGCGATGGTTGGGAAAGTTGTGAGCAGTTGCCGTACGTGCCAAGTTTCTAAAGGTACTAAGTCCAATGTAGGTTTATACACTCTGCTACCTATTCCGTCCGTCCCGTGGGAAGATGTGAGCATGGACTTTGTATTAGGCCTTCCCCCCACCCTGCGACATCATGATTCTATACTCGTTGTTGTGGATAGGTTCTCCAAGATGGCGTACTTCGTCCCCTGTAGTAAGACCAACGACGCCTCTCACATTGCGAAACTGTATTTTAAAGACGTCGTTAGTCACCGTGGCGTTCCGAAGACTATTGTCTCAGATAGGGACGTCAAGTTCACTAGCTACTTTTGGAAAACCTTGTGGGTTCTTATGGGCACAAAATTATTATTCTCCGCGGCTTATCACCCACAAACTGATGGCCAGACGGAAGTAGTCAATCGGAGCCTAGGAAATCTTCTTCGATGTCTCGTGAGCGACCATAAAGGCACTTGGGATTTACTGCTTCCACTTGCACAACTGGCTTACAATAATTCTAAAAATCGGTCCACGGGTATGTCTCCGAATGAAATTGTTCACGGGTATAAGGCCCCTGTGCCACTTGACTTGGTCCCCTTACCTCCCACATACAAAACAAGTCAGTTTGCACAATCCTTCGCCCAACATATTCACGACTTACATGCACGTATACGAGCTACCTTGACTGCTCAATATGAGTCCTATCAAGCGCACGCTAATCTACATAGGAATGTGTCACACTTTAAGGTCGGCGATCTGGTTTTAGTACGGTTAGTTCCCGAACGAATGCCAACTGGCACCGTTAAAAAGTTAGCTCCAAAACGCGCCGGTCCTTTTCGGATTATAAAGAAGCTAGGTGACAACGCTTTCGTATTGGATTTGCCTGCTGAATGGGGCATCTCCCCTATTTTTAATGTCTCGGATTTGACGCTGTTTGTTGCGCCTCCACAAGAGTTGGTTTCTTTGTCGTCTTCTCCCTCCACTGAAATTTCTAATGGGTTAGGGAGTGGTAGTTTGGATGATCTCTCTCCTCCGGTCCCCGCAGGTATAACATCGGATGGTACGTTGCCTTCTTTTATTCCTACTGCTGACATGTTTCCCAGGTTTCCCAAGACGTTTCTCCATCCAGATATGATACTCGCTGCTGAGCCACTTACTACTCCTGACGGTGCTACCTACCGCTTCCTCATCCGTTGGCATGACCGCCCACCGTCGGACGACTCATGGGTACTCGCGACAGAGCTTCAACGTTTGGATGTCGAGCTTCTCCGCCGCTTTCTATCAGCCCACACATCAGAGATGCGAGATTTTGAGTGGGGGAGGATTGATGGCGCGCCCCCTCCAACACTTCCTGATGATGACCCGGTTGCTGCGACCCCTCCAACACTTCCTGATGATGACCCGGTTGCTGCGGCGCAACAAGTTAAAGATTTGCGGCGTCATGACAACGCCACGGACGCTAACGGAAAGCTGCGATACAACCTCCGTCAGCGGCGCGCAAAGCTTGCTTAATACTTTTACTTAGTTTTATTTTAATTGCTTAAAACATTTGGCTTGTATTATTTTTATTTTTATGTTGGTGTGCTATTAAACCCTTGGTGTGTATGTAACCGCCCGGATGGATGAGATTTCATCTCCATCATGGATGGTTGGATCTCTTTTGTAACTCCTATTTAAAGGAGGATATTATGATGAGTTATGCATTGCATGAAGAAAACCTAAACTCCCCTAAGAGAAATTTCGGCCATGGAGAGATTCCAATAGCCGCCCCTCCCCTTTGGTGTGAAGCCTAGCCTTGCCTCCTCCATCCCCGTTCGGTGCGACTCCGGCGTGGCTTCTCTCGATGCGACTCCGTGGAAGAAGGAAGCAGCCCCCTTCGGTGTGAAACCAGTGGAACCGTGGAGAGAGTGATTCTCCCACACATATTGTGTGATCTTCTTCTTGGTTGGGTAATCTCTTCCCTATCTTTGTGCTTCTTGCTGTGAGATTTTTGTGGAGGTTATTCAACCGTCTTTTCCGCGATTTTAAAGTGTTTTCGCTTGCAAATCTGAATCGAACGTTGTTATTGACCCTCTTGTTTTTCGGATTGGAAGATCCGCTGGAGTACAAACTAGGCCTAGCCTTGACTTGTTCTCCAAGATGGGGCACGCTTTGGTGCTAACAAGGGAGTTAATCTCAACTTGTTCTTGATCCCTCCTTATCGTTTACCGCCGCTCCTAAATATATTTTTGCTGCGATTGACGGCTTATTGTGAAAAGAATAGATGCTTGTGTAGGTGCGGTGAGACATGTGCTTGTTGGAGAGGTAGGTCCTAAGGTCGTGGTATCGAGTCTGGCTAGGCGCGAGTTGTGTGCTTGTTGGAGAGTAGGTCCTAAGGACGTTGTATCGAGTCCCGTATTTTTGAGAGCCAACCGACCCCTTTTCGTTCGCTTTTGGTCGGAGCACTCTCTTATTTTTTCCATGTTCTGTGATGGGTAACCCGCCGTTAGCGTAAGCACGTCCATCTCACAAAAATCTCTAGGCCCATTATTGACGGGATAAATCGGAACCGTTGGCTGAACGGGGAAGATGAATGGATCCCGTCAATAACCGCGCCAAGATTCGTGCAAATCCGATTTAGAAACTATCTCTAGGCCCATTCCTGGCTTCCTAGGGTTTGTCATGACCTAGTCATGGACAAAACCACTCCTAGGGGTCTAGTTGGAAATGGGATGTTACAGAAACCCTCACTTTTCATGAGTGGTTATCTTTCTAAATCCTTAGAGAGAGAGGAGAGCCAAGGAAGGAAGAAGGAGCTAGATCCGGCCATTGGAGGAGCTTCGAAGCTCCGAATCACGAGCCGACTCCGGATCCACGGAGGCAAAGCTAGTGCGGTGCTTTTCATCCACTTACTTTTCAATGGCGCTAAAGAGGAACGCTAGGGTAACGATTCTCTTGTTGAGCATGAGTAGCTCTCCTTCTTTGCATAGGAAGCCTGCTCTCGCGAGTATGCGGAGAGTTGGAGGCGTTCCTTCGGGTAGATATGTGAAGTCCCCGTTGTTTAGAGTCCGTATGCGAGAATGGACATAGGCATGATGTGTGAAGCCTACCCGGACATGTTGGTCTGTATCGGTGATGTTGCATTGCATAAATGCCGGAGAAGACTCCGTGCTATTGATTGTTTTTCGGGTTTTCTACATGGTAGATTGCAGCAGGGAGCCTTGGGGACAACCCAAAGGTGCACCCGAAAAACTGGGCGGATACGAGATCTTGCCAACTTGGTGGCCTGAGAGCCTACTTGAACATAACTGGTTTATGTGAATTGTGATGGAAATGGGACTCGGTGGAAGTTTGACCAGTGCAAATGGCTTAAATTGTCGTTGCGATGTGAGCACGGGTTAGATGGAACCGTACCCGGTCTATGTTGTTCGGTTAAAGAGACCTAAAGGCACGTGGCACTTGCCGTTGGCATAGATTAGGGTCTTCGACAGTCAATGGCTTAAATTGTCGTGACCCAGTCCAGGAAGACAAAATGCTTATATGTTTGGCCATCAAAGTGGCGGTGGTGAGTCCGGAATGTCTATGGCTTTAATTGTCATGACATCGACCGGTTCACCGAGAATGTGCCCTAAGAGCACGGGGCGTGTGGCCGTGCGAGCCAACGTCTGTGATGAAATGGCTATATATTTAAGTTGCTCGCTTATGCTAATGAAATGCAGCGAAGGAGCATCGCCGCCCCGAGTTGGGGGAGGGATCGTTATAATTTGGTCAGCATTGCTGACCGTTGCCTTGTTTTGCCATCGTGCGGTGGTTTGTTGTTTGTAGGTGCTGTTGGACCAAGCGGTCAATAGCGGTCTAAAGCCCAAGTGCGAAGCCGGCCCTCGAAGGCCTATTTTGGAAGTGTTTACTGTTTTATTCATGTATGACCGGCCTGCGTGCCGTGGTTTGTAAATCATGTAATATCAAGTGAAACATTTTGTAAGGCATTAAGGCTTATGTTGGTATTTGTATAACATTCCTATTTTGGATTAGTGGACATTCATGCTTTAGTGCTGGGTTCTTATTTGCAACCTTTATAAACTGCTTCCGCTAGAATGCTCTGTGTAGGACGTACGATTGGTTGGATGGTTTCCATAAGTAACCACCCGGTCTGTCTATAGTATATGGCGTCGGGCCCCGACCGGACCTACTGCTATATGCTATGCGACGGATAGGGGGTGTTACAATTTGGTATCAGACTACTGGTTTTGGTCGGGCTTAAACTGAATTCGTAGACGAATTCTTTTTAAGGGGTGGTGAGCACATTGTGTGCGTCATCATTATAACGGTAAAAGAATCCATGAATGTCCACTTAGGAATGAAAATACGCGTGTTTGAGGAACCTGCGTGTTCCTATAATTGTTGTTTGCAATTTTATTTGGTCGCTTAACGGTGTTTTGTACCACTATAGGTGACCAGAAGTGGTGTTGGGCCGTCAGAACGCCGAGTTTCTGAGGCTAGCAGTGCACCAGATGTTGCTCCCGCAACACCTCTATCGACTGACAACACACGCTTGGTGGCTGAAGCTGTGTTGGTCGTGATAAATGCGCAGCCTGCAAGGCAAGCGCAGCAGCCCGCTACTGCGATGGAGCAGGAACCTCTTCAAGAGGCTGAGTCGAGGAGAGTGGAGCAAGTGGTTGTGGAACCGGTGGTGCCATGGAGGGCAACCAAGAGACAGCTTAAGCATGTTATCAGCTTTAACCCTCCGTTATTCTCGGGGTTGGGAACCCCATGTCAGGCTGAAGACTGGCTCTCCAGGGTGAAGAGAGTCATGACTGCAACGGAGACGGAGGAGTGGCAAATGACCACCATCGCTACGTTCCTTCTGGACGGTGAAGCGAGGATGTGGTGGGAAGGTTTGGAGCTGCATCATTTGAGAGGTAGACAACTGATAGACGTTCCGATGGAAGAGTTCTCGGGATTGTTCTTAGCAAGATACCTCCCTTCTACTCAGATGATTTCGATGGAGAACGAATTTCTGAAGTTGGCTCAGGGTGAGAAGAGTATGGATGAATATCTCCACGAGTTTACTCGTTTGAGTCGATATGCCAGCTCCACCATCATGGATGAGGAGCGCAAGACTAATCGCTTCTATGAAGGCTTGAGAGATGAGTTGAGATTACTACTTTTGGGGCCGATGACGCAGGGTTTCTTAACCTTGGTCAATACTGCCCGGTCCTTGGAGAAGGACATGAAGAATGTACAAGCAAAGGAAAGCTTGAGTGATAGGAAATCTGAATTTAAAGTGCCAACTACTTCAAAGTCCGTCTATCAGAGGTCTTTCAAGAAGCATAGGACTTCGGGTCCAGCACCTTCTGGTGCTTCTGGGGCGACTACGAGTCGTACCCCGGGCGCGTGTTTTACTTGTGGAAAGACGGGGCATTTTGCCCGTGACTGTTGGAGATGACTTCCTAAGTCCGAGAGAAGGCCGGGAGCTACTTATGAAGAGAAGGGAAAGGCGGTGGAGTCGACCGCATCCCATTATGCTCCGACCCAACCAAGGGTCTATAATCTTGGCCAACAAGAGGCCATCAAACGGGCCGATGTGGTGACAGGTACGATTTAATTTATAGCAAGTCAATTTATTTAAATACTTCTTATGCACATGTTACCTTACCACTGATTGTTTAGGATTTGTATTGATTTGTGAAAACCCGGCACGAGCACTCTTCGATACGGGATCTTCACACTCCTTCTTGTCCGAAGGATTTATATCACGCATCGGAGTCCCTTCTTCGATGGCGAAGGATAAGTTGGATGTGTTGTTGCCCAATGGGTGTTCGATGCGAGCGGATAGGATCTGCGATGTTAAGATTCGTATTGGGAATCAGGAGTTCGATCTGTAGGCGTCTTTACTTCCGTTAGTGGAGTTCGACGTTATATTTGGCATGGACTGGCTCTCGGAGCAGCAGGCCTATATTGACTGCGGTCGCAAGGAAGTCAAGCTGGTAGCAAGTCGTGAGGCGACTTTTACAGGCTTAAAGGGGTCGAGCAAGACGTTGATGTCTGCTCTTCAGGTGGTGAAGGCGGTTCGTGCCGGAGCAGAACTGTTCTTTACACTAGTGGAGGTTGCAAAGCTGAAGCCCGCGTTGGATTCTATTTCAGTGGTATCGTAATACCCTGATGTGTTCCTCGCAGATCTTCCTAGAGCCCCCCTCAGCGGTAGATAGATTTTACGATCGAGCTAGTGCCAGGTGCAAAGCCTGTGTCACGATCTCCTTATCGGCTAGCGCCTAAGGAAATGGCGGAGCTGAAAGTTCAACTGCAATAGTTGTTGGAGCAAGGGTATTTGAGCCCGAGTTCTTCGCCTTGGAGCACACCGGTCCTCTTTGTTAAGAAGAAGGATGGAAGCTTGAGGCTGTGTATTGATTATCGGGAGCTCAATAAGTTGACTGAGAAGAACAAGTACCCAATCCCCCGGATTGATGATCTTTTTGATCAGTTAGTAGGGTCGACGGTGTACTCGAAGTTGGATCTCAAGGCTGGGTACTATCAGCTGTGAATAAGGGAGAGTGATATCCTGAAGACATCATTTAGTACGAGATACAAGCATTATGAGTTTATGGTCATGCCGTTTGGGCTGACTAATGCACCGTCACTGTTCATGGATTTGATGAACAGGACGTACAGTGAGTACTTGGACAATTTCGTGATCGTCTTCATCGACGATATTTTGGTGTACTCGCAAAGTGAGGAAGATCACTTCAAGCATCTTCATTTGGTGTTGGAGACGCTAAGTAGAAATCAGTTGTATGCCAAGTTCTCGAAGTGCGAGTTTTGGTTATCCTCAGTGGCGTTCCTCGGGCATATAGTGAGTGGAGAGGGTATTGTTGTGGATCCGGCGAAGATTGTTGTGATACGAGAGTGGCCTGAGCTTGTTACGGTAGCGGAAGTCCAGAGTTTTCTGGGGCTTGCCGGCTATTATAGGCGCTTCGTAGAGAACTTCTCGCGGATAGCGTTACCTCTCACTACTTTGACGAGGAAGGAGCATAAGTTCATTTGGAAGCCGGAGTGCGCGCGAGCTTTTGAGGAGTTGAAGTGTCGGTTGACCACGGCGCCTGTGCTGAGTTCACCATGTGGGACCGAAGGCTATGAGATTTATAGCGATGCTTCGGGCAGCGGTTTGGGTTGCGTGCTGCTGCAACATTGAAGTGTAATAGCTTATGGCTCGAGACAGCTAAAAGTGCATGAAAGGAACTATCCGGTCCATGAGTTGGAGTTAGCGGACGTGATTTTTGCCTTGAAGCTGTGGAGACACTATTTGTACGGTGTGAAGATTGATATCTACACCGATCATAAGAGCCTGAAATATCTTATTGATCAGAAAGATCTGAATATGCGACAGCGTAGATGGATGGAGTTCCTGGGGGACTATACATTCAAGATCCACTACGTGCCTGGTAAGGGTAATGCGGTTGCGAACGCGTTGAGTCGTAGAGCACCAGCTTAAGCCAATTGGCTGTCGGTGCATGATGAGCGGTTGGTGCGGGAGTTGGAGGCGTTGGAGATTGTTTGTGTGGATAGACAATCAAGTGCTGAAGCAGTTCTGAATTGGACTAAAGTCCAATATGACCTGGCTGATCGTATTCGGCAGGCTTTGGATATGGATGCTCATATGAAGCAGTTCATGGTAGAGGCTCTGGATGGGTCAAATTCCCAATTCCTCGTGGAGGACGAATTACTTTGAAAAGACGGTCGTCTGTGCGTCCCAAGTGTGGGCAATTTACGGGTGGAGTTGTTGTACGAGGCACACCATACCAAGTACTCGATTCACCCGGGGAGCACGAAGATGTACAGTGATGTGAATAAACTATTTTGGTGGCCGGGTTAGAAGAAGGATGTGGCGCTATACGTAGCGAAGTGCCAAACTTGCGCCTTGGTAAAGGCGGAGTGCCAAAATCCGGGAGGATTTCTTAAGTCCTTGCCTATTTCAGAGTGGAAATTTGACGACATCTCTATGGACTTTGTGCACGGCTTGCCAAGGTCGCAAAAGGGGAACGACACCATTTGGGTGGTTGTTGACCGGTTAACCAAGGTGTCGCATTTTATTCCACATAGGAAGGATGATCTGGTGGAGAAGTTGGCAAAGCTTTATGTGGATAACATAGTACGGCTTCATGGTGTGCCCCGCAGCATCGTGAGTGACCGAGGTGGGTGGTTCACGTCCAATGATTGGAGGCTTGTGCAGCAAATGTTGGGAACAAAGCTGAAATTCCGCACAGCCTTCCATCCACAAATGGATGGGCAGACCGAGAGGGTCAATAGAACCATGAAAGACATGCTCCGCATGTGTGTCTTGGATTTCGGAAGGCAATGGGAAGACCACCTTTATTTGGTGGAGTTCGCATACAATAATAGCTACCAAGCGAGTATTCAGATGGCGCCTTTCGAGGCCCTTTATGGTAGAAAATGTCGCACGCCGTTGTCTTGGTTAGAAACGGGTGAGTCAAAGTTGTATAAGCAATCAGAAGTGGAGGATGCTACTTCTTTGTTGAGAACCATTCAGGAGAGGTTGCTTATCGCTCAGGACTGGCAAGCAAAGTACTATAATGCCAAGCACAGGAACGTGGAGTTCGCTGTGGGCGATTATGTATACTTAAAGATCAAGCCGTTCAAGGGTGTCTCGCGGGTACGGCGATTGAAAAAGCTAAGCCCGAGGTACCTTGGGCCGTTTGAAGTTCTGGAGTGAGTTGGTGAAGCGGCCTATCGGTTGAAGCTTTCAGTGGAGCTTAGTGGTTTACATGATGTATTCCATATTTCGGTACTTCGGAAGGCGGTGCAAGAGCCTACGCAATTGATCGCGGTTGATCAAGTGCCGGTAGATAGTGGGCTGACGACAAAGGTCAAGACCGTGCGGATTGAGGATTCGGAGGTCAAGCGGATACGCAATAAAGAGATCAGGATGGTCAAGGTCCGGTGGGACAATTGCGGTCGTCAGGAGCTCTCTTGGGAGTGAGAGCAGACTATGCTTGACGAGTATCCGGAGTTGTTCCGCTCAGGTACAAATTTTGGTTTTGTACATGTCTTTCCTTTATATAATTTCTAGGAGGAAATTCTTTTAAGAGGGGGAGAGTTGTAACGCCCCGAAACTCAAAGGAGCGACGGGGAACGTTTTGTGCCAGTTTTGGGTTCTGGCTGCAGGCACACGGCCTGGGACAAGGGCGTGTCCCAGGGCGTGTCAAGCTTGTGTCGACACTCAGCCGGGAAGTCGACACTTTGGTCTCGACATTGTGTCAAGACTGGGCATACGGCCTGCGACACGGGCGTGTCGCAGGGCGTGTCGACCCGTGTCGACACTTAGCCGCGAAGTCGACACTCTGCGTTCGACGAAGTGTCCAGACATGGCACATGGCCTACGATACGGGCATGTCGCAGGGCGTGTCAACCAGTGTCGACACTCGTCCTGAGAAGTCGACACTTTGGTCTCGACGGAGTGTCGAGACAAGGCACATGGCCTAGGATACAGGCATGTCCAAGGCCGTGTCATCAGGTCGACGATCTTCGCTCGACGAAGTGTCGAGACCGTGTACACGGCCTGGGGTTCAGGCGTGTTGATGAGACACGGGCAAGGTTACGGGCGTGTCCTAAAACCCGTGCAGTGCTCGGGTTGTTTTCGGGGAAAAATGATGGGGGTACACGGCCGGCCACACGGCCGTGTCAGGTGGAACACGGGCGTGTCAGGCCGAACACGGGCATGTTCAATACCCGTATGTTGTTCCAGGCGAGCCGATTTTGACGGCGAATGAGTCACATGGCCCTAGACACGGGCGTGTGCCAGGCCGTGTTCTGTCCAGTTTGGGCATTTCAGTCCCGAATCAAAGCCGTTCATTTCTTTAATTTATGATCCAACGGCTGGAGGTTGTTCCTGAAGGGATATACCCGGGATTGGACTTAAAAACCCTCACTTTTCATGAGTGGTTATCTTTCTAAATCCTTAGAGAGAGAGGAGAGCCAAGGAAGGAAGAAGGAGCTAGATCCGGCCATTGGAGGAGCTTCGAAGCTCCGAATCGCGAGCCGACTCCGGATCCACGGACGCAAAGCTAGTGCGGTGCTTTTCATCCACTTACTTTTCAATGGCGCCAAAGAGGAACGCTAGGGTAACGATTCTCTTCTTGAGCATGAGTAGCTCTCCTTCTTTGCATAGGAAGCCCGCTCTCGCGAGTTTGCGGAGAGTTGGAGGTGTTCCTTCGGGTAGATATGTGAAGTCCCCGTTGTTTAGAGTCCGTAAGTGAGAACGGACATAGGCATGATGTGTGAAGCCTACCCGGACATGTTGGTCTGGATCGGTGATGTTGCATTGCATAAATGCCGGAGAAGACTCCGTGCTATTAATTGTTTTTCGGGTTTTCTACACGGTAGATTGCAGCAGGGAGCCTTGGGGACTAACCCAAAGGTGCACCCGGAAAACTGGGCGGATACGAGATCTTGCCAACTTGGTGGCCTGAGAGCCAACTTGAACATAACCAGGTTATGTGAATTGTGATGGAAATGGGACTTGGTGGAAGTTTGACCAGCACAAATGACTTAAATTGTCGTTGCGATGCGAGCACGGGTTAGATGGAACCGTACCCGTTCTATGTCGTTCGGTTAAAGAGACCTAAAGGCACGTGGCACTTGTCATTGGCATAGATTAGGGTCTTCGGCGGTCAATGGCTTAAATTGTCGTGACCCAGGCCAGGAAGACAAACTGCTCATAGGTTTGGCCGTCAAAGTGGCGGTGGTGAGTCCGGAATGTCTATGGCTTTAATTGACGTGACATCGACCGTTTCACCGAGAATGTGCCCTGAGAGCACGGGGCGTGTGGCCGTGCGAGCCAACGTCTGTGATGAAATGGCTATATATTTATGTTGCTCGCTTATGCTAATGAAATGCAGGGAAGGAGCATCGCCGCCCCGAGTTGGGGGCGGGATCGTTATAATTTGGTCAGCATTGCTGACCGTTGCCTTGTTTTGCCACCGTGTGGTGGTTTGTTGTTTACAGGTGCTGCTGGACCAAGCGGTCAATAGCGGTCTAAAGCCCAAGTGCGAAGCCGGCCCTCGAAGGCCTATTTTGGAAGTGTTTACTGTTTTATTCATGTATGACCGGCCTGTGTGCCGTGGTTTGTAAATCATGTAATATCAAGCGAAACATTTTGTAAGGCATTAAGGCTTATGTTGGTATTTGTATAACATTCCTATTTTGGATTAGTGGACATTTATGCTTTAGTGCTGGGTTCTTATTTACAACCTTTATAAACTGCTTCCGCTAGAATGCTCTGTGTAGGACGTACGATTGGTTGGATGGTTTCCATAAGTAACCACCCGGTCTGTCTGCAGTATATGGCATCGGGCCCCGGCCGGACATACTGCTATATGCTATGCGACGGATAGGGGGTGTTATATTGTATACCTGACTCAGCTACATTATCATCATCACAGAGGGTTGGATATCCAAGGGTGGCTCTGATGCTATTAGATATCCATTTAGCAACCTCCTATGGAGGACAGTACATTGACTGTACTTCCTGCTGAATCATATCAAAATCTGCTGGAGGGTAAATGACCTGAGCAACTTCAGGTTGATCACCTCCAAAATAAGAAGGTTGTATACTTGACTCAGCTACATTATCATCATCACAGAGGGGTGGATATCCAAGGGTGGCTATGATGCTATTAGATATCCATTTAGCATGATCTGAGCCATCTTTGACTAACACTCTCTCCCCCTTTATGACTTCTCTTTCAATATGATCTCTGAGGTCATCTTTCTGAAATCTGACTTGTTCATGTAGATAATTAACACCATCCTTATAAAATGACCTTAGCTTTAGTAGTTGATCAGAAATGATCTTTTGAGAATTCTTAATAGCTGTTTGTACAGCAGCTAGGCCTTCCTGTAATTGTTTATCAAAATCTGACTTGGCTTTAACCCTTGCCTCAGTCTGGGCAGCAGCAGTATTCTTAAGTTCTGTAACAATCCTATTATGTGATTCAGTCAGATTATCATTCATTTTAAGTTGATTATCTAGGAGATAGCCTTGCTTAATAGCTATATCATCAACTTCAGTCGTTATTCTTTCTTGTTGTTTTGCCAGAAAGACTACAGCATTGCCACCTTTGTGAAAGCAATCTGTCATTTCCTTCTTATTCTGATTTACTTCAAATCTAATGGATTTAATATCCTGAGCCAAGGAGAATTGCAGATCTTTATGGGTCTCGTCCATATATTTCTCCATGGCAATCATTTGTTCATCTAACTTTACTTGCAATGAGATCAACAAGGAACTATAATCAGTTGCTGGGGCAGGTTGTGGAGCAGTTTGCAATGCCCTCTTATAGCTTTGGCTCCTTCTTTTGAAAACCATCAGTTTTCTCTTCTTGGCTTGTATTTTTGCCTCATCTTCAGAAGCTGAGGTACTTGGTATATCAACTCTTTTCTGAGGACTAGGAGACAGTTCCTTTTCTGTCCTAGGTTGCTCCCCTTGAGTCCCTTGCTCCTCCCCCTCAGTTCTTGCTTGCTCCCCCTCAATTACAGCTTGCTCCCCCTCAGTTCTTTCTTGCTCCCCCTCAGTTCTTACTTGTTCTATTTCAGGGAACAACTCTTCAATGGTAAACTCTTGTTGAGTAGGGACTTGAGGCACCACCAACTCAGGAGCATAAGCAGCCGTAGATGTATCCTCCATAAAAACATCTTGTGCTTGACTGTTTAGTTGTGTGATCTGATCAGCATCAATCAAGGGCTCAGTTAGTATTTCATCCTCATTATTGAAAATTGATTGACTAACTTCTTGAATTACCTCAAGAATAGTCTGTGTAGCCATTTCACTTTTCAAGTGGGTTGGCTCTTCCTCAAGATGAGGCTCCCCCTGCACCTGAGCACCATCTGCAATGTCTTGTGCAGGAAATTTTTCAGGACTCTATCCCATCTGGAGATTATCCTTATGTCCATTTTTCTCATATGGCTGATCTTAGAACCAGTTGTTTGTTCCATTATTTCTGGAATTGTGCTAGCCAAGTAAAGACTCATGATTCTTCCCAGATTGGGCTTCTTGATACTTTTCTTAATCTTTTCAAAGATTACTACAAACCAATCTGTGTTCAGTCTGAAGATAATCCTGGTCATCAGGCTGAACATATAGGCTGATACCCTATCATGTCCCCCTGGCTTGCAGAGAATAACTTTTCCAACCACTTCAGAAAGGAATTTGCCTTGCAGATTCATCCCTTTCCTGTTCATTGCAGATCCAATCTTCATGGTGGGATCCAATCCACACCACTGAAGTGCTTCCCTAGTCTTAGTTTTGGGTACTTCTTCTTCTTCTTGAGTTCTTGGGAGTTGAAGAGTTTTCCTCAAGCTCTTCATGGTAAGTTTTACTTTAGCTCCCTGAACAGTAGATTTGATCATAAGTCCAGTCGAACCTAAGGTAGTTGCGCCATAGAATTCCAATATTTCTTTCTTCCATATCTTTGTAGGTTTGGATACCAAAAATTCCAAACCATTTTCTACAATTAGTGTTACTACTGCTTTAATTTCAGGTTCCGCATTATCAAAGACATTGCGTACCAGCTCATAGCCTTCGTTGACATTATCTTCAAACTTTGGCGCCATTGAGGTTGAGAGAAAGCTTGGATTGCGAAGAGAGAATTTGTCGAAACATGGTTTTGTTCTCAAGAGCATGTCGACAGACTATGTTGATGACCTATTTATACCCTTCTAAATAATGAAGTTCAAAAGTCATGTCAAAATTCTCCTAATGTGTCGACACTGTTGAAAAGTGTCGACACAGACTTCTAATGTCTCGACAGAATTATTGACTTCTATATGTCGACACCAATTCTATTTATCTCGGTCGTGTTCGACGAAGAGCCCGTGAAGTCGACGATCTGAGGTCGACGAAGTGTTGTTGAATCTGCGCTCGATGATTAGTTGATTCTGCGCTAGACGAAATCTGTGTCTTGATTCTAAGTGTCAACACCTATTTTCTAGATTTGTCGACACCACTTTTCTGGAGTGTCGACACCAACTACTATGTGTCGACACAGACAACTCTTTGTGTCGACACAATTTTACTTAGCCAAATTTGTTAAACTAATTTATGTTCAACATTCCTAATTCAATTTTAAAATTATTGAATTAAGTTTCATCTAAAGGCTTAGTGAACATATCAGCAAGTTGTAAATCTGTATTAACAAATTCTAATGAAATATCTTCTTTCTCTACATGATCTCTAAGAAAATGATATCTTAATTCTATATGCTTTGTTATACTATGAGAAACAGGATTATAAGTAATAGAAATAGCACTAGTAGAATCACATAATAATGGAGTTCTACATACCTGAGTACCATAATCTTCTAACTGATGTTATTTCCACAATAGCTGTGCACAGCAACTTCCTACAGCAACATACTCAGACTCAGCTGTGGAAATTGCCACACTAGTCTGCTTCTTACAGCTCCAAGACATCAATCTTCCTCCGAGTAATTGACCGGTGTCTGTTGTGCTTTTCCTGTCTACTTTGCAACCTGCAAAGTCTGCATCTGAATAGTCAATTAGTTAAAAATCACTATTCCAAGGATACCAAAGGCCTATATTAGGTGTTCCTTTAAGATATCTCAAAATCCTTTTGACAGCAGTAAGATGAGATTCTTTAGGGCAGGATTGGTACCTAGCACAGACACATGTAGCATTCATGATATCTGGTCTACTAGCAGTCAGATAAAGGAGGGAGCCAACGATCCCTCTATATAAAGATTCATCTACAGGTTTCCCTGCATCATCTTTGATTAGAGATATACTTGTCCCCATTGGAGTTCTCATGGTAGTGGATGACTCCATACCATACTTCTTAATTAACTCCTGGGTGAACTTAGACTGAGATATGGACAGGCCATCATCAGTCTGTCTTACTTGGAGGCCCAAGAAGAACTTAAGTTCTCCCATACTGCTCATTTCAAATTTTCCTTGCATAAGTTTTGCAAACTTTTTACAAAGGTTATTTTCAGTATAACCAAATATTATGTCATCAACATATATTTGGACTAGGATAATCTTTCCTTGGGATTCTCTAAGGAATAGAGTCTTGTCTATTTTCCCCCTTGAGATTTTGTTCTCAATGAGGAAATTAGACAGGGTTTCATTACAAGCCCTTGGAGCTTGTTTCAACCCATACAAAGCTTTCCTAAGTCTATAAACATAAGTAGGATTGAGTGGATCAACAAAACCTGAGGGCTGTTCTACATAGACCTCCTCTTTTAAGTCTTCATTTAAGAATGCTGACTTAACATCCATTTGGAATACTTTGAAGCCTTGATATGCTGCATAGGCTAGAAATAGCTTGATAGCTTCCAACCTTGCCATAGGGGCAAAAGTCTGATCAAAGTCTATGCCCTCCTCCTGTCTGTATCCTTTGGCAACTAGTCTTGCCTTGTTCTTAACTATGACCCCACTTTCATCAAGCTTGTTTCTATAAATCCACTTTGTCCCTATGGCATTATGTCCCTTTGGTTTTGGAACTAACTCCCAGACCTTGAACCTTCTGAATTGACTTAACTCCTCCTGCATAATATCAATCTAGTATGGGTCTTGAATAGCTTCTTCAAATCTCTTGGGTTCCACTTGAGATAAGAAGCTAGAGCAAAGAACTTTGTTTAAGTTCCTGCTCCTTGTTTGTACTCATTGTCTTGGATCACCAACGATCTGGTGTGCAGGATGATCCTTCAAATGTCTAACTACTGGAGGTAATCTATCAGCAGTTTGACCTTCTCCAATCTCTTCATTATGTTGCACCTAATGGTCTTCATCAGCCTCTTGAGTGTCTTGTACTCCCCCTGGACAGCAACTACCATTTTCCTCATTCTGCTTTGTAATTGGATCTTCTCTGATAGTAAGCGGGTCCATCTTCTGCTGTATACCTGGAGAGCTACAAGAACTACTTGGCAACACACTGTTAATAAGTCTAGATTCATCAAAAATGACATGAACAGACTCTTCTACAACATCAGTAGCCAAATTGTAGACCCTATAAGCCTTACTATTGTTGTTGTACCCAACAAATATCCCATCTTGGGATTTGGCAGCAAACTTAGTTAGGTGAGATTTGCCATTGTTAAGCACATAGCACTTGCAACCAAAGATCCTAAAATAGGATAAGTTTGGTTTTCTGCCATTCATAACCTCGTAGGGTGTCTTCTTGTGGCTTTTGGTGATGGAAGCCCTATTGAGCACATGGCATGCAGTGTTTACTACCTCAGCCCAGAAATATTCTAGGAAAGAAGTGTCACTCAATAGTGTTCTTCCAGCCTCAATCAATATCCTATTCTTTCTCTCAGCAATGCCATTTTGCTGAGGTGTTCTAGGTAAGGAGAATTCCTGAAGAATCCCAAATTCTTCACACAATCTTGTCATACACTCAGATTGGAATTCAGTTCCATGGTCACTTCTGATTTTGACCGATAAACTATCTAATTCATTCTGAATTTGCTTGACAAAATTGCAGAAGACCTTTGGGGTTTTAGATTTCTGCCTTAGAAAGAAAACCCATGAGAATCTAGAATAGTCATCTACAATGACAAAAGTGCAGACCTTTCTACCTAGGCTCTAAATTAGCATAGGACCAAATAAATCAATATACAAGAGGTATAAGCACCTCACTGAGTCTTTGGTTTCTAGGCTATGAAACGAGGATCTCGTCTGCTTGCCTTTTTGACAAGCTGAGCATATTTCATCCTTAAAGCACTTAACTTGAGGACCATTCCTCACTAACTCTTTACTAAAGAGTTGGTCAATAGTCTTGTAGTTAAGATGGGCTAGCCTCTTGTGTCATTTGTCACAATGAGAGGCTTTCTTATCAGCAACAAGACAGATAGGAGAATTATTATTCTCATACACAAAGTCTAGGCAATACACATTTCTTTTTTTATATCCAATCAATATGAATTTTTGATCACTTAACCTCTTGATATGACAACCATTCTTAATGAATGAAATGTCATATCCAAGATCACTCAGCTGGCTTATGCTTATTAGGTTGTGTTTCAAACCCTTCACATAGGCCACCTGAGTGATTGTAATTGAGTTGTTAGAAATGTTACCAAAACCTTTGATGACTCCTTCTTCAGAACCACCAAATATTACTTTAGGCCCATTCAGCATTGGTTAGTAGTCCTTCAGTAATCCTCTTGTTCCAGTCATGTGCCTAGAACATCCAATATCCAAGTACCATATAGGGGCATGACAACTTGGACTCACCTGCAACAAAGATTACTTTACCTTAGAACCCAAATAACTTTTGGGTCCTTGAATCAAGTTAGTCTGAAACTTAACAAATCTATTTGTAGCTCTTCTAATAGGTAGACTGTTATTCTTCTTGACACTGGTGTTATGCCAAAAGTTTAAGACAAAATGGCCTATCTTGCCACAACACCTGCACTTATACTTATTATACCTCTTTTTAGGTACAATCTTAGCTGTATTGTTGATAGCTGATCTCTTGTTTTGTGCTGGGGCTTTGCCTTTATTATTGGACTGTGCAGCCCATGCAGTTCTCTTAAAGCCTATTCTTGCCTTACCCTTCTGATAAACAAAGTCATCAATTAAGGGTAGAACAGATTTTGGCTTAGAAAAACTAGCCACTATCTCCTTCTCTTTCTGAAGTCTGTTTTCCAGACTTTTGATCTGATCATTTTTTATTGTGATTGTTCCCATCTGAATAACTGCTATGTTTTTCAGCTTGGCAATCTCATTCATCTTTTGATCCAGCAGCTTCTCTGAATTAGATGCAGCCAACTTAAGAGCTGCAATTTCCTTAGCCTGATTTTTGGCCAAGTTTTTGCTTCTCTTGAGTGCCGGCAACAAATCCCCATATTCATCTATAAGCTGATGAATATCTCCTTCAGATTCAGACCCATCTTCATCTCTTGATTCAGATGCATTTGATTCTGACACAGTGAAGTAATCAAAATCTATAAATAAACTTTTTACCTTACTGGGACCAGGTAGATCCTGGTACTGGTCTTCTTCAGACACAACCATCAGTCCTTTGTACTGATGGTCTTCTTGCTCATAGATAGAGTCCAGTAATTTCATGAACTCATCCTCTTCTTCAGTTGCAAACAAACCAATATAGGCCTCAGCCATAGATTCATATTCTGAAGTTGATTGATCTGTCCAACTTTTCTCTTTCTTAGCCACCAAGGATTTCTCCTTCTTGTTCTTGTGCTGTGACTTCTTTTTATCAGCAGACTCCTTCCTTTTATCTGGACAGTCAGCCACAACATGTCCTACTCTGTTACAGCAATAGAAAATAGTTTTTGACGTAGTTGACTTGCTAGGCTTTTTCCCACTCCTGTCCTTCCTGGATGATTTCCTCTTCTGATAATTGTCATCCTTGGAATGAGATGAGGATGACTTAGATTTTCACTGCTTCTTCTTTAAGATTCTCTGAAACTGCCTTGTGAAAGCAGCAAAGTCTTCATCTGAACAACTGCTGTCTGAACTGTGATTATCAGAATTTTCTAAAATCACTTCTGCATCTTTCTTAGGAGAAGATGGAGACATCATCCTATTCTTTCTTGTGGCTTCTAACTTGAAGGCCACTGACTTATCTCTATAGTCACCCTTTGTATTTTTCTCTTCCTTCTTTCTGGCCAACAACTGCATCTCATAAGACAGCAATTTGCCAAATAGTGTTGGAGGTGAAATCTCTGCCAGTCTGGCCACTTCCCTTATGGCACAGATCTTGGTATCCCAATCCTTAGTCAAAGACCTAAGGAATTTGTCATTCAGCTCATATGTACTGAAGATTCTTCCATAGGACATTAGTTCATTTATAATTTTGTGGAACTTTTTATAACGCTCAGTTATACTTTCAGACTTGGCTTGTCTGAAACTCTAATATTCCTGATTAAGCATAGACTTTTTATCTTACCTAACCTCTTCAGAACCCTCCATGTAGACAATCAATGTATCCCACATCTCCTTGGAGGTTTTGCAGTGAATAAGATTCTGGAATGTTGAATCCTCTATGGCACTCACTATAATATTATGTGCTCTTTTATCCATTGTAGCCAAGATGATCTCCTCCTTTGTCATTTCTGAAAAATACTTAGGAATCCTCTGATTAGCATCAAAAACAGAAACATTCATTGGAATATATGGCACTTCCTTAACTGTTATATAAATCCTAGGATCAGATGCATCCATAAAGAGTCTGACCCTTTCCTTCCATATTCCAAAGATTTCCTTTCTGCAGATATGCAATTTCATTGCACCAAGTTCTTTATGGTTTTCTCCTGAACCCATCTTCTTTAACTTAATTCTGCCTTACAGATCTCACTCAGACTGTTAAGTCTATCTTTGAGGAACCTCCCTCTAATACCACTTGAAAGAATTGGTTCCTAAATACCTAGAGGGGGGGGGGGGTGAATAGCTGCAATTCCTTTTTTCACTAAGGCATAATATTTATTCAAATAATCAAATTAATCTATCAGCTCTACAGCTACCAATATCACAGAATTTACAGAATTACACATAATCACAGATTGCACACAATTTTATAGTGGTTCCCCAAGGTCTGGGTACATCCACTTTTCCCCTTCGCCTATCTAGCAGTGTGATATATTCGGCCTAACTTCTTTCCTTCTCCTCAGATCCGCATATCTTACAGCTCAGAACCCAAACAAGGCTCCTACAACTCAGAGCGAGTCCACACTCCTACAGCTCAGGCAATATGCCCTACCTCAGCCTTCAACAAGGCCTACAACTCAGAGATTACAATCTCATACAACTCAGGCTCACAGCCCTACCTCAGCCTTCAATAAGGCCTACCACTCAGAGACCTTAATCTCCTATAACTCAGCCTTTATAAATCAGGCTTACAACTCAGATCTTATAAAGATCCTACAGAAAATAGATTTAAGTTTGTAATATACCACCACCCTGGTTGAGAGAGAAAGGATGGAATGTTTCTTGATCAGTTCTTGGAAGAATCTAATGGTAGAGAACAACCACTCTTAGCTTTCTTCAAAGCTTCTTGAATCTGAACTCAGTAGGGTTGATCTCCTTTGAAGTTGATCTTCAATCAGCTTCTTTCTTGAAATTCAGATCTCAATCTGAATCCTTCTTGCAGACTGGTTCAGAATCTGAACTTAAGAGACTTGTTGATATAAGTCCCTTTCTTCACTTCAATAGATGGAGCTCTCTCTCTCCAAATTTTTCTGAAGATTCTTCTGAATTCTTCTTTTAATTCTCTTGACAAACTCTGAGTAGATCACCACTTTAGAATGTCTTCTTAGATCTTCTGATGAAAATCTTCTTCTATTTTTAAGTGTATGTATCTGTACAACCCCATATTCGTTGAGCCAGACCAGGAGGCACAATGATGAACAGTTGGGTTAGCCGAAGTGTTCCCGCCCTAAGGGAGATCTCGCCCGAAGAAGGCGGGAACGATTGCGCCAGATCGTCGAACGGGGAACAGTAGGCCAAGATCGTCGAGCGCGGCCTGCGCGGGAGCGCTTGCGCCCGAACCAAGCTCCTATCTCAAAGAGTTCTCCCCTAAGCCAGGCGAGAACGTTCGCGACATACCCTGGGCAGAAGGGTCTCGGCACAGCTCCCGCCGAGTGGGGCCCAGGGCCTTGGGTAGAGTGTCCTAATTGCCCTCAGAAGGAATTACTTCAGTGCCCTCAGAAAGACAGCGGGATTCGGCTATTGGCAGACCAACTACGGGCATTTCAGTAATCTCAAGGCAGCAAAAACTATAAATAGACCCATAAGGGCTCTTTGGAAAGCAAGCGATCATTATCTCTCGAATTCCAATGCTTTCTGAGGATCTCCTAGCCCAGCTTTGGCTTTGGAGGGGAATCTCTCAGAGATCTTCCGGGTGTGAGGTGGGACCTCCCTGCTGAGGCTATTGGATCGGTCTTAGGTCTTTTGAATTCAGTCGAGGGTCGAGGCTTGAGGGAAGTAGGTTTTGGATGCACCCCTTTTTTTTCGAACTCCAGTTGAGGTCATATTTGGCTTCAAAAGTTCTGGTGCGGTGAGCGTGGAAGGTAGCTGATACAAGAAAGCCTTGAGTTTTGTCCCATGGCTGGAGGTGAAGGTGAAGGGTCAGGTTCTGGAGGCTCCCCCACCCGGGGAGAGGAAGCGACGAAGAGGATGCTGGATGAGTTCAGGCGAGAGGTTCTGCAGACGATCAGTTTGGCCTTCTCGGCGAGAGGCGAGTGGGCCACCCCTCAGGTCCCAATAGAAGAGGTCCCGCTCTTGGGCGAGAACGCCCCAGTGCAGCGCCCGGGAAAGGAGGTCCCGGGGGAGGCTGGTGAGAGATATGTGGCGGCGCGGGAACCTTTTCCCTGGCCAGAGCCAGCGCCCGGGCAAGGAGGCGCTGATGGATCTGGGCGAAAAGGAAGCGGCAGTGCGGGAGCTCTTCCAAGGGCACGGTCTCACGGATCGGGCCAATCAGCCGAGGCTGCGGGACGTGCCCTCTCGCCAGGCAGGAGGCGAGAGCCCATTTAGCGAGCGCATCATCTCGGCTCCGGTACCGGAGGGGTTCCGGGAGCCCGACATGTCCTACTACTCGGGGAAGGATGACCCGGTGCAGCATGTACAGTGGTTTGAGGATGTTGTATCAATAAGGCAGATGACGGACGCCTTCAAGTGCCGACTATTTGCATCACGATGAAGGAGAAGGCTCAGGACTGGTTCCATCAGTTGCCAGCAAGGTCAATCTACTGTTTTGAAGATCTACGGAGAAGTTTCCTGTTGAGGTTCTCAACCTCGAAGAAGCGGAAGAAGGAAGCGGAGTGCCTATTTGCGGTGAGGCAGAAACCGGATGAGACGCTGGGTCACTATGTCGACTGGTTTTAGGAAGAGATCCTCCTGGTTCAGGAGGTTCCAGGGTACGCGCTGATGCTAGCCTTCACCCTGGGGCTGAGACAGGGATTCTTTAGCATGGAGTTGAAGAGGGTGCCTCCCATCTCCTTTGAGGAGCTCATGGAGAGGGCGACAAAGGAGATTGACTGCGAGAGATCAAACCCAGCATTCGCCAGGAGTATGGCCAAGCTAGCGGAGGACAACGTGAAGGAACCAGCAGTGGGAAGACAGAAGGAGCAGAGGGAGCAAAGGGAAGAAAGGAGAAGGGAAGAGCCCCGAAGGTTTGGGCAGCAGCAGGGATGCGGGGCCCGGGAGCCGAACAACTAGTTAGGTTGGAGGCCCCAGGAAGGTCGCCCCCAGGGCCCAGGAGAAGGCTACCAGGGGAGAGATAACCTGCGGGAGCCCCGGAGGTTCGACCGACCGGCGTGGAGGCAGGAGCCGAGGGGTCGGCCCCCACCACCGCAGGAGGCCATGGAAGTGGGAAGAGGAAGAGGAGCTGGGAGAGGGGCTCGAGGAGGTGGTAGAAGTGGGAGAGGAGAGGGAAGAAGGGGCGGGGAGGCGTTGCTTTTCTGTGACTTCCATCAGGAGGAAAGTCACGCAATGGCCACCTGCCCGGAATTCTTGGAGTTAAGAGAGGCAAGAGGAGCAGGGAGGCAGGATCCACCGGTGAGGATAGTGGAGGTGCAACAGGGCGAGGTGGAAGATAAGTGCGAAGATCGGGTAGATGTAGGGACCCGGGGAGGAATCAGGGTGATTCACGGAGGAGTGGGGATTGAGGCAACCCGCAAGGGGAGCCTGCAAACCATGTACCAAAGGGGGGTGGACACTACCTCCCAGGTTCACCCACCAGAAGAAAAGATCACATTCTCATCGGCAGACATGCCGGACTATGAGGATCCATTCTGCGATGCTCTGGTGATCCAGACGGCGGTGGAAAACTATACGGTCTCGAGGTTACTGGTAGATAACGGGAGCTCGGTAAATGTCATCTTCAAGAAGGCCTTCGATGAGATGAGGGTTGAAGGGAAGAGGGTCTTGGCGTCGGATGGACCTCTGTTCGGGTTTTCTGGAGAGTGAAAAGAGGTAGAAGGGGGAGTAGGGCTACACGTAAGGTTGGGGGGCGTGTCACGGAACTGTAGGTTCGTAATCGTGGACGCCCCGAGCAGCTATAACGCCATCTTTGGGCGCCCCCTCATCAGCGCCTTTCGCTGCGTCCCCTCCTCGTTGCATCAATGCCTCAAGTTCAACAATGGGGGGGGGGGGGTGCAGGTCAGGGTAAGACGGGACCCGAAGGTGGCAAGGAAATGTTACGTTACAGCAGTCAACACCATTTCATGGATGGCAGAGGCAGAAGAGTTGGAGATAGAGATGGCTGCCCTAGAGGAGGTTGTGGAGGAAGAGGAGATGGTCCTAGAGGAGGCAAGAGAGATAGCTGGGGAGGAGGTCGGAGAAGAGAAGACTGAAAAGCTGCAAGAAGATGTGCAGGTGGTCCGGGGGGCCGAGGGGCAGGAGAGCCCGGAAGGGGCATTGAAAGTACGAGAGCAAGCGACAGGAGGAGTTGAGGGGGAGGCTCCGAGGGGCGTAGGAGTCGAGCAGCAGCAGGAGGGGCTGGAAGAAGCGATGGAGATCGAGGAGGAGGGAGGAAGAGGAGAGCTGGAGCTGGAGGAAGAGGCAAGGGCTGGTTGGGAGCAGTCGCGGCTGGAGCCGGCCGAAGAAGTGGTAGAGATGGAGGTCTTCACCAGCGCAGGGAAAGTTCAAAGGGTACGGGTCAGCGGGGGCTTGAGTCCCGAGGCCCGGGAACAAGTGCGGACTTGCATTCAGGGCAACGTCGACATCTTCGCCTGGAGCGCGGCGGATATGCCAGGCATCGACGCTGATGTGGCCTGCCATCGCCTGAACGTGGACCCCCGCACCCGCCCCATACGCCAGAAGATGAGATCCATCGCCACCAAGCTGGAGGAGCCCATTCGCGAGGAGGTCAAGAAGCTCCTGGAGGCGGGCTTCATATCAGAGATCCAGTATCCGGGCTGGATCTCCAATGTGGTAATGGTAAAGAAGGGAGGAGGAAAGTGGAGAATGTGTATTGACTTTTCTTTGTTGAATAAATCATGCCCCAAGGATTGCTACCCCCTACCTCGAATCGACGCGCTGGTTGATTCAGCCATCGGTTTTTCTGTCATGAGCTTTTTAGATGCTTTTTCAGGTTATCACCAGATCCGGATGCACCCTCCTGATACTATGGATGTTTCCTTCATCACGAGGGAGGGATGCTTCAGCTACAAAATGATGCCCTTTGGGTTAAAGAATGCAGGGGCCACCTATCAGCGCATGATGGATCGACTCTTTCGGGACCAGAGGGGAAGGAACTTGGAGGTCTACGTCGATGACCTAATAATCAAAAGCAAGTGAATGGTTTCGCACCTGCAATATCTGGAGGAAACATTCGCCACCTTAAGAAGATTCAAGATGATGCTGAACCCCTTGAAGTGTGTCTTCGGGGCCAGCCGCGGGAAGTTCCTCGGGCATCTTCTGACTACGGCAGGGGTAGAGCCCAACCCGGACAAGGTAAAGGACATCCTGGATTTAGGGTCACCTCGCGATGCCAAGGAGGTCCAGCGCTTGACAGGCAAGCTAGCTGGGCTAAGCAGGTTCCTCTCCAGGGCAGGAGACAAGTGTTCTTCCTTCTTTAAGGTGCTGCGGGGGAATCAAAGGTTCAAATGGACAACCGAGTGCGAAGAGGCCTTCCAAGGGCTGAAAAAACAACTCTCTCAGGCTCCTCTCCTTCAGAGCCCAAAGGAGGGAGAGGACCTGACCTTATACCTCGGGGTAGGAGGGGAGGCGGTGAGCTCCGTCCTAGTAAGGGAAGAAGGAAAGAAGCAGCTGCCCATCTACTACGTCAGCCGGATATTGAGGAAGGCAGAGCTTCGCTACCCCATCCTGGAAAAGCTCGCTTACGCCTTGGTCATCTTAGCAAGGAAACTCCGGCCATACTTTCAAGCGCATTCGATTAGGGTGGGGACCGACCACCCTCTCCGCAAGATCTTCGAAGGAGTGGAGCACTCGGGGAGACTGGCTAAGTGGTCCATTGAGCTAAGCGAGTTCGACATCTCCTTTGTCCCAAGGCTCTCCATCAATGCGCAGGTAGTGGCAGACTTCCTAGCAGACTACGTCGTTGAGGTCGAGGGGGGGAGCAGCAACCTCGAGAAGCATGGAAGTTGATGGTTGATGGGGCCTCGGGAAGACACTCCCTCGGGGCAGGGGTGGTATTAACAAGTCTTCACGGGGTAACCATAGAGCAAGCAGTCATTTTGCATTTCCCCGTGACCAACAATCAAGCGGAGTATGAGGCCGTTGTCGCCGACCTCCGCCTGGCAAAGGAGCTGGAGATTCGGGATGTGGAAGCCTTCACCGATTCAAAGGTAGTGGCATCGCAGATCCGGGGAAAGTTTGAAGCTCGGGAGCCTACCCTCATCAGATACCTCTCCAAGGTAAGCGCGATCATCGACGGGTTCCGGACGTTCTCCATCCAACACGTCACCAGAGAAGAGAGCGCTGCTGCTGATCGATTAGCCAAGTTCGGACCTCGGGGAGGAGGGACCTTGACGGAGCTATTCCGACCGGCTATCGAGGAAGGAGAGTTGATGGTGGTGGATCGACAACCCTCGTGGGTGGATCCGTTTGTGACCTTCCTGACCACCGGTGAACTTCCTGAGGGGACCAAGGTCGGGAAAAGCTTCAAGCGCAAAGCAGCTCACTACTTAATGATGGAGGGGGCCCTGCATCGTAAGATGTTGTCAGGGCTCCTAGCTAGATGTGTGACCGAAGAAGAGATCCCTAAGATATTAAGGGAGGTGCACTCGGGCGAGTGCGGCAGTCACTCTGGAGGCAAGGGTGGTCAGGCAGGGGTACTTCTGGCCCACCCTAAGGAAGGATGCCATGGAGTTTGCGAGGAGGTGTCAAAAATGTCAGCTCTACGCCCCCTTCAACTCTTGGCAGCTCAGAGGCTCCGGAGTATCACGACACCGTGGCCGTTCGCTATCTAGGGAATGGACTTAGTTGGGCCCTTTCCTCCGGCTAGTGGGCAGAGGAGATTCCTCTTGGTCATGGTTGATTATTTCTCAAAGTGGCTAGAGGTTAAAGCCTTGGCCAAGGTCACCTCGCTGGTCATAAGAAACTTCATCTGGGGGGAGATTATTTGCAGACATGGTTTCCCCAAGCCATAGTGACTGATAACGGCCCCCAGTTTGCCAGCGAGGAGTTCATCAACTTCTGCGCCCAACTTGGGATAAATCTCCGGTTTGCCTCCGTCCATCACCCTCGGAGTAACGACCAGGTGGAAGCAGCAAACAAAATCATTGTAAACCTACTAAAGAAGAAGGTGGAGAACTTGAAGGGAAATTGGGTGGAGCAGCTCACCTCGGTCCTGTGGGCCTTGCGGACGACCCCAAACACGGCCATCGGTGAGACCCCCTTCATGCTCTCTCATGGGTGTGAGGCTGTCCTACCAGTGGAATTTGAGGTCCGGTCCCCGCGAGTCACAGCCGCGGGCGAAGGAGACGAGGCTTGGAGGGTGGAGAATGAGAAGGGATAGCGCCTCTCGTTAGATATGGTGGAGGAACTGCGAGACGTGGCGGCTATCAGGCAAGAAGATATCAAGAGACGGATGGCCAAGCATTTTGATAAGCATGTCAGGATCAAACAGTTTGCTAAGGGGGATCCGGTGCTGAGAAAGGTCGACGCGGCAGGAAGGTCGACTCCCGTGGGCAAGCTCCACCCGAACTGGGAAGGTCCATACATAGTGAAGGAAGTCCTCGGAACAGGAGGATACTACCTCCAGGACGTGGAGGGGAGGGCCCTAAGCCACACCTGGAGCGGTGATGACCTAAAACGCTTCTACCTGTGAAGGGGAAGGATGTAACCATGTATCTCAAAAATAAACTTATTGTACTACATCGATTGATTCTCCCTTAACTATTGTCAAATTTTTCATAACATAACATAATCGTGTGTTTTGTGATACCCCGAGCTCGGCTGGGCCCCAGGTAGACCCGCTGCGCAGGCTCTCATCTAGCTGGCAGGTCCGTAGGCTCGCCTGTGGGGGATAGGTTTGGTTGGTTTGAGATCTTCATCGGCACCCCGAGCTAGGCTCGGCCCCAGGTAGACCCGCTGTGCAGGCTCTCATCTAGCTGGCAGGTCCGTAGGCTCGCCTATGAGGGATAAGTTTGGTTGGTTTGAGATCTTCATCGGCACCCCGAGCTCGACTCGGCCCCAGGTAGACCCGCTGCGCAGGCTCTCATCTAGCTGGCAGGTTCGTAGGCTCGTCTGTGGGGGACAGGTTTGGTTGGTTTGAGATCTTCATCGGCACCCCGAGCTCGGCTCGGCCCCATGTAGACCCGCTGCGCAGGCTCTCATCTAGCTGGCAGGTCCGAAGGCTCGCCTGTGGGGGATAGGTTTGGTTGGTTTAAGATCTTCATCGGCACCCCGAGCTCAGCTCGGCCCCAGGTAGACCCGCTGCGTAGGCTCCCATCTAGCTGGCAGGTCCGTAGGCTCGCCTGTGGGGGATAGGTTTGGTTGGTTTGAGATCTTCATCGGCACCCCGAGCTCGGCTCGGCCCCAGGTAGACCCGCTGTGCAGGCTCTCATCAAGCTGGCAGGTCCGTAGGCTCGCATGTGGGGGATAAGTTTGGTTGGTTTGAGATATTCATCGGCACCCCGAGCTCGGCTCGGCCCCAGGTAGACCCGCTGCGCAGGCTCTCATCTAGCTGGCAGGTCCGTAGGCTCGCCTGTGGGGGATAGGTTTGGTTGGTTTGAGATCTTCATCGGCACCCCGAGCTCGGCTCGGCCCCAGGTAGACCCGCTGCGCAGGCTCTCATCTAGCTGGCAGGTCCGAAGGCTCGCCTGTGGGGGATAGGTTTGGTTGGTTTGAGATCTTCATCGGCACCCCGAGCTCGGCTCGGCCACAGGTAGACCCGCTGCGCAGGCTCTCATCTAGCTGGCAGGTCCGAAGGCTCGCCTGTGGGGGATAGGTTTGATTGGTTTGAGATCTTCATCGGCACCCCGAGCTTGGCTCGGCCCCAGGTAGACCCGCTGCGTAGGCTCTCATCTAGCTGGCAGGTCTGAAGGCTCGCATGTGGGGGATAGGTTTGGTTGGTTTGAGATCTTCATCGGCACCCCGAGCTCGGCTCGGCCCCAGGTAGACCTGCTTCGCAGGCTCTCATCTAGCTGGCAGGTCCGAAGGCTCGCCTGTGGGGGATAGGTCTGGTTGGTTTGAGATCGTCATCGGTACCCCGAGCTCGGCTCGGCCCCAGGTAGACCCGCTGCGCAGGCTCTCATCTACCTGGCAGGTTCGAAGGCTCGCCTGTGGGGGATAGGTTTGGTTGGTTTGAGATCTTCATCGGCACCCCGAGCTCGGCTCGGCCCCAGGTAGACCCGCTGCGCAGGCTCTCATATAGCTGGCAGGTCCGAAGGCTCGCCTGTGGGGGATAGGTCTGGTTGGTTTGAGATCGTCATCGGCACCCCGAGCTCGGTTCGGCCCCAGGTATACCCGCTGCGCAGGCTCTCATCTAGCTGGCTGGTCCGAAGGCTCGCCTGTGGGGGATAGGTTTGGTTGGTTTGAGATCTTCATCGGCACCCCGAGCTCGGCTCGGCCCCAGGTAGACCCGCTGCGTAGGCTCTCATCTAGATGGTAGGTCCGAAGGCTTGCCTGTGGGGGATAGGTCTGGTTGGTTTGAGATCATCATCGGCACCCCGAGCTCGGCTCAGACCCAGGTAGACCCGCTGCGCAGGCTCTCATCTAGCTGGCAGGTCCAAAGGCTCGCCTGTGGGGAATAGGTTTGGTTGGTTTGAGATCTTCATCGGCACCCCGAGCTCGGCTCGGCCCCAGGTAGACCCGCTGCGCAGGCTCCTCATCTAGCTGGCAGGTCCGAAGGCTCGCCTGTGGGGGATAGGTTTGGTTGGTTTGAGATCGTCATCGGCACCCCGAGCTCGGCTCGGCTCCAGGTAGACCCGCTGCGCAGGATCTCATCTAGCTGGCAGGTCTGAAGGCTCGCCTATGGGGGATAGGTTTGGTTGGTTTGAGATTTTCATCGGCACCCCGAGCTCGGCTCGGCCCCAGGTAGACCCACTGCGCAGGCTCTCATCTAGATGGCAGGTCTGAAGGCTCGCGTGTGGGGGATAGGTTTGGTTGGTTTGAGATCTTCATCGACACCCCGAGCTCGGCTCGGCCCCAGGTAGACCCGCTATGCAGGCTCTCATCTAGCTGGCAGTTCCTAAGGCTCGCCTGTGGGGGATAGGTTTGGTCTGGTTGGCTTGATTTGGACAAGGCAGGAGGCGCATTGGGAATGCAAAATGAAAATGAGAAAGATAGGAAAAGTCTCGGTAGGGATAGATCTCGGCAGGGAAGTCCCCATCAAAGGGATCTCGCAGTGGGGGGGCTTTCGCCAAAAAGGGCTCCTCTCAATGTTCTCGAACAAACAGGCGGGATCGTTATGCGACGGGCCTGAAGGGACTCGCGCAGGCTAAAGGGGGCGGTCCCGTACTAAGGGTTCGTGAGCCACGCTTCCGGCTGGCGGTTTGCGGCGGGTTCTTGCTGATCCATCGCTAAGGAAGGTTATCCTAGGAAGGCCAAGGGCCTTGGCAGAAGCACACGCAGAAAACATTCGACCACGACAGTTACATCGAACGCATTCACAATAACAGGACGAGATGTTCGCAAGAAATACATTTGCATTAACAATATTATATACAGGTACAAACTGATAGCGTCTCGCGCTTTACATATAGGCGAAAAGAAGAAGCGAGAAGGGTGCCCTCAAGGAGACAAACTGTACCCCTCAGAACTCCCGCTTGAGCTCCCGCTGGAGCTTTCGCCGGAGATCTCCCCGGAGGTCTCGCCACCCGCTGCGGGGGACTTTGGGACATCCGAGGGAGGGGTATCAGGGGCGCCCGGGGGCTCCGGGATGGGCTCGAAAAGCTATGGAACTAGCTGTTGAGCAGTGATGTCTTTGCCCCTCCCGTCCCAGCAGTTGATGTCTCGCAGCATCTCCAGCGTCAACTTTACTGTAGCTTGCGCGTTCCCCTGGAGCAGCTTTTCGATATCATAAACCGAGTAATATCAGCTCTTCAGTCTCTCGTCCAACGGAGGGGCCGTACTTGCCTCAAGACGCGCGATCTTCTCCCGCAGGAGAATGTTGTCGTATCGGGCTTGGGACAGCTCCTCGTGAAGCGCGTCTTGGGCGGAGTCCTGAATAGCGAAAGGTTAGCATAAAAAAGGAGTTAAGGTGGCGAGAGCAAGCAATTGTGAAAGATCTCGCTCACCCCTTCCGCTTGGCGCGAGAATAACAGTTGCTGGGCCTCGGCCAGCTCCTTGGCCAAAGTAGCCGCCTGAGCCACCTCATCGTCCCTGGCCTTGAACATGTCCTGAAAGTTGCGGTCTATCGTGATGCTCCGCCGGGCACACATTTATGGAAGCTCCAGCCCACGCATCAGAGCGCGAGTGGAGTCGTAGGCCAGCAGCCGGGTCGACATCCTGTCGTAGACGCTGGCGTCCTCCCGGCTGTAGAGGCAATACCCTAGGACGAAAGCTTCGCCGGAGACCTCGTCTCGCTCTGCCCAGCTTGGCAAGAGGGACGAGATCGAGACCTTGTTGGCGTCAGGATCCCACTGCAGCAGCGGCTTGTTTTCCGCGTCCAAGCACCTCATGCCGAGACCAAAGTTGCGATGGCCCCGCTGCACCTCTTCAGACAGGGGCTGGCCGGAGGTCCCGACGGCGGCACCCTCGCTCTCTGCGGCACCAGGGTCCTGAGGGTTCTCGACAGGAGTCTCGGGGCCGCCCCTGGTGGCCGCAATCTTGCTTACTGCCTGCATGACCTCCTCAAAGGAGCGGCCTGCATGGAGAGGTTGGACGGGCGGCACCACGACGGCCTTGCCCTTCTCGGTGTCAGTCGCCTTGGGTCTCTTGATTGCTTGAGGCGCAGGGGCGCCAGTTTTCCGCTTCGCAACTCCGGAAGAAGAAGGTGGGGGCGGCTCTGTGCGGCAGGCATGTGCAGCGGCCTTTGCGAGAGCCAGCGGGTCTTTTGGAGGTTGGCTCCCGCCGGTGCGAGCCTCATCGAATGGCTGGCGAACGGGGATTTCACGCTCTCCTGCGAAAACGGTAATACGAAGTTCCAACTTTTAAGAAGGCTAGGAAGAGAGATAAAGGCGAGTCTTTACCTTCTCCTGGGAGCACAGGGAGGAGAGAATCAGCGTCTCGCCGAAGGTAGAGGACGTCGAAGTCCTTGGTTCCGAAGAACTCAAGGAGAGCGCTCTCGCGCGAGCCCAAGGAGGGGGGCTTGTAGGCGGCATCCTCGTATTGGATGGGGGCGAGAGGTACGTTCCCGAAGTCGCCGGAAACGTAGATGAACTTCTCACCCCAGTGATGGTGCTTGTTGGCGAGACCGATTGTCTTGAGCAGTTGACCTGAGAAGAAAACCACGCCTCCTTTTGCGCGGAAAGTAAACAGCTTGCGGAAGATATTCAAGCTGAACTCGATCCTCTCGGACCGCATGTAGCATATGAATGCCACGAGAATATCAACCGAATTTGGGTTCAGCAGCGCGGGAACCACCCCGTAATACTGGAGGGCCTGCCGCATCTCAGGCCACAGCGGGAGGCGGAAGCCCACCTCGAAGTGTTCAATGGGGATGGCGAGCTCCCCCTCCCCTGCGGTGTTTACCTTGTCGTGATTGCCCGTGTTCCGCGCGGTGAAGCCGGCGGGAATGTGTTGAGTCTTGATCAGGTTGAACTCATCCACGGTGAGAGTGCAGGAAGGGAAAAGATGCTTTTGAAAAGCTTCCGCACAGTTGGATCGTCCTTCACCTCCGCCCGGCATCGTGATGGAGGGTTTGAAGGCGAGAGCTTCAAGAAGAAGGCGAGAGCGATAACGGCACGAGAACGGCAGGAGAAGGCGGAGACGGGCGAGAACTCTGGAAAGGCCGCGAAAGAAACAGAAGGGGAGAGAGACTGAAATCGGAGAAATGAATGTGGTAGGTGAGCTTCCCTATTTATAGAAAACAATGATAATGATGGCTGTTTTCAGAAAGTCGGCGGGGGTACAACCGACGCGTCCTGGGTCAGCGACGTTTCGTTTTTCCCGCCCGAGTCTGAAAGTGACCGATTGACTAAGTGACTAGCGAAAACGTGGCGATATGACCTGCGAAAAGCAAGATCGGCGGAATCAAGATAGCTCTCGCCAACCCAGAGCCCGAAAAAATAACACGCATACGCAGACAATAATAGAAAGTAATAAATATCGAGTTATGGCTCTCGCTGAGCGAGAACGGGTTAAAAAATAAGCGATAAGCATAGAGTTATTAGTTATAGTTCTAAGCAAGTAAATAAAGGTACATCTGAGAAGGGAAGGCCTGGGGAAGAGGAGGGGAGGTCTCGCGCTTCAGTAAGGCTCCCATCGCTATTTCCCTTGCTCCCACCGCCATTTTCCTCGGTCCCGCAACTTGGTCCGGGGTGGCGACTGCGTGTTGAAGTAGGACGACAGAACGCTGCATCCCAGATCAACCCGGCGGGACAGATCCCGGATTCGCTCGATGCACCTCTCGGGTGAGGTTTCGGCGGTAGCTCCCCCCGGCCGATCCATCTCGCCGATAAGGTAATCCCGCTCCAAGGTCTCTAGCCTCTTCTCCACTGACTGGCGGAACTCCTTTGCCGCAAGGTCGCGGACTCATTCTCGCCGGATGAGCTTCGACAGGACGGTGGCGACCTTCTTCCCCCGCCTTTTCGCGCTCCCGGCACCGGTCAGGATCTCCTCCATCTCGTCAGACGAAGGGAAGGGAGAGCTCTCGCCATCTTCTCCATCTTCTTCTTCTTCTTCTTCCTCTACCTCAGCGCCAAGCCGCGAGCCCATGTCCCCTGTCAAAAGAGTCCCTATTTTAGCGAGAGCTAAAGGATAGCTGTGGTAAAATTTCCATGTACCTTCAGCATGACGAGACCCCCTGGTTGACGGCAAGCGAAAAGGCCCAGCTCCCCCCTCAGCTCAAAAGAGGAGGTGGATTGGCTTTCCTTTTCCGGGGGGGGGGGGGGGGGGTAAACTTTGCGAATGGTGATCCCGGCTTGGTCGGGAGCGGGGGAGCGGGTCTCCTCTCCCGCAAAAGGGATGGCGTCTAACAAAGGCACGGAGGACTCGGCAGCATTTCCTCCCGCCGGTAGGAAGGAATCGACCGCAGGGGCAGGCTGATTCGCGGCTCTCACCCCGCTCTCCCGGGTGGCGATATCTGGCGGTGCGGAAGCTGGCGCTGCGAGAAATCAGTTCAGCATTCAAAAATTTAAGTTGAAGGCGAGAGCGGAACTGTTACCTACGGTGTTCGGGTCAGGTGGAGGGGCCACCTCTAGAACCCGCGGTTGGTCCTCGTGGTGGCTAGGGGACGGATCCAGGGGTTCTCGCGGAGACGCGACAGCATCAGGAACCGTCTCCTGCGAGAGATATCGAGTCAACTACTGAGCAACTGGTGTTTTCAATAATTGGTAAATCGGGCATACCTTCCGCGGTGAGGGGCCGTCCGTGCGGCTTGGGGTTGGGGTAGGCGGGCTCCTGTTCTCGCGGGGCAGGTCCCGCTGAACCACCTTCGCCATCTTCTTCTTCTTCTTAGGCAGAGAAGGCTCAGCGACCGTCGGATGTCTCGCTAGCCAGGGGGCAACCAGGGCTCTGTTATCCTTGGCTCGTGCCTGTGCCGCGTTGATACGGTCCTGCAGATCTTGCGGAAGCGGTTTGTCGGCACGCTTGGAAGGCATCGCGAGAGGAGGCGAGAGATCAAGGGGAGAATGACAGCTCGAGGGAAGTATTATGGCCGTCTATCGGCACGCATATTTATAGACACCGTACGGCCCACCAAAAGATTCCCTGATGTTGACACGTGCTCAGCGAATATTTTTGGGGTTGGACATGTCTTTTCGAGCGTGGTGCTAGCTCAAAAAGAGTGGGGATTGTGTACAACCTCATATTCGCTGAGCCAGACCAGGAGGCACAATGATCAACAGTTGGGTTAGCCGAAGTGTTCCCGCCCTAAGGAAGATCTTGCCCGAAGAAGGCGGGAACGATTGCGCCGGATCATCGAACGGGGAACAATAGGCCAAGATCGTCGAGCGCGGCCTGTGCGGGAGCGCTTGCGCCTGAACCAAGCTCCTATCTCAAAGAGTTCTCGCCTAAGCCAGGCGAGAACGTTCGCGGCATACCCTGGGCAGAAGGGTCTCGGCACAGCTCCCGCCGAGTGGGGCCCAGGGCCTTGGGTTGAGTGTCCTAATTGCCCTCAGAAGGAATTACTTTAGTGCCCTCAGAAAGACAGCGGGATTTGGCTATTGGCAGACCAACTAGGGGCATTTCAGTAATCTCAAGGCAGCAAAAACTATAAATAGACCCATAAGGGCTCTTTGGAAAGCAAGCGATCATTATCTCTCGAATTCCAGTGCTTTCTGAGGAGCTCCTAGCCCAGCTTTGGCTTTGGAGGGGAAGCTCTCAGAGATCTTCCGGGTGTGAGGTGGGACCTCCCTGCTGAGGCTATTGGGTCGGTCTTAGGTCCTTTGAATTCAGTCGAGGGTCGAGGCTTGAGTGAAGTAGGTTTTGGCTGCACCCCTTTTTCTTCGAACTCCAGTTGAGGTCATATTTGGCTTCAATAGTATCTATATGTGTATACTCTTTCTCATATGTCTTCTGTTGATGGAGAATGCCTTTATATAGTCTTCCTCCATGGTAACCGGTTGATCCGGTTTTTAACAAACTTCTGACAGCACTGACAATTGCAGTAGATCGGTTGGTAATGGAAGCTGTCAAGTCATCCAGTCACTTCTTGAAACTCTGTCTCTGTCAGCAAAGTGTCGAGACTGAACTTCATCATGTGTTGACACAAGTAGACTAAGTGTCGACACAAGCCTTGGTGGTGTTGACACAGCTCCCTTTGTGTTGACACTGCTTCTCGACACACCTTCTTTAATATGTGTCGACACTAATTCTGTGTGTCGACACAGTCACTTATACTTTTCACAAAAATAAACTTTGTTGAAACTCTGCTCTGTGTCGACACAAGTCCTGTGTCTCGACACAGTTGATGTCGACAATGTCTTTTGTGTGTCGACACTGCCTCTGTGTGTCGACAAAGTTGATGTCGACTAAGCTTCTCTGTGTGTCAACACTGCCTCTGTGTGTCGACACAGTTTCTCCTGGTGTTGACACAGCCTTTCCAAGTATCGACACAATTGACTCCAGGTGTCGACACAGCTTTTCTCTAGTGTCGACATAAGCCTTCATAAGTGTCGACACAGCTTCTTCTGGTGTAGACACTTGAACTTAGAAACTTTTTCCTGCATTCCTACATTTTCTTAACGTGCACATATAAACTCAAAACAACATCAAATACACCTTGATGCATATCATTGAGTAAGATGAGGCTTTTTCAAAAATGGTACACATTTTCCAATGTACCCAACATAGTGGAAGAACAGTTGAAGCGGTTTATGGAGTTTCATCCACCTACGTTTGGCGGAACGAGTTCCCCAACGCAGGCGGAAGATTGGCTTGCAAGAGTAAAAAAGATGACTTTAGCCACGTTTTTGTTGGAAGGTGATGTGCGGCGTTGGTGGGACGAAATGGAAGTTCATCACTTAGCAGGGCGAGGATTGGAAGAAATATTGATCGAAGAATTCTCACAGTTATTTTTGGCCAAGTATGTGCCAGTATCGCAGCAGATTGCCATGGAGAACAAGTTTCTACGCCTGGTGTAGGGTGACCATGATATTGATACTTATCTACATGAGTTTACCTAACTGGGACGCTATGCGGGGTCTACCTTCGCTGAGGTGGCACTAAAGACAAATCATTTTTATGAGGGACTGTGTGACGAGTTGAGGCTTGCACTCCCGAGTTCAGTGAACCAATGCTTCCAAGCGTTGGTCGATACAGCCCGGGTGCTGGAAAAAGATTTGAAGCGAGTACAAGAGAAGAAGAGACTGGTAGTGGAGAAGCCATAGTTCAAAGTTCCGCAGTCAGAACAGTCGGAGTTTCGGAGAGGAGATAAGAAAAAATTCAGGCCTACTGAACCAACTCCGTCTACTATTTCTTCGGGATCAACTTATGGACAAGGACGTGTGGAGACATGTACATGTTTTCCGTGTGGAAGGAAAGGACATTTAGCAAATAATTGTTCGAGTGAATATCCAAGGGGTGAGAAAAAGGTAGGTGCGTCTTATGAAGAAAAGGGTAAAGTAGTGGCCAAGTCATCTACATCCCGGATGCAACCTCGACTGCATATTCTTGAAGTACAGGATCCGCAAGGTGCAATCGGTGAAGTTCAGCCTTGAGTGTTTAATTTGGAACTTCAAGAGCCTATCAAATGATGTACGCAAAATCAGGCGGCTGAGCGGAAGTAAGAATGGTGACCCATACTCCTTTGTTGATATGAAAAAATGTTGTATATAGTGACTAAATAAGGAGCTGGTTGTGTACATAGATGTTATATGTCGTGTCGACGATGAAATGTTTGTGAAACCTTGTGTTATTTATGTGATCAATTGGTCATATTGGGAAGGTTCGTGGACGTTGAAAGAAATCTTTTATTCCCCCAAGCTTACGGTGAGCTCTCTTTGGTCAACGTTGATAATGGCACGGGCCGTGTCAAGGAAGGGCCGTCCTAGTATTATAGGCACTTTGGGATCGGCCATCATGTCGAGAATGATGAAATCTGCTAGGAAGTCGAGGTTGTTGACCATGACAGTGAGGTCTTCGACTATTCCGGCCGGTTTTTTTGCCGATCTGTCAGGTAATTTCAACCTCAGGTGGGTAGGATGTAGAATCCCAACTCCTAGCTCATGGAAGACGGAGAGCGTCATTAGATTTATTGAAGCTCCCAAATCACATAATGCGCGTCCGAATCGGTGGAGGCCAATCCTGCAGGGGATGGTAAAACTGCCCGGATCTCTGTGTTTGGTTGGGGAATAGTTGGCGAGGAGAGTTCAGCATTCTTCAGTGAGATTGATCGTTTTCAGTCCTTCTAAAGATTTACGCCGTGAGATGAGGGTCTTTAGGAACTTGGAATATCCTGGGATATGAGTGATAGCTTCTGTCAGAGGTATACTTATTTGGACTCCTTTCATGATCTCGAGGAATTTATGAAGTTGTTTTTCAGCCTTTTCGTTTTGCAGTCGGTAGGGAAATGGCGGCTTCACGGCGTTCTTCTCAGTTTGTAGTACTGCCATGGGTTCTTGTGCGGTAGGTAAGGACTGAGGTTCCGTTATCAAATCGACGATGGGCTGGCGGAGTGATTGTGCGGGAGGGTCAGGAGGCGAGGCCCTCTCTATGCTTTTTCCGCTTCTCAATCTCATAGTATGTACTGTTTCCTGTTTCTGATTGACGGAACATAATAACGTTTCCGTGAGAATCCCTATGGCGGTTTGTAGGCGCTGAATGGTGGTGGCTTGGTCATTTAACATCTCCATCATTTTGCACGCGTATGCAAAATATTGCTCTGTCTTTGACGAGAGATTGTGGTCGGTGGCTTCATCAGAGACTACTGAATTTATCTCTACCGGAAGGTCGAGAGAAGGCGGAGAGTTCCAATGACTACTAGTTTGGGCAATGTTGTCTATAACTTCCCATGATGTAGGCCTCTACCGCGGACACTAAATTGGTTACGGGAATGAAACGAACGCCACACTCAATCCACAATCTCTCTCGCACTAGATTCAACCGCAGCGCACTCGCAAACGTTTTATCACAGTTCCCCAACGTACGACAGCCACTCCGCGGGAAGGTCAAACGAACGGCTATAGGCCGACGTTCTCCCAAGCTAAAAGGACCAATGTTGGGTCCGACCGAGCGAAAGTTGTACCTAAGGAGTTCTACCCAAAATGCGATCGAAAAATGGTAGATCTCCCCCAACAAAAATACGGGGTTCGCCAAACCCTTTCGGAAAGATCGCGATTAAGATTGATGCAAATCCAAAAGGAAACCATGAAGAATCTAACGATTCGAATCCAACGCAAAAATCTTTCCGAGCACTAGAATATCAAGAGGGAATCACACGTTAGTGGAGAGGATCGTTACCCAATTCAGAATAGACGATTTAGACTTCCTTTGAAGGGTCGCTCTTCCACGGTTCCGCCGGAGTCCCGCCGGATGGAGAGATAGATCGTCTGCCTTGGTCGCTTCACACCAAAGTCCAGATTTCTCGCCGTAGAAGGAGACCTTTCCGGACAAAGCTTCACGTGGAGGGGGGCTGCCAGGTTCTCTTCAAAGGGGCTGCTCGGGTGGAGGAGGTAGGTGGCCGGCCGGCTATGGAGGGTGGAGGTCGGGTTAAAGAGGGTGTGAGGTGGTGGAGGCTTGGATGAGGGAGATGAATGGGCTGGCCGAAATTTCTAGAAGGAGATTGGGGAGGAGGGTGGCGGTTGTGGAAGAGGGGGAAGAAAATGGTGCTGGCCGAAATTTTAGAGAGAGAGAGAGGGGGAGAGGAGGGTGGCGGCTAGGAGATGTAGAGAGAGAGGGAGAGAAGGCTTAGTAAGAAAGGAAAGTCTTAGGGTTTTTTTTTCTCATTCAACTTGAGTTAAACAAAGCATACATGCCTATATATAGGCTTAACAATAAGTCTTGGCTATATGTAGCCCAAAATAAAAATAAAAATAACACACAAAATCGCTACATGCAGCCCTCAATAAAATATCCCAAATAAAACAGCATACTAATAATAAGATAAATTTAACAATATATATGTCTTGCGCCGAGGGCGAAAATCGTAGCGCCGCTCCACACGAACACCACGGCGACGCGAGTCCTTTGTTGGAGACGAAGGAGGGTCTTCCGTTAGCGTGTCGTCATCAACAACTTGGGGGCCGTCGTCAACTTGGGGGCAGTCGTCCACTTGGGGCCGTCGTCGCCACCAATCCTCCCCCGCTTGAAATGACTCATCACCGATGAGTTGTCTTGAAGATACCGTCGGAGAAGAACACCATCCAAGAGAGACACTTCCACTTCCGGGAGCCAGGAGTCATCAGAGGCGGGGCGATCACGCCAGCAGATCAAGTAGCGGCGTACATCGCCATCAGCAGTGGGAAACACGTTATCCTGGAGAATCCTGTCTGGCAAAAATGCGGTCCTGGCAAACCTGGGAAAAGCATTAGGCAGCAAAGGGGGAAAATCTATATCATCAACATGTAGCGTACCTCCGTTGGAGACCGACGGAGAGAGCGAGCCCTTACCCCCCCCCCCCCCCCCCTCAACCCCATACCCATGAGAATCTGTAGTGGAACTAAACGGACAGGAAAATAGTTCTATTGGCGGAGCAATATATGGCGTTAAATCCGAAACATTAAAAACAGGGGAAATACCCCAATCAGTTGGCAATTCCAAAAGAAAAGCATTGTCTCCTAACCGTTTTAAAATCCGAAAAGGTCCAGCTCGCCGATCCGCTAACTTTTTTAAGGTGCTCGTAGGCAACCGTTCAGGGATGAGACGTACCATGACTAAATCACCCACTTTCAAGGGAGACACTCTCTTATGTGCGTTGGCATGAACTTGATAAGACGCGTATTGAGCGGTAAGCGTTTCATTTATGCGTTTGTGAAGATCATGGATGTGAGAGGCAAAGTCCTGTGCAAATTGACTTGACTTAAACGATGGCGGTAACGGAAGCAAGTCAAGGGGCACGAGAGCTTTATAACCGTGCACGATCTCATTCGGGGACAAACCCGTGGACCTATTTTTGGAATTATTATATGCTAACTGAGCATGAGTGAGGATAAGGTCCCATGTACCCTTGTGGTCTCCCACAAGGCATCGAAGCAAACTACCTAAACTTCTGTTCACAACTTCTGTTTGCCCATCCGTCTGCGGATGGTATGCGGAAGAGAATAGAAGTTTGGTGCCCATAATCCTCCACAGGGTCTTCCAAAAATAACTAGTAAACTTCACATCCCAATCAATAAATATCGACTTCGGAACTCCTCGATGGCCTACCACCTCTTTAAAATATAATTGTGCAACGTGTGACGCGTCGTTGGTTTTATTGCAAGCGATAAAATAAGCCATTTTAGAGAAACGATCTACAACAAATAAGATAGAGTTGTGACGTCGAAATGTGATTGGGAGGCCGAGAATGAAGTCCATGATAACGTCTTCCCAAGGAACAGACGGAATCGGAAGAGGGGTATAAATCCCCGCATTAGTTTTGTTCCCCTTAGCCAGTTGGCACGCTCGGCAACTACCCACGATCATACTAACCATGGCCTTAAGACCGGGTCATTAAAACTTGTCTTCAACTAACGTGATCGTCTTGTCACGGCCAAAGTGTCCCCCTAATCCTCCACCATGCAATTTCCACACTATGAAGTGGCGTAGGGAGGAACGGGGGATGCAAAGCTTTGAATGGTTAAATAAGTAGTCGTCCCGAATGTAAAAAGAAGTAATGGTTGTCGGCGAGTCATCTTGAGTGGCGAAATAGATATCCTTAAAATCTGGGCAGTGGACGTACTCGTCCTTAATCCTATCGAAGCCAATCACCTTTACTTCTAGTGTGGAGAGCAATAACGAAACACGACTAAGGGCGTCGGCTACGCGGTTGAGAGTCCGCTTGAGGTGTTTGATAATGAAAGTGTACTCCTGGAGGTAGGAGACCCATTTGGCATGTCTAGGACTAACCTTAGTTTGAGAGTTAAGAAACCTTAGCGCTTCATGATCGGATAGGATGACAAACTCCTTAGGAAGTAAATAATGTCGCCAATGTTGGAAGCATCGAATGACCGCGTAAAACTCCCGATCATAATTGGAATAATTTAATTTTGGACCTGCTAGTTTCTCACTGAAATACCCCACAGGGTGGCCTTCATGACTCAACACTCCACCAATTCCCACTCCAGACGCATCACATGACAACTCGAAAACCTTGATAAAATCCGGTAGTCACAAAAGGGGGGCTTCCGACATGCGCGATTTAATTAATTGGAACGCCGTAGCGGCTGAGTTCGTCCATGTAAATTCACCTTTTTTCATGCACTCGGTAATAGGGGCCATAATACTACTAAAATCCTTAATAAATCGCCGATAAAATGTAGCGAGCCCGTGAAAACTCCTAACATCCCGAATGTTGGCGGGCTCGGGCCAACCTCTAATGGCTTGCACTTTCTTGGGGTCTACGTGGATCCCCTTCGAACTCACAATATAACCAAGGAACTCAACCGATGTCACATGGAAGGTACACTTCTTAATGTTCACGAATAATTTTTCCGATCTCAGCGTGGTAAGGATGGTTCTTTTTAATATGACTCATGATCAATCGTGGAGGTGCTAAATACCAAAATATCATCAAAATATACCATGATGAATTTTCCCATATAGGGTTGGAAGACATGCGTCATCATCCTCGAAAACGTGCTCGGCGCATTGGAAAGTCCAAACGACATAACTAACCACTCGTAGAGCCCTTCCTTAGACTTAAAGGCGGTTTTCCACTCGTCACCTTCCCTAATTCGAATCTTATGGTAGCCACTACTAAGATCCAATTTCGAAAAAATCGTGGCACCGGCTAACATGTCCAATAAATCATCCAAGCGAGGGATGGGAAAGCGATACTTAATAGAGATTTTATTAATGGCTCTACTATCCACACACATCCTCCAAGAGCCGTCCTTCTTGGGGGCAAGTAAGGCGGGCACGACACACGGGCTCTTGCTGTGGCGCATAAAACCCTTTTGCAATAAATCCGAGATCTGGGTTTGCAACTCTAAGTGCGCGGAGGGGTTTAGCCGATAATGTGGGAGGTTGGGCAATGAAGAGCCCGGAATGAAATCAATGTCATGTTGGATTTCCCACAACGGGGTAATTCAGCCGGTAGCTCTTCCGAGTACACGTCCACAAACTCTTCTAGCAGTTTTCTCAACGCCGATGGCAAGTTCTCAAAAGGGGCTGCGTCTTCCTTAACTTGTAGGAACACTAAGGCATAGAGGACCCCATCTACAAAGGCAGTACGCTTCAATTCTTTCCTTCCTATCAGGCTCAACGTCTTCGTCTCGACCGGGACGACCGTATCCTTGGAGGGGGCTGAAGGATCCTTTGGCGGGGCGGGTTTTAAGAGTATGGTTCTTCCATTAAATTTAAACTCGTAAGTGTTGGCCCGACCAAAGTGGGTTACGTCATGTTCGTACAACCAAGGGCGACCCAACAAGACGTGACAAGCATCCATAGGGATGACGTCACACCAAATCTGCACAGAATAAGCTTTGATGGTAAGGGGTACTAAGCATCGCTTCGTCACAGGGAGGGACGACTTGTCTACCCATGCCACTTTATAAGGGTGAGGGTGCGGCTTGGCAACAAGAGACATTCGTCTCACCGCGGCTTCAGAAATAACGTTCATGCAACTACCGCTATCGATGATCAACCTACACCATTTTTCACCACTCTTAAAATTCAACGTGAAAATGTTCGTCCTATTCTAATCGTCTAACGCTCGAGGGGTCACCAGAATACACCTCATAACCATCATACAGGGGTCATCCTCCATATCACTAGGCACTCCGTCCGACTCGCTCTCTTCGCCCACCTCGTAAGTAATGTCGTCGGCCCCACCGGCGGAATCTAACAGGGCTAATGATCTGGGTGTAGTAGGACAATCACTAACATAGTGCCCTTGGACCCTGCAAGAGTAACAGGTGACATTCGTTCTGTTGACCCGACCCACCGGGACTCTCTCACCAGAGGGGTTTCTATCATTCCTAGCCGTTACGACTATGGAGGTCGAGTCGGGGGACTGATACTTTCCTTTAGCCTTATAGGTGGCGGTGGGAGGCGGTCCTAAAATGGACTTCCCCTTTTGGAATGAGCGAGACTTGCCCTTAAACGCATTGTGCTGCTCAATATCTAATGCAGCGTTGAAAGTGGTGTGCAAATCAGTGTGACCATAACGCAGAAGCTTTCCTTGGATGTCGGGGTTTAGTCCCTTACGGAACCTGGAGAGGGTGACCTCGGGCATCTCTTTCACGTCACACCTAACCATCATGTCCTTCAGCAAACTCATATACTCAGACACCGACCCAGTCCCTTGCTTAAATGTGGCTAAATCATCGAACATTTGTGTTCGATGGTCTGTAGGGACGTACTGTTCCGTTAGCCTAACCTTCATTGCATCCCAGCCTATGGGCAACGCTCCGTTCTCGACCCTCATACGCTGCTACTCATTCAGCCAAAATATTTTAGCGCGCCCTACCAACTTCATTCTCGCTACTCGCACCTTATCCGGGTCGTTCAGCGTATACCACTCGAAATAACATTCGATCTCCATGATCCAGTCCTGGAAGACTTGGGGATCTACTAAACCATCGTAGGATGGTGGCTTGACTCGGACGGCCCAAGTAAGGTCAAACTCGTACAGTGCTCGTGGGGCGTTCTCATTACGAGGGTGGGGGTAAGGGTTGTGATGTTCTCCCACCCGTGGGTGAGCGGGTTGATTACGGGGTGCCCCTTGTGGTAACCCCAGTCCGTGAAGCGGCTCCCTAATAGCCATCAACTGCTCCGTGAAATCCTGACGGAGCTCCTCAATCTCAGTGAGGGCACGACCCTCACCCCGGTCATCATCCATATTAGACGACGATGGAGGATATTCCGTACCGAGCCTAGTGCGCATGCAAATGGAAGACAACAGATTCAGACAGACCAAAGAAGGAATTAATCCCGCTTAATGACTATAGGAAAATAAATTTGTTTTTGATTTTCTTACAGGAAATAAAAAGAGGATTTTTAAAAAATTTATTTTGATTTTTTCGCTGAAAAATAAGAAAACTACGCCGCTATTGGCAGACCAAAGATAATTTTTTTTCAGATTTTTTTTGTGACAACTAACGCGCAAACACAAGTGCGGGTTAACGTGCTAAAAAGAGGGGAGGGTGCCAATTAAAAAATTGACAAGAACCTCGCTTTGATACCAAAATTTGATGTAGGCCTCTACCGCGGACACTAAATGGGTTACGGGAATGAAACGAACGCCACACTCAATCCACAATCTCTCACGCACTAGATTCAACCGCAGCGCACTCGCAAACGTTTTATCACAGTTCCCCAACGTACGGTAGCCACTCCGCGGGAAGGTCAAACGAACGGCTATAGGCCGACGTTCTCACAAGCTAAAAGGACCAATGTTGGGTCCGACCGAGCGAAAGGTTGTACCAAAGGAGGTCTACCCAAAATGTGATCGAAAAATGGTAGATCTCCCCCAACAAAAATACGGGGTTCGCCAAACCCTTTCGGAAAGATCGTGATTAAGATTGATGCAAATCCAAAAGGAAAACCACGAAGAATCTAACGATTCAAATCCAATGCAAAAATCTTTCCGACCACTAGAATATCAAGAGGGAATCACACGTGAGTGGAGAGGATCGTTACCCAAGTCGGAATAGATTATTCCGACTACCTTTGAAGGGTCGCTATTCAACGGTTCCGCCGGAGTCACGCCGGATGGAGAGATAGATCGTCCGCCTTGGCCGCTTCACACCAAAGTCCAGATTTCTCGCCGTAGAAGGAGACCTTTCCGGACAAAGCTTCGCGTGGAGGGGTCTGCCGGGTTCTCTTCAAAGGGGCTACTCGGGTGGAGGAGGTAGGTGGCCGGCCGGCTATGGAGGGTGGAGGTCGGGTTAAAGAGGGTGTGAGGTGGTGGAGGCTTGGATGAGGCAGATGAATGGGCTGGCCGATATTTCTAGAGGGAGAGTGGGAGAGGAGGGTGGAGGTTGTGGAAGAGGGGGAAGAAAATGGTGCTGGCCGAAATTTTAGAGAGAGAGAGAGGGGGAGAGGAGGGTGGCGGCTAGGAGATGTAGAGAGAGAGGGAGAGAAGGCTTAGTAAGAAAGGAAAGTCTTAGGGTTTTTTTTCTCATTCAACTTGAGTTAAACAAAGCATACATGCTTATATATAGGCTTAACAATAAGTCTTGACTATGTGTAGCCCAAAATAAAAATAAAAATAACACACAAAATGGCTACATGCAGCCCTCAATAAAATATCCCAAATAAAATAGCATACTAATAATAAGATAAATTTAACTATATATTTGTCTTGCGCCGAGGGCGGAAATCGTAGCGCCGCTCCACACGAACACCACGGCGACGTGAGTCCTTTGTTGGAGACAAAGGAGGGTCTTCCGTTAGTGTGCCGTCATCAACAACTTGGGGGTCGTCATCAACTTGGGGGGTCGTCGTCCACTTGGGGGCCGTCGTCGCCACCATCCCAGGCATCCTCACTGGATTTGTTAAATAGAGTTCCACCGGCTGCGACGTTAAGTAATGGCCGAAATCTATCTGCGATGCCGAAGTAGAATGTTTGGATTAGGAGGATGTCTGACATTTCCATTCTGCAGTATTCCCTTCGCAGGGACTGGAAACGCTCCCATGTATCGAACAAGGTCTCTTCATATCTTTGGGTGAAGTTGATGAGCTCCTTGTAATTGTATATTGCTAGCATCAGTTGTCGGAATTTGGCCAAAAATTTCCCTTTGAGTTGTTTCCAGGAAGAGGATATTCCCTTTAGGATATCTTGATACCATCGCTTTGCTTCATCTTTCAGGGAGAAGGAGAAGAGTCGGATCCTCTGCTGCTCGTTGTTGGCAGCATTTGGCGTACAAGTGTTGTAAATTTCAAAGAACCGCTGCACGTGGCATAGTGCATCTATTTTTCCGTCTCCGCTGAATTGACAGTTCTCGATGATGTATTCGATGAGGTCAGGCGAGATCTCGACACTGTTATTTCCCGTTTCTGCTCGGTATATGAGGTTGATAAGGCTTGCTTTATAAGTCTGCTGCTGAATCGTAGTCATTGAGAGTGGCTTGAATGAAAAGGGGTAGTAGGCTACTAGATCTCCTGTGCCTCGACCCTGCATTCACTGTGACAAACACTATACACTAGAAGGAAACAGCAGTAAAAAAACAACACTAACTCTTATAACAATATTTTAAGTCATCCTGAGTCGCTCTATAGTTGCACTCCCCAGCAACGGCGTCAAAAATTTGATGCGTATTAATCGGCAAGCGCACCGGTCGCACAAGTAATAAAGTTTGGGGAATAAATCCACGAGTGTCGGTCTCTTGAGGAATGCAATTACCGTAGAGCGGCAACAGTACAGAAAATATTGTTATGAGATTTATAAATAGAACAGAGAGTAAAAATAGGATTTGAGAGATTGTGGGTGTTTGATCTACTAAACTAGTTAAAGTTATGCTGGTCGAAGGCACCACATCGCAAGGTGGAGTGGGTGTTTCGGCCGGGATGCCGAACTTAGGTTGGGCGAGTGGACGGAAAGCTAATGGATTGAAGTGTTCTTGTGTGGAGTGAAATCGGGTGAGACACGGGAATGGAGTGGATGTGGAGTGCTATGCGCATTCACAGACACTACTCACAAGCATAAGAAAAATACTAGCATCCCATTAGATATAAAATAAACTTGATGTTCATGGATGGAAGTGTTCATTGCAATGTTTAAATCATTCCATACTATAGAGGAAAGGGAGGAGGAGTAAACCAAAAGAGAGTGAAGATCCACCGCGGGTCGTGGCCGGAGTAGCGAGTTATCAATCCGCTTCCGGGCTCAGTCCAAGTAGGCTTCTGGTACCAACGAGCTGTCACCTAGAAGGCCTTTAAGTCCATTCTCTAGGTTGTCTTCTTCACCAACTCCGGTGGAAAGCTTGGAGTTGAAGTTGTCAATGGCTGAGGGCTTCGCCGGAGGTTTGAAAAGCTTCGGAGTAGTTGGCAATGTCCTCCCGACGAAGGTGGAGGTGATGGAGCAGCTGGAGAAGTGAAAATGGCGATTTCTGCGCACTCCCGATCGCAGCAAATGACAGGCATTGACCTAAATTGCGGAGCAGGGCCTTAAATACTGAGGCAGTAGAAGAAGTGCGCACGATCAGTGGCGCACGACCAGTGGTCGTGTGCACTGTCGGTCGATGATCGTGCGCTATTTCGAAATAAACCTGCAACTTGGATAAGAAGCATCAGCATAATTGCGCACGATCAGTGGTGCACGACCAGTGGTCATGCGCACTAAACCCGCTGATCGTGCGATTGGCAGGGCCAGATTTACAGAAAGCAAGGGGCAAACGGGCACGGGCAGTGGCGCACGACCAGTGGTCATGTGCACTACGGCCAATGCCCGTGCGATTACCCAGACAGGATCAGGAAAATGAGAATTTAATGTGCACGATCGGTGGTGCACGACCAGTGGTCGTGCACAATAAGTCCAGTGGTCGTGTGTAGTATTCCCGCATCATCGGGGTCTCCCGAGCGGTTCCGAAGCACGCACATGAACCCTGCACCAGCAGAAGAGGAAAAAAGGCCACCAAACGTGCACACCACATTCCCAACACAGGGTTAAAGAATAACAAAAACAAAGAAACACAAGAAGCACACAGAAATGGGCCTACAGTGCACTTAATAGTGAAATAGGCACATAAGCAAATATAAGCAATAAAGGCTCTCAAGTGTAGTGCTAAGACGATAAAACTGGCCCAGATGAGTCCAAAAATCAGTGTAAAAGGTGGACTCATCAGTACACTTCAATCCTTAGGTGACCATTCTTCTGAAAAAGGAGTCCTTTCCCTGGTACTGCTTTAATATACTCCAATATCCTTAAGGCAGATTGTAGATGACACTCCCTAGGAGCTTGCATGAGCTGGCTCACCTTGCCAACAGCATAAGAGATGTCGGGTCCAGTTACCGTGAGATAAATGAGTTTGCCCACCAGATGTCGGTATCTCGTAATATCGGATAGAAGAGGCGAGTCATTTGTCCAAGTTTTGTCTTCTCTAGTAGTCACGAGACAATGGGCATGTTTAGCACCAGTCAATTCTACCTCCTTTAGAATATCAAGGGCATACTTCCTTTGGGAAAGCACAATGGAGTTGGGCTTCCTAGAGATTTCAATCCCAAGAAAGTATTTCGGGGAGCCCATATCCTTTGTGACCGGGTGTTGACAGAGGTGTTTTTTTGTCAACATTACCTTATCCTGGTCATCGCTAGTAAGAAGAATTTCATCGACATAAACCGCAAGAACAACCAGACCAGAGGCGGTTTTCCGAACAAATAAGGAGTGATCGGCCGAGCTTCTTGTAAAACCAATGGCCGCAACAATGTTGTTGAACTTGTCAAACCAGGCACGAGAACTTTGCTTTAGGCCATAGATAGGCTTCTTTAGTCGGCATACTCGCGTCTCCCACTGAGCAAGATACCTAGGAGGTTGCTCTATATAAACATCTTCTTGTAGATCACCGTAGAGGAAAGCATTCTTAATATCCAGCTATGAAATCATCCAATCCCGGTTGACAGCCACAGAGAGAAGGACACGGATGGTGCTAAGACGAGCAACGGAAGAGAAAGTGTCGAAGTAATTAACACCATAGGTCTGAGTGCATCCCTTAGCCACCAGGCGGGCCTTGTAGCGATCCACGCTGCCATCGGGATGGAACTTGACAACAAAGACCCAACGATAGCCAACGATATCTATGCCCAGAGGTGGGGGAACAGGGGTACAGGTTCCCCATTCAGTAAGCGTTGTAATTTCTTCATCCATGGTAGCCTTCCAATGCGGAATAGTGAAAGATTCCTGGTAGGTGCGGGGAGTGGTAGTCGCTGAAATAGCTAATGCAAACACCATGCGAGAAGGAGTAAGATGATCATAGGAAACAATAGCAGCCAGCGGGTGCTAGGTACACATCCGCAACCCTTTGCAAAGGGCAATGGTAAGATCCGGGTCTGTACGTTCCTCAGTAACCAGAGCATCTGTGGCGGAGAGAGCTGACCCGGGAGAAGAGAGAGACGGCTGCGGACATGAGGGAGATGAAGGTGCTGATGAGGAAGAGAGGGAAGGAAGAGACCGTGGAGATGGCGGTGGTGATGGTGGGAGAATCTCAACAAGAGTAGACAGGGTGGAGGGGACGGTGGCGTAGGTGGTGGCGGTGGGTCGGAGGAGAAATAGGACACATTCTCGAAGAATGTCACATCTACGGAGACATATTATTTCTGAAGAACAGGATCAAAATAACAGTAGCCCTTTTGGGTAGTTGAGTAACCCAAAAAGATACACTTGGTGGCACTGGAGTCAAGTTTGTCATGGGTGGGGGAAGGATTGTGGACAAAGGTCGTGCACCCAAAGATACGTAGAGGAAGAGGAAACGAATCTTTGTCAGGATGGAGAAGAGAGAAGGGGGTTTGTAAATGGAGAACCGTGGACAGAATGCGATTAATGAGGTAATAGGAGAGGAGGACAGCGTAGCTCTAATAGGTGCGGGGAACGTGCATTTGGGTCATCAGAGTGCGGGCGACATCAAGGAGATGACGGTTCTTGTGTTCCGCCACACCATTTTATTGCGAGGTATAGACACATGTAGTTTGATGAAGATACTATTTTGCACACAAAAAGAAGTGAAAGCATTGCTAAGATATTCCTTAGCGTTGTCAGAACGAAAAACTTTAATAGATATGTCAAACTGATTTTTAACCATATGATAGAAAGATGTCCATACAGAGAAACGTTCTGAGCGATCTTTTAAAAGATACACCCATGTACATCTAGAGAAATCATCAATAAACGTTACAAAATATGAACTACCCCGACCAACGGTGAGGGTAGGTGCAGGACCCCAGATGTCGGAGTGAAATAGTTCAAACAGACACGAAGATCCACGACCTTGCTTTGGAGGAAAGGAGCGGTGATGCTTGCCAAGCTGACATGCTTCACAGTTGAGTGGTTGGTCGTGCAGAGGAAGATGTGGTAGAAGTTGATGAAGGAGACAGGGAGGAGCATGACAAAGGCAAAGGTGCCAATGGAGAAGATCAGTAGAAGACACGGAGAAGGAAGAGAGAGCAGAAACAGGCAAACCTTTTATAGAATGGGAAATAACAGACCGAAAAGTGGAGTTTTGTAAACTTTATTATCCAAAAAGGTACCAATTACAATGGTATAGCCTCTCTTTTATAGAATGGAGGAGATGAGAGAGATTACATTTAAGCAACGTGGGACTAAAAATTTACAAGTATTTTCGGCTTTACAAATAGGCAAACCGGACAAGTCGTGCGGTTAGTCAAGCCGGCTAACTGCCCGACAACCTACAAGAGGAGAGAACAAGTGTCACAGAGAACAATCTGTCACAGGAGAACGCTAGACTGCCCGGTATCCAAGTCGTCTGAGACAAGCCGCTAGACTGCTGGGACACCAAACAGCAACAGCCCGGCAAGGATAAACCGCCAGACCGCTCGGTCTCTGAATAGCAACAGACCGCCCGGCCTCCATACTGCAACACCAGGGAACACATCAGGGTACTCGGATACCACTAAAATACTGTCCAACATAGGCTTAGGCTTTTCAACCTACACTGGCCTGAAGAACAGCTCTGCTCCGGCACGAACCACCTTCACCACCTGAAGAGCAGACATCAAAGCCTTGCTCGACCCTTTCAAGCCCATAAAAGTCGTCTCATGACCTGTTCCCAACTTAACCGCTTTGCGATTGCAATCAATATAAGTTTGCTTCTCTAAGAGCCAGTCCATACCAAATATCACGTCGAACTCGACTAGCAGCAGTAACGTCGCTTGCAAATCGAACTCCTGACTCCTAATATGAATCGTTACGCCACAGACTCTATCCGCTCGCATGGAACACTCATTCGGCAACAACACATCCAGTTTGTCCTTTACCATCGAAGTAGGTACTCCAATGCGTGATATGAATCTTTCGAACAAAAAGGAGTGCGAAGCTCCCGTATCAAAGAGTGCTCTCGTCGGATTATAACAAATCAAAACTTAAGACTATACAAGCAACGATAAGCTAACAAGTGCAAGGTAATAAGTATTTAAAGCTAACTTGCTATAAATTTAAACCGTACCTGTCACCATATCTGCTTGCTTGATGGCCTCCTGCTGGCCAAGGTTATAGACTCTAGGTTGAGCCGCAGAATAATGCGATGTGGTTGACTCCATCGCCTTGCCCTTCTCCTCATAGGTTGCTCCCAGCTTCCTCTCAGACTTCGGACGTCCGCTCCAATAGTCTCAGACATAGTGTCCCGGCTTTCCACAAGTAAAGCATGCACCCAGGGTTCGTCCTATAGTCGCCCCAGAAGCACCAGAAGAAGGGGCTGGACCCGAAGTCCTATCCTTCTTGTTTAACTTACGATACCCAAAATTTGAGGTAGTCGGCACCTTGAACTCTCTCCTCTTTTCACCAGTGTTTTTCTTCGCTTGCACAATCTTCAGGTCCTTCTCCAAAGACTGGGCCGTATTGACCAGGGTCAAGAAGCCTTGTGTCATAGGCCCCGAGAGCAGTAGCCTCAGGTCATCCCTCAGACCCTCATAGAATCGGTTTGTCTTACGCTCCTCATCAGCAAATGTAGAGCTAGCGTACCGACCCAACCGAGTAAATTCATAGAGATACTCGTCCACGCTACTCTCTCCACGCGTCAACTTCTAGAACCCGTTCTCCATCACGATCCTCTGAGCCGAGGGAAGGTACCTTGCCAAGAATAGTCTAGAAAATTCTTCCATCGAGACGTCCGTGAGTTGCCTTCCCCTAAAATGATGTAGCTCTAATCCTTCCCACCACAACCTTGCATCTCCGTCCAACAGGAATGTAGCTATAGTGGTCATCTGCCACTCCTCCGTTTCCATTGCTATCAAGACTCTCTTCACTCGTGAGAGCCAATCTTCAGCTTGGGATGGGCTTCCCGTCCCCGAGAACACCAGAGGGTTAAAGCCCATAACATGCTTGAGTTGCCTTTCAGTTGCTCTCATATGCACCAAAGGTTCCACCACTACTTGCTCCACCCTTCTCAGTTCCGTTGTTTGAAGCGGTACCTGCACCACCACAGGGGTAGGCTGCTGCATTTGCCTTATAGGCTGTGAATTGATCATAGTAAACACAGCTTTAGCCACCAATCGTATGTTTCTACCGAGGGAGGTGTTGCAGGAGCATCATTCGATGCGCTACTTGCCTCAAAAACTGGACGTTCTGACGGCCCTGCACCACTCTTGGTCACCTATAGTCGTACAAAACACCATTAAGTGACCAAACAAAATTGCAAAAAGCAATTATAGGAACACGCGGGTTCCTCAAACACGTGTATTTTCATTCCTAAGTGGACATTTATGTGTTCTTTTGATGTTATAACGATGACGCACACACATGTGCTCACCACCCCTTAAATGAATTCGCCCATGAATTCATTTAAGTTGACCGAAACTAGTATTCTGATACCAAATTGTAACACCCCATTTTCGTCACATAGCATATAGCAGTAGATCCAGCTAGGGCCCGTCGTCATATACCACTGACATACTGGAAGGTTACGCAATGGAACCATCCTTCTAATAACCAATGTCCTACACAGAGTACATTCTAGCGTAATCAATTTAAAAGTTGTAATTTAACAAATCAGCCAAAAGTTTGAATGTCCGCTAAACAAACCCAAAGGAATGAACGTACAATGCACAAGTAACTGACATTATGGCCTTACAATAGTTTACTCAAATAAATGTCTTCCAAACCTCGGCACGCAGGGCGGTCACACATGAAAACAAAATTAAACACTCAAATTAGGCCTTCAAGGGACGGCTCGGAAACAAGGGCTTTTTGCCCGCTATTTGCGACTAAGCTCCACAGCACCTGCAAGCACAATCCACCAAAGTGGTGGGAAATAAAAGTGTTGGATCCCTAGTTGATTTGGGCTAGGTTCACTGACATAGGATGTGACCCATCTTGTATATCCAGGGTCATGTTGTGTCCTAGTGTGTAGGCAAAGTCCTTAGGTTCAAATTTCAGATGGACCAGCTATCAACAAGACCATCAGAGATTTCAGACTTAAAGGATTTCAAGACTAAGAAAAGTGAGTTCGACGTTCGTCGAACTCAGCTCGACGAAAGGAGTTCTGCGCTCGACGATCATGAGACATTTCTTGGTGCTGAGCTCGACGATCTTGGTTCTTTGTTCGACGAAGACTAAGTTTCTACATAAAGCCAAAGTCAGGACAACTTCAAAAATTTTATAAGTCCAGCTTCAAGCTTTGGTTGACGAATTGGATTCCAAGCTCGACGAACTTGGACCTCAAGTTCTCAGCTTCTCAGGTCGACGAAGTCAGCCTCTCAGGTCGACGAATGCAATACTCTACTCGACGATTTCTGAACTCTGAGTATTTGTGTCGACACTTAGGGTTTGTGTCGACACCAGACAATTCAATGTCGACACCAGAAGATTTGTGTCAACATCAGGATTTCAGTCAACACCAATTTAATGTCGACACCAGAAGATTTGATTCGACACCAAGATCAATCAGTCGACACCAGCTTATGTCAACACTGGATATCAGCAGATGCAGAATATTTGGCTAAGTCCACAATATTTCTTCGCTCGACGAATTTGGATCTTAGCTCGTCGAATACTGTATAATAGTGAAAATTGTCTGTTCAACGAATGAAGATTGTCTGGTCGACGAACTCTCTCATGCTCAGCTCGACGAACTCAGGGTCAGCTCGACAAACTCAAGCTCAGCTCGACAAACTCAAACTCAGCTCGACGAATTGAGTTCTCCGTTCGACGATTCCAAACTAGGTCATCTTCAAGTTTCCCGTCCCGTTTCTTGGCGATTAATCCAGAGTTATTAATGCCAGATCTTCTCGTAATGTTACCGTTAGAACGTGCAATTAATCTTGGATTATTTCATGCCGTTTTTCCATGGGATAGTTGGGGAAATCATTGATTGCAGCTTCCTTCCAAGGCCGACTGCCATTACTGCTCGACATTCAAATTTTTGAATGTTCCTTAGTCAGATACAGACACTAAGAAAGAAAAGGATCAAGCAGTAACAGAGTAACAGACACACAATTACAACAGTACAACAAGTAAGACAGATAAAAAGACAGACACTCTCAGATTGCACAGAAGAACAATCAACTGAAATCAAAAGTTCTCCTGCAATCAGCCTGACCAGAGAACATTTTCAAGAATGAGAAGAAGAACAATCAAATTCTATCAAGAGTCTTCTTCCTTCCTTCAACTCTACAGGACAACTTCAAAGGACAACAAATCTTCATCTGTTAAAGAAGTTCCTGAAGCATTTTTGGTCCAGGCATTCTAGGTCTTTGAAGACCTATCACCCTGAAGCAGTGCTCCAACATTCCTGACTATTTCAAGATCTCAGGGGGAGCAAAAGCTGCTACAATCAATCCTTAAGTCTTCTCTCTGACTGTTGACAGAGAAGACACCATCTCTTTTACTTCCAATTCCTGTACAGGGTTTTAATTCCATTCAAAATTATTCTGGTTGCAAGTCTCCCTCCAAAAGACTTGAGGTTTTGATTTTTGAGCACCTGAACGAAAGCTCATTGGTGTCAGGCACCTGATCAAAAACTTGAGTGGATTCCTACCAGGGTTGTAGAAGAGTGGATGTACCCAGGTTGGGGAACCACTATATAATTCTTGTGTCGTCTGGTTGCCCTTCTTTTGTTTTGGCTGTGATGTGCTGTGTTGTTCTGTGATTATTTAGGTTGCTGTGTGTATTTATTTTAACTGTTATTTTGTTCACATAGGAATACAACAAAAGTTGTAAAAAAGTTTTTAGTGAGCACTATACTCTATTCACCCCCCCTAGAGTATTTCAGATCTAACCTGCACTTTTAATTGGTATCAGAGGGAAGTTGGTTAAAATACCACGCCTTAGTGGTTGTACAGGCTAACACCTGAACCACAAAGATCTCTCTAGTTAGATCTGTTTATTTGCTTCTGTTATTAGATTTATCTCTTCATAGACATGGCCCAAAAAAAAGACTATGCAAGCTTCAGACCTCCAGTGTGCAATCTTAACAAGTTTGCCATTTGGAAGGCAAGAATCAGGTTATACATGAACTCTGTTGTTGAGGATATCTTTTCTGTTATCTTGACAGGTGTACCTCCAGCACCTGCAGCTTCTACCAGCACTTCAACCAACATGACTGCAGTACCCCCTCCAGAAACAATGATGCCTACAAGAAAGCCAAGATGGAAGATGCTAAGGTAATGAATATCTTAGCCCAGACTATGTTAGATGACATATTCCAGAAGGTGGCTGAGTGCACCTCAGCCAAGGCCATTCGGGATTCACTTAACCAAATGGTAGCTGGCTCTGTAGATGAAAGAAAGGACAGAAGATCCAATCTCATATCCCTGTATGAGAACTTTAAAAAGGATGAGAATGAATCAGTGGCAGAAATGTACAACAGGTTGAGCACAATCATCAATGAGCTCAAAAACCTGGATAAGGACATCACCTTGACAGAGGTGAATGACAAGATTTTGATGTGCTTCCATAGTTCTTGGGATTCCAAAATCTGGCCAATTAAAGAAGCCAGAAGCCTCAATGAGATATCAAGTGAGTCTCTATTAGGCAAATTGAAATCCTATGAGCAACTGATCAAATCAAGAGAAGCAGCAGAACAGAAGGCAACAACTCCAGTTAGAAAGGAGCACAACATAGCCTTTAAAGCATCTGAAGAAAGTGATACATCAACTTCCAATGAAGAGCTCATGAGCCTCTTTGCCAAAAGGTTCTACAAGATGTCAAGGAAGGACTTCAGAAGGAAATCATCCAAACAGGATGATAAGCCCAAGTATGACAAGACACCAACCAAGGAGGTTTTGTGCTTTGGTTGCAGAAAGCCTGGACATTACATCTCAGAATGTCCAAAAAACCAGAAGAAGGACAAGAGCAGAGAAAGGATTCAAGGAGAAAGCATAGCAGCAGACCCTCCTCCAGCAAATATAAAAAGAGGGACAAGGGATTTGTTGATGAGACTTGGAGTGACACAGAAGAAGAAACATCTTCCTCCAGTTCAAGTGAAGAAGATGAAGAAGCAAGATCCAAGGAGGTTTCCTAATGGCAATTGATGCCTCCAGAAACAATTCTGGATCAGAAGAAGAATCTGAAGATGAAGAAGCCTCAGACTTAGAGGCAGATTAGGTTATTTCTTGCTTTGACTTTAGTTCTGATTTATTTAAAGCTGAATTCAAATCTATGTGCTTAGACCTAATCAATTCAGAAAAGGAAATAAAAACTCTTATAGAAAGATTAAGAAATCTTGAATCAGTTAACTCAGAAAACATAAAGCTAACAGACCAATTAACCTTAGCTAATGAACAAATAATTAAACTAAAATCTGAATTATGTGAGGCCAAGCAACTTGAGCAATCTCTCAATGGGAGAAGCCTCAAGCTGATGGACATTACAAGCACAGTGAATGCCAGATTAAATGGCAAGCTGGGCTTGGGTGCTTCATCAAGTTTACCCCCCATAATCAAGAAAGATATTCTTTCAACCCCCATCAAGTTTATTTCTGCAAAGGGAAAAGAAAAATTAATAGAAAAACCAATGTCAGAAAGTAATCCAAGACCCATAGATAAGAGAAACATAAATCTGGAAACAACAAAAAAATAAAGTTCAGCAGCATTCGTCCAACTCAGATCGACGAAATATAGCCAGTTCATCGAACCCAGATCGATGAACGCTGAACGCAAACTTCAGATATAACAATTCGTCTAACTGCGATCGACGAACTGTGTATGGTTCATCGAGCAGAGGTCGACGAACTTGGGGCACAGAAAATGACTAATCTCATTCTCTGAGCAGAGATCGACGATCTCAACCCTATTCGTCGAACTCTGGTCGACGAACTTATAACAATTCGTCGAACCCAGAAAGTCTAAACCTAAATCATTTCTCCTACAGAAACTTTAAACCAACTCATAAGACATTTAATCCAGTAGCTGATTGGGTAATTCCACCTAGGAGATATCACCCCTTAGGTTATAAATCACAACCTGCTTTATCAGTTATTTCCAGCTTTACTTTTCAAGAAAATAAAGGACCCAAGGTAACCTGGGTCAAGAACAATTGAATTTTTTTTTCCTTGCAGGTATAGGTGAAGAGCTATCCAAGGGTAAGTCAGACATGGTACTTGGACAGTGGTTGCTCCAAACACATGACAGGCAGCAAGGGCAATCTATCCAATTACAATCCCAAGGTAGGACCAAAAGTGATTTTTGGAGATTGCAACAGTGGTCAATTAGAAGGATATGGGACAGTGAAGATTGGAGCAGTGACTTTCAAGAAAGTAACTTATGTAAGAGGACTCAAACATAACCTTATATCCATAAGTCAATTATGTGATGAAGGTTATCAGGTACATTTTAACTCTACTTCCTGTTCTATTATTGATGATAAAAACAAAACTGTTTTAATTGGACTTAGACAAGTTAACATATATTTAGTAGATTTTTTATATGCCACAATTGATATCTACTTACTGAATGTTACTAGTAATCAAAATGAGTTATGACATAAAAGATTGGGACATGTAAATCTTAAGATTATATCTAGGTTATCTAAAGACAACCTTGTCAGAGGCTTACCTTCTGGCCCCTACAAGAAGGAAAGCCTATGCAGGGCTTGTCAGTTAGGCAAGCAAACCAAAACTAGCTTTAAATTCATTAATAAAAGTGATTCACCTAGGATATTATATTTGCTTCATATGGATCTATTTGGACCCATTGCAGTACAAAGCCTAGGAGGGAAGTCTTACACGTTAGTGATTGTTGATGACTTCTCTAGATTCAGTTGGGTAGCCTTTCTGAGAGCTAAGTCAGATACATTCAAGGTTCTTATAGATTTTCTCAAGACCATAAAGATTGAGTTCTCTACTCATGTTGCATTGATCAGAAGTGATCATGACACAGAGTTTGAGTCTCTTCTTATGCATGAATTCTGTGAGAAGGAAGGTATCAGGCAGTGCTTCTCAGCTCCTAGAACTCCCCAACAAAATGGGTTTGCTGAAAGGAAAAATAGGACACTCATTGAATCTGTATGTACATTATTGGCAGATGCTTACATGCCTCTTTCCTTTTGGGTAGAAGCTGTAAATACTGCCAACTATGTCCTGAATAGAAGCCTCATACATAAGCTAAAAAATAAGACCCCCTATGAATTACTTAAAATGAAAAAACCTAAAATCACATACTTTAAAGTTTTTGGTTGTTTTTGTTACATTCACACTAATAACAAGAGATACATTAGAAAGTTTGAGGCCAAGGCTGAAAAAGGGATTTTTCTAGGATATTCCCAAAGTAAGCAAGGCCTATAGAGTTTTTAATAAATCCACCCTTAAAATTGAAGAATTTGTTCATGTATCTTTTGATGAAGCTAACATGTCATATAAGGAGAAAGAGATTTCTACCAATAGCTTATTGCATGTATCTCAACTGTGTGAGTCTATGGATGGACTAAACCTTACCCAAGAGGTACAAACCCACCTTACTCCACAGGTTGCTGAAGATAGAGAAGAAGAACTTCAAAAGGAAGTGGCTGAACTTCCGTCAACAGCTAGTACCATTCCTCAAGAGTAATTAATTACAGAAGCTGTTACTCAACAAACTCCACCAACTGGTCTTGTCACACTTAGAGATCACCCCAGATCTCAAGTGATTGAAGACATTTCAGCAGGTGTACAGACAAGGCATCAACTCAACAAAGACTTGATGCATGCCTGTTTTCTCTCTCAAATTGAACCTCTCACCATTCGTGAGGCTGAGCAAGATCCCCACTGGATCATTGCAATGCAAGAGGAACTAAATCAGTTTGAGAGATGTAGAGTTTGGGATTTGGTTCCAAGACCCCATAACTACCCAGTTATTGGAACCAAATGGGTCTACAGTAACAAGTTGGATGCTCAAGGCAATATAGTGAGGAACAAGGCTAGGCTTGTTGCTCAAGGCTACAGACAAGAGGAAGGAATTGATTATGACCAAACCTTTGCCCCTGTTGTAAGGTTAGAGGTCATAAGAATATTCCTTGCCTATGCAGCTCACAAGTGATTCAAGGTCTACCAAATGGATGTCAAGAGTGAATTTCTGAATGGAGTACTTCAAGAAGAGGTTTATGTAGAACAACCTCCAGGTTTTATCTCTCTAACTTATCCCTCTTTTGTTCTTAAATTGAATAAAGCTCTCTATGGTTTAAAGTAAGCTCCAAGAGCTTGGTATGAGACCTTAGCAAGCTTTCTTTTAGAGCATAAATTTACAAGAGGAACCATTGATAAAACACTTTTCACTAGACATCATAAGGACCAAATATTGTTAGTACAAATATATATGGATGACATTATTTTTGGGTCTACTGGTCCCAAATTGTGCAAGAGGTTTGCTGACCTCATGCATTCCAAATTTGTGATGAGTAACATGAGTGAGCTTTCCTACTTCCTTGGTCTCCAAGTGAAGCAGCTCCCTGATAGTATCTTCCTCTCCCAAGCTAAGTATGCTAAAGAGCTTATCAAAAAGTTTGGGATGGGTGATGCTTCAGGGATGAAAACCCCTATGGCTACAAATGCTGTTGTGGATTCTGATGCAGCAGGGAAACCTGTAGATCAGAAAAATTATAGGGCAATTGTTGGATCCCTATTATACCTAACAGCTAGCAGACCTGACATAATATTTGCCATATGCCTTTGTGCTAGGTTCCAAGTGAACCCTAAAGAATCTCAACTTATTTTCCTAAAAAGAATTTTGAGATATATAAAGAGTTGCCCTAGTCTAGGACTCTGGTATCCTGTAGAGTCAGAGTTTGAGTTAACTGGATACTCAGATGTTGGCTATGCTGGATGTAGAGTGGACAGGAAAAGTACCTCTGGAACTTGTCAGTTCCTAGGTATGAGACTAATCTCCTGGTTTTGTAAAAAGCAGACATCTGTGTCTACATCAACTACAGAAGCAGAATACATGGCTGCTAGCAGCTGCTGTTCACAGATGTTATGGATACAAAATCAACTCCTAGACTATGGTGTCAACTTAAATAATTTTATACTATTTTGTGATAATACTAGTGCTATTGCTATAGCATAGAATCCAGTTCACCATTCTAGGACTAAACAAATTGAAATAAGACATCATTTCATTAGAGATAATGTTGACAAAAAGAAAATTAACTTAATCCATATTCCTACTGATTTACAGAGAGCAGACATTTTCACCAAGCCATTGGATGAGAAAACCTATCTGTTCTTTATAAATCAACTGGGCATGATTAATGGAGAAGAGTTAACCTAGTTTCTGTCTGCATTCGACGAATTTTCCAGAGTTCGTCGAACGTAGTTCGACGAATTAGGGAAAGTTTGAGAGATTCTCGTCGAACGGAGATCGACGAATTCTCTATGTGGAAACAATTTTCCTCGAACGAAGATCGACGAACTTTGCTTCAGAAGACGCTACGTCGAACGGAGTTCGACGAACTGTGTTCGATTCTTCTAGATGAGATCGACGAATTATCTGTCTATAATTTATTTCGTCAAGCTCAGTTCGAAGAATTTTTGTTTTTCGTGGAACGGAGATTGTCGATTCATATTCTGAAAATCTTATATCTAGGTTTTCTTCGACCTCTGACCCGTGCTTTCAGTTCTTTTGCCCTTGATTGCTGTTTTTCTCTGTGTTTTTCTTGCAGGTCATCAATGGCAATTCCCACAGGAGCTTTAGTTGCGATGAAGTTTGATACTGGATTCGATATGGATTTTGAGTCTTTCCAGCATTTTGATCCTATCTTCCTCTATATCTTGGAACTGCTAGAAGAACTCAATTTAAAAGTTTTCATGACCATGCGAATTAAACTGCATGCTACTGAAATAAGAGAATGGGTATATACATCTACTGCTTCTGAAGATGATACCATGACAGGAACCATTGGGAGTATTGCTGTTCCGCTATCTCCCACAATTCTTTCTGAAATTTTTGGATTAGTAAATGGAGAAGACAACATGGAAATGGATTATAAAGAGTTTGAGGATATGCTGAAACTAATGGGTTTTTCAGGTAGTAACCCTAACAAACTGATGAAGAAGCAACTGTCTGTCGCGTATCAGTATCTGGCGGACATTATCGGAAAAGTGCTGATGGGAAAGCACTCAGCGCATGACTACATAACCCGACACCAATTTCTGGTTATGTGCGTCGTGGTGAATAAGAGATGTGTCAACTGGGGCACAATTTTCTTTGAATTGATAAAGAAAAAGAATAGCAAGAAGGAAGTCTGCTTCGGTATAATTTTGGGGATTTTTCTTCAGGAGAAGGCTGCTGAATGTATGGTCTCCCCGACCATCTTCATAAATGCCAGCAAGTGCCTCACATGCGCTCTGTTTGGCAGGTGGGAGAGGACTATCTCTAATCCCTCAAAGGCTTCTTCCTCTTCCATCCAAACTTCTGAGAGCACCAGGGCTGTAAAAGCCGCTCCCCTCCCTGCAGAAGAGGTCATTCCATCTCCATCATCTCTTCCTGCACCCCCAGCCAAACAACTTCCCTCCTCTTCCATTCCTGCTACCACGCCTAAATCTCCACCACATACTCATGTGCCTACTCCTCCTTCATCACCACCTCTGGACATAACCAATATTCCAACACCCCCAACTTCACCTTATGAGACACATATTCCTACACCTCCTCAGTCTCCTCTTCACCCCCCCCCCCATTTGTCATCCATTCCCTCCTACAACATACCAACAGACACTATCCAGCCAGATGCCCCCATTCCATCTGTTATTCCACCATCTATTCCATCCTCTTCCCCTTCCCTATTTGATCCATCAAGCATCATATCCTTGCTTACTCCCCTCATAAGATTTCACATCCAAGAGGCCATTACACCTCTTGTGACCTCCATCAATTCATTGTCTGCCCAAATCTCTCTTCTCTCTGCTGCCCCCTCTTCACTCAGGGGCCTGGCTCCAGGTTCTCCTGAACCCAGGCAGGAGGAGATACTCAGTGATGAAGTTGTAGCAGATGCAGATGCAGCAGCAGCAGCAGTCACAGAAGCAGTTCTCTCTCTAACAGATGTTGATTCAGATGAGGATACAAAAATTTTGACAGATTTTGATTCTGAGATGATTGAATTAATTCAATTTATGGACACTGACATTGATTTGGATGAGTCAGTTGACCAAATAAAACTGTTGGTGATTTCACTCTGAATCCCATAGTTAATCTACCAAAATTACTGGAGATTTTTGATACTGTACATATGCAATTCTTTCCAGCAGACTCTACTAAGGCACATTTGGCTATTGTACCATACACCTCTCCAGTCTGTCCTGAAGTTGCTAAGCAACTCTGTGAAAATTTTGCTATCTCAGCTTCAGCTTCCATCTCAGCTTCTAGTTCAGAGGTTATTCCAGAAGATACTTCAGTGAGAGTTTCAGCACCAGATTTTGTTATGGATGACTCTCCCCTGCCAGATTTGGGTGAGCTTATTCTAGCTGATATGGAAGAAGAAAATAAGGCAGCAGCTGGAAGCTCTGTCCCCATTGTTTCTGACTCCTGTGCAGTCCCCTCCTCTTCTGTTGCTGATTTTTCAGTTCATGAACCTTCTGCCCCTCCTCCAGAAAAGGCTATTATTTCTGATAAAGCTTTGAAAGCTTTGGATGCTCTTTATGACATCCCTCAGGGTTCTGAGTCTGAAGAAGTTGATGTTGATGACTCAGATGAAGATGTTGCTAGTAAGAAAAAGAAGATGCTAGCAAAGAAAAGGAAGGCTCCTCCTCCTCCAGCTCCCAAGCCTAATCCCAATGCTGACATCCCTTACTACATCCTGCACAATGTTACTCCATACAAAGGGATGCCTGCATGGATGTGGCTATCCAAAAACCAACAGAAAGGTAGAAAGAGAAGTAGGAGATATTCCCCTCCTCTAGTGCACAAATTCAGGAAGGATCCTCCTCCTCCTCCTCCAGCAGCTGGTGCTTCTAGCTCCTCTAGCTCCCAGAGATCTGCCCCAATGCAAACATATGAGAGACAGTCAGGGAGATCTTCTGGAAGCAGCCAAAAGAGGTAGCCATCCTCAGGAAGTCAAAGTCAATAGCATCATCAGCAGCAGCAACAACAAAATTCTGAAGTTCAAAAAGCCGAAAGTCCAAAGAGACCTCTCTCCTCTAATCGCTTTTGAGGATCCTGAAACAGCAAATACAGCAAGAATGGCTAGATACCAGGAATTGATTGGATTATCTCTGATTAATAAAGCCAAGGCTGAAGGTAAAGATATCTCTGGATTAACAACCATGTCAAAGTATAGAAAAGAAGAATTGAAAATATTTGACAAAGGTAATAAACTGTTTAATGTTGATGACAACATGAAACTTCATCCAAAAGCAGTGTTCCCCAGAGCAACATCATTGAATATTATTGGGGCAGCTGATATGACTATGACAAAAGCTCAAGCTCAAGATACAAAGAGAGAAATCGTATTCAAAAAGCCAGGAGAGAAAACAACTAAAGACAGATCCAAGCAGCAGAAGCCAAAGAAGTAATCTTTTTGTTGTTTCAATTTCTGTCTGTTTTTGTTTTTCAAACTGTGTTATCTATTAAACAAAGATGTGTATATATATATCTGTTGCATGTGTTGGTAATTCTCTGCCAGATATATCTCTTTTCTTGCTTTGTTTTTCTGTTTGCTTTTCTGTTTTGAGTCTCTGCTAGTGACCTCACCCAAATAGAGGGAGATTGTTGGATAACTAGTTGATTTGGGCTAGGTTCACTGACTTAGGATGTGACCCATCTTCTATAGCCAGGGTCAAGTTGTGTCCTAGAGTCTAGGCTAAGTCCTTAGGTTCAAATTTCAGATGGACCAGCTATCAATAAGACCATCAGAGACTTCAGACTTAAAGGATTTCAAGACTAAGTAAAGTGAGTTCGACGTTCTTCGAACTCAGCTCGACGAAAGGAGTTCTGCGCTCGACGATCATGAGACATTTCTTGGTGCTGAGCTCGACGATCTTGGTTCCGTGTTCGACGAAGACTCAGTTTCTACATCTAGCCAAAGTCAGGACAACTTCAAAAATTTTCTAAGTCCAGCTTCAAGCTTTGGTCGACGAATTGGATTCTAAGCTCGACGAACTTGGACCTCAAGTTCTCAGCTTCTCAGGTCGACGAAGTCAGCCTCTCAGGTCGAAGAATGCAATACTCTACTCGACGATTTCTGAACTCAGAGTATTTGTGTCGACACTTAGGATTTGTGTCGACACTAGGCAATTCAATGTCGACACCAGAAGATTTGTGTCAACATCAGGATTTCAGTCAACACCAATTCAATGTCGACACCAGAAGATTTGAGTTGACACCAAGATCAATCAGTCGACACCAGCTTATGTCGACACTGGATATCAGCAGATGCAGAATATTTGGCTAAGTCCACAATCTTTCTTCGCTCGAAGAATTTGGATCTTAGTTTGTAGAATACTGTCTGATAGTGAAAATTGTCTGTTCAACGAATGAAGATTGTCTGGTCGACGAACTCTCTCAAGCTCAACTCGACGAACTCAGGCTCAGCTCGATGAACGCAAGCTTAGCTCGACGAACTCAAACTCAGCTCGACGAATTGAGTTCTCCGTTCGATGATTCCAGACTAGGTCATCTTCAAGTTTCCCGTCCCGTTTCTTGGCGGTGAATCCGGAGTTATTAATGCTAGATCTTCTCGGAATGTTCCCGTTAGAACGTGCAATTAATCTTGGATTATTTCATGTCGTTTTTCCATGGGACAGTTGGGGAAATCATTGATTGTCGCTTCCTTCCAAGGCCGACTGCCATTATTGCTCGACATTCAATTTTTTGAATGTTCCTCAGTCAGATACAGACACTAAGAAAGAAAATGATCAAGCAGTAATAGAGTAACAGACACACAATTACAACAGTACAGCAAGCAAGACAGACAATCAGACAGATACTCTCAGATTGCATACAAGAACAATCAACTGAAATCAAAAGTTCTCCTGCAATCAGCCTGACCAGAGAATATTTTCAAGAAGGAGAAGAATAACAATCAAATTCTATCAAGAGTCTTCTTCCTTCCTTCAACTCTACAGGACAACTTCAAAGGACAATAAATCTTCATCTGTTAAAGAAGTTCCTAAAGCATTTCTTGTCCAGCCATTCTAGGTCTTTGAAGACATATCACCCTGAAGCAGTGCTCCAGCATTCCTGACTATTTCAAGATCTCAGGGGGAGCAAAAGCCGCTACAATCAATCCAAAAGTCTTCTCTCTGACTGTTGACAGAGAAGACACCATCTCTTTTACTTCCAATTCCTGTACAGGGTTATAATTCCCTTCAAAATTATTCTAGTTGCAAGTCTCCCTCCAAAAGACTTGAGATTTTGGTTTTTGAGCACCTGAACAAAAGCTCATTGGTGTCAGGCACCTGATCAAAAACCTGAGTGGATTCCTACCAGGGTGGTAGAAGAGTGGATGTACCCAGGTTGGGGAACCACTATAAAATTCTTGTGTCGTCTGGTTGCCCTTATTTTGTTTTGGCTGTGATGTGTTGTGTTGTTCTGTGATTATTTAGGTTGCCGTGTGTATTTATTTTAACTGCTAATTTGTTCACATAGGAATACAACAAAAGTTGTAAAAAAAATTTTAGTGAGCACTATACACTATTCACCCCCCCCCCCCCCCTCTAGAGTATTTCAGATCTAACCTGCACTTTCAAAAAGCAACGGTAAGCTAAATCTGACCAAATTACAAGAATCCCGCCCCAAACTCGGGGCGGCGATGCTCCTTCCCTGCACTTTATTAGCATAGCCAAACACTAGTGAATAAACACTTCACCACAGGCATAGACACTCACGGCCACACACCCTGTACTCTCATGGCACATTCTCGTTGAAGCCGGTCAATACCGCGGTCTTACCACTACCACTTGGACGACAAATCTCGAGAGAATTTAGATCTTTCCGGCCAACTTCATGTCAATTTAAGCCATAGACAACCCGAGACCTACCATTTATGCCAACGACAAGTCCCACGTACTTCAGGTCGCATGTACCGAACGACATAGAGCGGGTACGGTTCCGCGTAACCCGTTGCTCACACCGCAAAGTCAATTTAAGCAATATGTGCGGGTTAGCCTCCCCGAGTCCCAATTCGATCACACACTTCACATAACCCAGTTATGTGCAAATTGACTCCCAGGACACCAAGATAGCAGAATCACGCATCTGCCCAGTTTTCCGGTTGCACCTAAGTGTTAGTCCCCAAGGCTCCATGTTGCAATCTACCGTGTAAAAAACCCGAAAACAACCATCGGCGCGGAGTCTTCTCTGGCCATTCATGCAATGTAACATCACCGATCCAGACCAACTTGTCCGGGTAGGCTTCACACATCATACCTATGTTCGTTTCTCGAATATGGACTCTACATGCAAAAAAACGGGGACTATTCATGTCTACCCGAAGGAACACCTCACACTCACCGTGCACTCGCGAGAGAGGGCTTCCTATGAAAAGGAAAAAGAGGACTTCATATGTCCTAAGATGAGAATCGTTACCCTAGCATTCCTTTTTGGCACCATGAAGATGTAAGACCCCCCTCTCGGATCCCAAAACACGGCACGAAGGGGGTCTTATGCCCAGAACAGCCGCCTTGCGGTAGCATTAGCACACGGGCTAACCTGTACCACAAGCCGCCTATTCTGCCAGGTACAACCAATATCAATATATACATGCCAACCCAACCAAAGATATAACAAGAATTCAAATCCACACATAGTATATAGTCCAAAAAAACAAATTAGAGAAGCTAAAACATGCTTATACAATATCAGATTACAGCTATAAAATTGCCCAAAAGGGCTATATCAAAGTTTCACAACACTCACATCAGTAACTGACGGTAGCGATGGTACCGCCCCCTCAGGCCTTGTCGTCCTGGCCTAGCTATCCTACTGCGTAGTCTGTGGCTGCTCTACCTGCGGGGTAACCTCCTAAAAAGGAAGACGTAGCAACCGTTAGTCAAAACGACTAAGTGGTTTCACCTCCGCTGCCCCGGCGACTCCTCGGCACCAGGCGGAGAAAAGGAACAAGGGTAATATATAATAAGAAAGATAACAGGTATAAGCAGGTGGTAATAGTACATGAATAATAGTATTATAAACTAGCAGTTCTACTTGAGCAATAGTAATTAAACAAGTGTAAGTGACTACACTAGGTAAGTAACTTAACTTATAATGATGCCCAAACAAGCTTATAAGTTAAGGATCGGTTTACATAAAGTAACTCATCGTATATGAGTGCCCATACAAACTTATACGATGAGGATCTTGTTGTGTAATGGTATTTAATGGAATGTATGCTATGCAATGACTCACCCATGCTCACACACATGCAACTACTATGTCAACACAGACTAGTAGTTCCCACTTTTCGAGAAGGTAGCTAACCTCTCAGGCATCGACCGCCATGGCCAGGTGACGATAGTAGAGCAGGCGTCTCTACTACTAAGTGGGTATCCACACTACTTCACTTAGGCCTCCATACGCCTCAACGCTAAGACCATAATAGCGGAGCCCATGCGTACTATGGCCCAGCGGGGGTCTCGGGTAGATGTGCACCGAGAACACAGCCCCAAACTGGCCTTATGTGACCCGGAAGGGGCCTCAGAAGTAAGCACGAGGACACAGCCCCACCGTTCACTTGGCATGGAAGGAGCCCCGGGAAATGAACACTGAGGACCAAGCATAACTGTCCGAAGTCTAACTGTCAACTCCTGTCGGTGTGACAATCAGTAAGCTCGTAGACTTACCACAACATCCCTAACCCAGTATTATGACACCGCGTGTCGACTCACACCGCATGCAATTCCACATCACTGTGGCATGGAAGGAGACTCGGAGAAAGCACGAGGACCAAACCCAACCATCCACTTGGCTTGGAAGGAGCCCCGGGACATGAACACCGAGGACGAAGCCCAACAGTCCGACTTTACACATTTCAACACTACCCCAACTAGTGATGGTCAACACCGCACATACAACCTTCCACAATACTACCCGTAGGGAGACAACACTCTAAGCATTGGACTACTAAATTTCATTCCAGTAATCAAACATACTCATGGCCATAGTTTTATCCTTCTATACGTCATTCAAAATGATTTCAACATTTTACAAACATGTTGCACATATATAATAGTCTAGCAATTTCTATCAAGTCATCTTGTTTAATTAAGCTTGCTTCACAATTCATTTATATGGAATCTAACTAATAAACTTCAAAATTCATAGATTTACGGTGGATAACATAAAAGAGTTCCCCCAAGCCTCATATTAGTTTGCAACTTTGATTCCATCGAATCCAAATCCATATTATTCAAAAACCAAAGTTCTAATTACAACATAAATCTGGATAGCAAATTCAACCAGAGATTCCATAATCCACAAGAATCAGGTGAAGACGTATAACCCCTTGATGGAAAGATCTTCCCATGGGTTACAACTTTTATATTCAGACCACAACCCAGATTTGACATTATCCTATTTGAAATTGGCCTCAAAGTCCGCTGCGTACAGGACACAATTTCTGCATGCAGGATTTGCCGGATGTCAAATTCATTCAGACTTTCGCATGGCTACTGTTCTCACCTAAAGTCGTGCAATAATTTGTTTGAAAGATATTTTCAAGGGCTTTAACTTTTGTGTTTAGTCGAAATCCCAGATCTGGCCATATCCCACTGAAAATGACCAGGAAGAATGTTGCGCGCAGAACATAGATTCTGCACGCATCTTAAAGGGGAATGAATGACATCGGTTCATCTTCCTCCTCAGGCCGATCTTCCCAAATCACTCCAGAAATTCCTCCTCCCTTATTCAACCTCATGAGGCCATTACTCTTCATGAAACCATCCCCCATCTTCACATATAAGGTTGGAGAGGTTGAAGACTCCACTATCCCTAGAACACAAGCCCTAGAACGGCCTCTTCCTAGAGAAATCATCATCTCCCAAGTCTAGAATATTTTGAGTCGACATCGCACCTAGATATCTACATATCTAGCACCAAGGGTGAGGGGAGGAAGCTCACCTCGATTCCAGCGGTTCCAACATTTTCGGCCATGGATCGTGTAGTTCTTCTCGGCGGCATCTTCTCCTTCACGGCGGTGGCGGATCTCCTCCTCAATGGCTTGCTCCAGCAGTTTCTCTCCTCTACAGAAGTTCTCTCAGGAAATAGGGCTGAAATGAAGAGTGAAAATGGCTAGGGTTTTCACAACCCATATATATAAAAAGTGACATGGATAGGGACATGCCCGTGTCCTTACCCGTATCCTGCTCGGGCGAAGCGTTATAGACGGTTTCAATGTCAATTCAATACACTGACATGGTTAAGGACACGGGCGTGTCCCTACCCGTGTCAACATGACATGACCGTGTTCTCTGGTCGTGTCCTCCTCTAGACACGCCTTGTCGAGTTCAACTCGACACACACAGGTAGGGACACCCGTATCTCTACCCGTGTCCTTCTCGGGGTACACTTTGTTGATCTCAGCTCGACGCACACGTGTAGGGCATGTCGTGTCCCTACCGTGCAACCATAAACACGGGTAGTGACATTCCCATGTCACTACCTGTGTCCTTCTCTGGACACACTCGAGTCATCGACTCGAGAGCAGGCCTTTACCACACGGGTAGGGACACGCCCGTGTCACTACCCGTGTCCTATTCTGGACTAATTTCTCCTCTAAACTACAAGTGCAGCCCAATTTCCTCCACTTCCTTGGACCCAAGTCAGCTCTCCTGACTTAAAAATGCGCAAAAGGGGCCTAGTGCGAATCGGGACGTTACAAATCCTATAAACAAAATAAAAGATTTCGTCCCCGAAATCAGGCTAAGGCTATGTGGAGAAATGCATAACAAAAAATAAAATATGCTTTTAATCAAAATTACCTTGAGCAAACAACCCCGGGTAGTATTTTTGCATCAAGTCCACCGGCTCCCATGTATACTCCTCCTTCCCATGATTAGACCATAGCACCTTCACCAAGGGAACACTTTTGCGACTCAATATTATTGTCTCATTGTCTACGATCCGCACCGGTTCTAGTCGCACAGACCTATCAGACGTCACTGCACCATCAGTAGTGGGGATATATTGATCGGGCCGCAACAACGCCTTTCGAAGCGACGACACATGGAACGCGTCGTGGAGATTCTATAGCTCTGACGGTAACTCCAACCGATAGGCCAACGAGCCAATCCTTTCCAGTATAAGGCCCAACATACCTTGGGCTGAGCTTTTTCACACCATGAACCAGTGACACTCCATGCATCGGTCGGATCTTCAGAAACACCTTATCACCCACTTGAAACTCCACCATTCGGTGCTTTGCATTATAATACTTCGTCTGCCAACTTTGAGCCTCCAACATGCGATCTCGTATCAGTCTAACCGCCGCATCGGCATCATCAATATACTCAATTCCCAAAGCCTCCAGGTCTTCATCTTGCACCCAAGACAAGGGGGTTCTACACCTTCTTCCGTAAAGGGCTTCATGGGGCGCCATGCCGATGCTCGCCTGATGGCTATTGTTGTAGGAGAATTCCACCAGTGGTAAGAGACTTTCCCACGGCTCTCCTCTATCCAACACGCACAATCTCAACAGATCCTCCAATGTCCTGATGGTCTTCTTAGACAGCACGTCTGTCTGAGGATGAAACGTGGTGCTAAAGGTTAGGCGCAAACCAAAGTACGCATGTACCGCCTTCCACTCCATAGACGTAAAGCGACCATCACGATCGCACATGATCGTCTTAGGCACGCCATGATACCGTACAAATTGCTTTACAAAGAGGCGTACCAAGACATCCACATGAGCCTCCTTCATCATAGGGATAAACAGGGCTACTTTCGTCAGTCGATCAACGATCACCCACACCGAATCATTCCCTGAGTGTGAGCGAGGTAACCCATGGACGAAGTACATGGAGATATCCTCGAACTTCCACTCGGGGATGGGCCACGACTACAGCAAACCACCAGGACTCTTGCACTCCGCCTTCACCCTTTGACAAGCTTCGCAATGTGTAACATAATATCAGACATCCTTCTTCATTCCCGGCCAACACATGGTATTCCGTAAGCCGGCGTACATCTTGGCAATACCCGGGTGTACTGAATATTGAGAGCAATGTTACTCTCTCAAGATATCCTCCCGGATTTTACCGCCCTTGGGAATGTAGAGCCGGTCGTGAAAATAAACGAGGCCGTCTTTTAGTGTATACTCATCGGTAGTCCCATCTTTGATTGACTTGATTGTTGGGGCCAGAGCTGCATCCATTCCTTTCTCTACTCGGATCCGGTCCCGGATATCACAATCTATGCTCGTGCTCACCAAGTACTCCGTATACTCTGCCGGTGGAGCCTTAAATATCAAAGTAATATCCATCTCCTCAATCATCCGATCAAACTCCATACTCATCAACCGAGACTCTGGGCTAGAGCATGGTACTTTTCTACTCAACACATCGGCTACCAAGTTCGTTATTCCGGGATGGTAGTTCATGGTGAACTCATAGTCGCATAGAAATTCTAACCACCGTCGTTGTCTTAGGTTCAACTCCTTCTGAGTATGAACGTACTTCAAGTTTTTGTGGTCTGAAAAGATCTCGCAGTGGATGCCGTATAGATAATGCCTCCAGACCTTCAAGGCGAACACCACTGATCCCAGCTCCAAATCATGAACCAGGTAATTGATTTTGTGCTTCTTCAGTTGTCTTGAAGCATAAGCAATCACGTGGCCATACTGCATCAATACCGCTCCCATCCCTTGATATGATGCGTCTGTGTAAACTTGAAATCCTTCCTTCCCAGATGGAAGTGCAAGGATGGGGGCGGAGGTAAGTCTATCCTTCAGCTCTTGGAACGCCTCTTCACATTGGGGTGTCCACTCAAATGGCAAACCTTTCTTCGTTAAGGAAGTAAGGGGAAGGGCAATCTTGGAGAATCCTTTCACGAACTTGCGGTAGTACCCGGCAAGTCAAAGGAAGCTCTGCACATCGACCGCCGACCTCAAGGGTGACCACTGCTTCATGGCACGCACATTGGCTTGATCCACCGCTAGTCCTGCTCCGTTGATCACATGCCCCAAGAAAGTAAACCTCTTTAAGCCAGAATTCGCACTTGCTGAACTTGGTGAACAAGGTATGCTCTTTTAATTTCTTCAATACCAAAGTCAGGTGCTCGATATGCTCCTCCTCCATCTTCGAGTAGACTAGGATGTCGTCGATGAAAACTATGACGAAGATGTCCAAATAAGGCTCAAAGACCTTGTTCATCAGTCTCATGAAAGCCGAAGGGGCATTTGTGAGCCCAAACAGCATTACCGTGAACTCGTACAACCCATATCTTGAACTAAAGGACGTTTTCTGGATGCCCCCTTCATGTATCCTCAACTGATAATATCCCGAGCGCAAATCCAGCTTAGAAAACAAATGTGATCCTACTAGTTGATTGAACAACTCGTCGATCCGGTGTAGCGGGTAAGTGTTCGGCACCGTCAGTCGATTGAGTTCCTGATAGTCTATACACAAACGCAGGGTTCTATACTTCCTCTTTACAAAGAATACAGGGGCTCCCCATGGTGACGAGCTGGGGCGAACAGACACTGGCTCCATCAGTTCTTGCAGTTGAACTTTAAACTCCGTGAGTTCCTTCGGGGCCATCTGGTAAGGGGCCTTGGATACAGGCTTGGCACCCGGTACTAGATTAATCTTAAAGTCAACTTCTCTATGTGGGGGAAATCCTGGCAGTTTCTCAGGAAATACCTCAGGGAAGTCCCACACTACCCATACATCTTTTATTTCCAATGCTACCTCCTTCAACTCGAACCAGATCATGAAGACCCCATACCCCCTTCATATGGGCTTTTACAACCTGAACGGCAGATAATGACATATGAGGTGTGAAGCTAATACCTTGGAAGATGACGTCAGAGTCTCCATGTCTCAAATAGATCCGCTTCTCCGCGCAGTCGATACTTGTGAAGTGCCAGTCCAGGCACGCCATGCCCAGAATGATGTCAACCTCTGTCATTCTCAAGACCGTGGCAGGCATATCGAAGTCCCTTCCCTCAATAAGTATTTCAAACTCTCACTTTGCGCTTCCGGTCATCTCTGAGACATCTGGGAGGAGCACTCATCGGGCTATTCCCGTAAAATATTGCACACCCTCTATGTCTTTAATGAAGTCCTCGGACACAAAGGAGTGTGAGGCACAGGTATCAAATAGCACATAGGCCATCTTTCTACCAACTATCACGGTGCCTAAGTACCAATAACCAAAACTCATTGTTAGGTATCTAGTATGTCTTAAGCAACTTAAGTTAAAAAATGAAAATGTGATAATTAATTAATCCATACCTGCAATCACATCTTGTGGATACCGTTCTTACACCATGTCCAGCACGTACACTTGATCACAAGCAGGGCAGGGGTTTCCTCTTTGCGGTCACCATCCTCGACCACGCATGTATCCCCACCCTCAAGGAGCTGCTGGAGGGAGAGCAGGAGGAACATTCTCAAACAACTGCGAGCAAAAATGTCGAATGTGGCCCGGCTGGTTGCATTCGAAGCACACTGGTCCGCGATGCCCCTCAGGTTGCTGGAATTGCTGAGGCTGTGGCGCTGGAGGCAACGCGAGCGGCTACAGAACCGGATGCTCCACCCTATAGTTTCGGTGGAAACGCCCTCCACCACTTTGATATCCTCTTCCTCCTCCAAAGTCCAGCCTCCTTCTATTGCTCGGGCCTGCTTCCATAACACCTTTCGTAGGCCTCTTACCACTTCCCAAGTGGTCCGCCTCCAATCTCTTCGCCATATCGATAATCTCCGCCAAGCTAGAATCCTCTATAAATAAGAGGGCCAGCCTTAGGGGATATCGCAGCCCTTTGTAGAAACGCTTGGCATAACCTCTATCATCCAACTCATATGAATGTGCGAACCTTGTGAGATATTGGAACTCTCGCTGGTATTCTGTAACCGTCTTTAATCCTTTCTTCAGTAGAAGAAACCTCTCCTTGAGTTCAAATCAAGCGAATGAAGGAATGACGTGCTCCAAAAAAACACCTGAGAACTCGTTCCAACTTATCTCTGCATAAACTACCCCTTGGAAAGTGGAGACCATAAGGGACTTCCACCACCTCTTAGCATGTAGCTCCAAGACGGACACCGCCAACATCACGGCCATGTTGGACGAGCAACAGATACCAGCCAATAACTCCTATATCGTGTCAAGCCATTCCTCCATGCGTACGACTGACTCCATCCCAAGGTAGGCGAGAGGAGAGAGAGCCCGAAAGGTGCTCAGCTAGTTAGAGCCCGGGGCCTGTTGTTGCACCGGAGGCTGCTGCGCCCTAAAAGCATCGAGGATGGCGGTGAGCGTCTGCCCCAACTCAAATTGTTGGAACTGAGTGGGTATGGAAGTGGTAGGAGTACCCCCATCGGCTCAACATGAACTGGAATCTACATGCAGAACACAAACTTATGGTCAGGTTCGCTAATCTTGAGGTCAAAGTTGGACAAACTTAGCGTGAATTACATATGGGAACACCACTGCTTCCGTTAAGTCAGTGTGTCCCCAAACTAACTAATCGAACGGGGGTGGAACCATTGTTGAATGACTTCTTTAGTTGAGGATCGTGGCAAATTGATACCATTTTTAAGACCCCCCCCTCCCGGATCCCAAAACACAGCACGAAGGGGGTCTTATGCCCAGAACAGCCACCTTGTGGTAACATTAGCACACAGGCTAACCTGTACCACAAGCCGCCTATTGTGTCGGCTACAACCAATATCAATATATACATGCCAACCCAACCAAAGATATAACATGAAGTCAAATCCACGCATAGTATATAGTCCAAACATAACAAATAAGAGTATCTAAAACACGCTTCAACAATATCAGAGTACAACAATAAAATTGCCGAAAAGGGATACATTAGAGTCTCACAACACCCACATCAGTAATTGACGGTAGCGACGGTAACGTCCCCTCAGGCCCTGTCATCTTGTCCTGGCTGTCCTGCTGCGTGATCTGCGGCTGCTCTACCTGCGGGGTGACCTACTAAAAAGGAAGACGTAGCAACCATTAGTCGAAACGACTAAGTGGCTTCACATCCGCTCCCCCAGCGACTCCTCGGCACCGGGAGGAGAAAAGGAACGAGTGCAATATATAACAAGTAAGGTTACAGGTATATGCAGGTGGTAATAGTACATGAATAACAATATTATAAACTAGCAGTTCTACTTGAGCAATAGTAATTCAACAAGTGTAAGTGACTACAGCAGGTAAGTAACTTAACTTATAAGGATGCTCATACAAGCTTATAAGTTAAGGATCGGTTTACATAAAGTAACTCATCGTATAGGAGTGCCCATACAAACTTATACGATGAGGATCTTGTTGTGCAATGGTATGTAATGTAATGTATGCTATGCAATGACTCACCCATGCTCACACACATGCAACTGCTAAGTCGACACATACTAGTAGTTCCCACTTTTCGAGCACGTAGCTAACCTCTCAAGCATCGACCGTTGTGGCCAGGCGGCGACAGTAGAGCGGGCGTCTCTACTACTAAGTGGGTATCCATACTACTTCACTTAGGCCTCCGTACGCCTCAACGCTAAGGACACAATAGCGGAGTCCATGCATATTATGGCCCAGCGGGGGTCTCGGGTAGATGTGCACCGAGAACACAGCCCTGAACTGGCCATGTGTGACCCGGAAGGGGCCTCGAAAGTAAGCACGAGGACACAACCCAACCGTTCACTTAGCATGGAAGGAACCTCGGGACGTGAACACTGAGGACCAAGCCTAACCGCCCAAAGTCTAACTATCAACTCCCGTCGGTGTGACGAATGGCGAGCCCATAGACCTGCCACACTATCCCTAACCTAGGATTACGACATCGTGTGTCGACTCACACCGCATGCTATTCCACATCACCGTGGCATGGAAGGAGCCTCAGAGAAAGCACGAGGACCAAACCCAACCATACAATCATCACGGAAGGAGCCTCGGGACATGAACACCGAGGACCAATCCCAACCGTCCGACTTTACTCATTTCAACACTACCCCAACTAGTCGCGGTCAACAGCGCACATACAACCTCCCACAATGCTACCCGTAGGGAGACGACACTCTAAGCATTGGACTACTAAATTTCATTCCACTAATCAAACATACTCATGGCCATAGTTTTATCCTTATATACATCATTCCAAATGATTTCAACATTTTACAAACATGATGCACATATATAATAGCCTACCAATTTCTATCAAGTCATCTTGTTTAATTAAGCTTGCTTCACAATTCAGTTATATGGAATCTAATTAATAAACTTCAACATTCATAGCTCTATGGTGGTTAACATAAAAGAGTTCCCCCAACCCTCATGTTAGTTTGCAACTTCGATTCCACTGAATCCAAATCCATATTATTCAAAAACCCGAAATTCTAATTACAATAAAAATCTGGACATCAACTTCAACCGGAGATTCCCTAAGCCACAGAAATCCGGTGAAAATATGTACCCCTCGACGGAAAGATCTTCCCATGGGTTACAACTTTTATATTCAGACCACAACCCAAATTGGACATTATCCTATTTGAAATCGACCTCAAAGTTCGCTGCGTACAGGACACAATTTCTGCATGCAGGATTTGCCGGATGTCAAATTCGTTCAGACTTTCTTATGGCTACATACCTCGCATGAAGTCGTGCAACCATTTGTTGGAAAGGTATTTTCAAGGGCTTTAACTTTCGTGTTTAGTCGAAAGCCCAGATATGGACATATCCCACTTGAAAATGGCCAAGAATATCGTAGCGCACAGAACACAAATTCTGCACGCATCTTAAAGGGGAATGAACGACATCAGTTCATCTTCCTCCTCAAGCCGATCTTCCCAAATCACTCCAGAAATTCCTACTACCTTATTCAACCTCATGAGGCCATTACTCTTCAAGAAACCATCCCCCATCTTCACATAGAAGGTTGGAGATGTTGAAGACTCCACTATCCCTAGAGCACAAGCCCTAGAACAGCCTCTTCATAGAGAAATCATCATCTCCCAAGTCTAGACACTTTTGAGTCGACATCTCACCTAGATATCTACAGATATAGCACCAAGGGAGAGGGGAGGAATCTCACCTCGATTCCAATGGTTCCATCATTTCCGGCCATGGATTGTGTAGTTCTTCTCGGCGGCATCTTCTCCTTCACGGCAGTAGCGGATCTCCTCCTCAAGGGCTTGCTCCAGCAGTTTCTCTCCTTTGCAGAGGTTCTCTCAGGAAATAGGGCTGAAATGAAGAGTGAAAACGGCTAGGGTTTTCACAACCCATATATATGAAAAGTGACAAGGGTAGGGAAACGCCCGTGTCCTAACCCATGTCCTGCTCGGGCAAAGCGTTACAGACAGTTTCAATGTCGATTCAATACACTGACATGGGTAGGGACACGAAAGTGTCCATACCCGTGTCCACATGACACGGTCGTGTTCTCTAGCCGTGTCCTCCTCTGGACACGCCTTGTTGAGTTCAACTCCATACACACGGGTAGGGACACGCCTGTGTCGCTACCCGTGTCCTTCTCGGGGTACACTTCGTCGATCTCAGCTCGACGCACACGGGTAGGGCATACCGTGTCCCTACCATGCCAACATGCACACGGGTAGTGACACGCCCGTGTCACTACCCGTATCATTCTCTGGACACACTCGAGTTGTCGACTCGAGAGCAAGCCTTTCCAGCACTGGTAGGGACTCGCTCGTATCACTACCTGTGTTCTATTCTAGACTAATTTCTCATTCAAACTACAAGTGCAGCCCAATTTCCTGCACTTCCCTGGACCCAAGTCAGCTCTCCTATCTGAAAAATGTGCACGACGGGCCTAGTGCGAATTGGGACGTTACAGAAGATCTATGCGGATGAAAAGCACCTCAATGTCCTCTCCTCCGTAGATCCGAACTCGGCTTGTGATTTGGGGCTCCGAAGCTCCGCCGGAGGCCAGATCTCTCTTCCTTCTTATTCCTTGCTCTCCCCTCTCTCTAGAACTTTAGAAAGAGATGGTTTGAAAGAAATGAAGGCATCCAAACCCTATTACCGTGTATAACCCAGCAAGAATAGCACTGAGCCGTTGGATCCCAAAATAAGGAAACGGACGACCACGATTCGCATTTAAAATACAAAACCTGGGCCGAACACGGCTTGTGACACGCCCGTGTCCAAGGCCATGTGCCTCAATTAACGCCAAAATCGTCAAACCCAGAACATGACACGGGCACCGGACACGCCCGTGTCGCACCTGACCCGCCCGTGTCATCCAATACACGCCCGTGTTGCCGGGCGTGTTCCGCCATCGATATAGGACCAAAAACGTCCCGTAAAGGACACGGGTAGTCAACATGCCCGTGTCGAATATTGACACACTCGTGTCTACCCGAACATGCCCATGCGTTTAAACCGTGTATCTCCCCTGACACGGCCCGACCAAAACACCGAGAAGGACGCGGCCTCGGACACGCCCATATCTTAGGCCATGTTCGATGTCTCGACGATCGTCTACTTCAAATTCATCGACAACTTGGCTAGATCGTTGACCCGAGCATGACACGCCCCTTGGACACACTCGTGTCTAAGGCCGTGTAACCCTCAAAATGCTACTTATCTCTCTTTTGAGTTTCGGGGCATTACACCTCGTCTCGGCTGAGTGCCCCGTAGTGGAAGCCGAGCGCTCCCCCCTAACATCCTCCAAGAAAACCAAAACATCAGCGCTGGATAAGGGAAAGTCCGTCGTCGAAGCCTCTATGAAGACCCCGACCATGATTAATATGGTGAGTACTACTACCAAGATCGTCACTACGACCGAGAAGGCTCCAGCGGGGCCGGGGCCGAGAGGGAACTAGTATTTCGACCTCGGTGAGAAGTACATGGATGAGACTGGTCACTCTACTCCAATGAGATCACAAGGCCAACCGGGCCCCCATTTCAATGCATTTCCCCTCATGGATCGAGCACAATTCCATAAGCGGTGATGCCTTCACATTCAGCTTTGGGATATATAGCCGAGAGGATGGCAGCATTTTTGATGCGGAGTCGACCGGACCCTCGCGCATGAGGCTGTGTGGGCCCAGCTTCGTGCCCTCGAGCTTGGACATATGTTGTCATGCCGTATCCTCAACCTCGAGCGAAACCTTGGAGAAATCTAGAGGTCATGGGATATAGCCACAGTGGAGGATACCTACCTAAAGGATAAGATGAATGAAAGAATTGGGTTCAAGATGTTCTAAACACCTAGAGGGGGTGAATAGGTTCAATTCTTTTTCTAACTTAGGCAGAATTCTAGAATGTGTCGACAGCTTCTCTGTGTGTCGACACATATCCTGATGATGTCGACACAATCTGGCCCTTGGTTTCGGCACAGCGTTATCAACAGATTTTCTGTGTGTTGACACAAATTCTTGGTGTCGACACAGTCTGGCCCTTGTTGTCGACACAGCCATTCCCAAGTGTCGACACTTGTACTTTGAAAATTTTTTCTTCCATTTACTTAACCTGCACATGATAACTCAACACAACATCAAATACAACTTGATGCATATCATTGAGTTAGGTGAGGCTTCTCCAAATCTGGTACACATTTTCAAATGTACCCAACAATCTCTCCCTATTTGGAAAAGTCATAAACCTTAGTCAATGATATACATCACTTATTATAAAATAAACAATATGATGTATAAAAGCATTCAATGATAGGGAAACATATAAACAAAACAAGTATATTATATCATCACAGAATATGATACAAACATAATAAGCATGAATCAATGTTTTGTTTAAACATCAAAAAAGATTTGTTAACAACAGATTACACAGATCTTAAAACTGAAGATTACAATGTTCTAAAATCTAGTCAATCTATCCTAAGGCTGATCAGGCTCCTAGATCACTATGCCTTTACCAGACTGGACCCTTGCTTGTACTGGAGCATCAGTATCTTTAGTTGGCTTCTTGCCTTTGAGATCCTTCTTCTTAAGTTCTTCAGCCTTAACTTTTTACCTTTCAAAATAGTGATAAGGCTTAGGAAAGTATTTACTGGGCTCCAAAGCTGTAGCACTTATTTTCCCAGCCTTGTGATCCCTTCTGAACTGATGTATAACATCTTATCTCTGCAGATATTTGTTCCACTCAACTTCAGAATACCACTTTCCTCTATCATGCATTTTGTCTTTGATAGCTTGCCAGGCAGTGAGTATTATATTTCTGGAGATGGGACTCCATCTTTCAAAATCAGGCTTCAGTTCAGCCTGCTCTCTAAACCTTTTCTTTGAGAGTTGAGCTTCTTTCTCTTTATTCAATGCTGCCCCTGACATGTCCACTTTCTCAATGATAACATTCTTAGTAGCCTCCTGCTGACCCCCTTCAATTCCTGCAGCTTGAATTCCTGAATCAGCTGTATTATCATCATCACACAAGGGAGGATATCCAAGAGTTGCTCTAACAGCATTTGTTATCCATTTAGCATGCTTTGAGCTAGTATTGACTAACAACCTCTCCCCCCTTCATGACTTCTCTCTCAATATGATCTCTTAAGTCATCTTTCTGAAATCTTACTTGTTCAGCCAGATAATTGGTGCCTTCCTTATAAAATGATTTGAATTTCTGTAGCTGACCAGAGAGGAGTTTCTGTGAGGCTTGAATGGCAGATTGGAAAGTGGCTAAATATTCTTGAGGTTTCTTATCAAATTCTGACTTCTCTTTAGCCCTTTCCTCAATTAATGCAGTTGCAATATTCTTTAACTCAGTAACAATCACATTATGTGATTCAGTAAGATTATCATTCATTTTAAGCTGATTTTCCAGAACATATCCATGATTAACTACTAAGTCATCAATTTGAGTCATGGCCTCTTGTTGCTGCTTGGCCAGATAAACCACAACATTACCTCCTTTATGGAAACAATCTGTCATCTCCTTATTATACTGATTGACTTCAAATCTGATTGATTTAATATCTTGAGCCAAGGTGAACTGGAGTTCCTTATGGCTTTCATCCACATATTTTTCAAGAGCTTGTCTTTGCTCATCCATTTTAACTTGCAGAGCAACCAATAGTGAAATGAAGTCAACTGTTGGATCTGTGGGTTGTGAGGCAGTCTGTAAAGCTTTCTTATAGCTCGAGCTTTTCTTCCTGTAAAGCATCAGTTTTCTCTTCTTTTCTTTGAGTGCTTCTCCATCATCAGATTCAGAAGAACTTTCAAGGTTCACTGTGTCCTTTGGACTAGATGGCAGCTCCTTGTCAGTCTTTGGCAACTCCCCCTTAGTCCCTAGCTTCTCCTCCTCAGTCCTTACTTCTTGTAAGTCAGGAAACAATTCCTCAAGAGTGAATTCTTATTGCAGTTGAACTGGAGGAACATCTGTATCTTGTACAGTTAATAGAGCATCATCTAATGAAGATGTATCATCCATTGATATATCCTGTGCAGGGATGTTGTCATGGTGTGTCTGTTCAATATCTGTTAGAATCACGGTTAGTATATCTGGCTCAGTATCTAGTGTAGTTTGATTAATATCATCTATTACCTCATGAATAATTTGAGTGGCTTTTTCACTCTCTAATGCAGCTTGCTCTTTCTCATGAGCAACTTATGGAGGCAAGGCCTCTTGTTGAGCTGGAGAAAGCTCATTGGCTCCCCCTAGATGAAGCACATCCTGAACTTGATCCATTTGGATGGTGCTTTCTGGAATATGCTCCCCCTACATCTGACTATCATCTACATTCTTAGGGGCAGATGATTTCCTAGTAGATTCTTGTTGTTCTTCATCTGAACTGAAGATTACTTCTTGTTCTGAATCACAGAAGATTCAGGTTTCCTGGGGGTTTTCTTTTTCTTTTTCAGTTGTGGTCGTTTCTGCGGTGTAGAACTATCCTTTGTCAAAACTCTTTCCCACCTGGATAGTATTTTCATATCCATCCTTCTCATGTGGTTTATTCTAGATCCTGTTGTGTGGTTCATCACTTTAGGAATATTCATTGCCAGATACAGACTCAGTATTTTTCCTAGATTAGGTTTCTTCAAACTTTCCTTGATCCTGTCAAAGATTACAGCAGACCGGTTTATTTTTATTCTGAAAATAATTCTGGTCATTAAGCTGAACATATAGGCTGAGATCCTATCATGTCCTCCTGGTTTGTAGAGAATTACTTTTCCCATAATCTCTGAAAGAAAATTTCCTTAGGAGTTCATCCCCTTCCTCTGCATTGATGATTCAATCTTAGTGGTGGGATCCAGTCCACACCATTGAAGAGCTTCTTTTGTCATTGAAGATGTGACTTCATCATCTTCCTAAGTCTTGGGCAACTCTAGTTTCTTCCTCAGACGCTTCTGGGTAAGTTTCACCTTGCTTCCTTGAATTGATGACCTAATCTTCAATCCAGTTGAATCCAGGGTTGCTGTTTTATAGAATTCAAGAACCTTCATCTTCCAGATCTTAGTAGGTTCTGAAACTAGATATTCCAAACCACTTTCTTTGATTAGGGCTATCACATCTCTGATCTCAGTCGCAGCACACTCAAAAGCATTGCGAACTAATTCATAGCCTTCGTTGATGTTGTTCTCCAACTTTGGCATGATTGGTGACGAGAAATTTGAGGAGAAGAGAGAGAAAGATTTGTCGACTCAAATATTTGGTCTCGAAAATGTTGAGTGTGTAGTCGACAAAGTTGTTTTGTGACCTATTTATATGTTTGTCAACACAGAAGGTCAAAAGGTGGGGTAATAAATACTTAATATGTCGACATTATAGAGATTGTGTCGACACAGACTTCTAATGTCTCGATAGAGTCAGACAACACTATGTGTCGACACTGTTTGCGATGTGTCGACACAGACTTCTTAATAGTCGACTCTAATATCTGTGTGTCGACACAGATGACTGTATGTGTCGATAATACTATCTAAATGATTGAACTTCTATGTGTCGACACAAAACTCTGAGTGTCGACACCACTATATCACCACTATTTTGTTGTGTCGACACAACTTTCCTTATGTGTCGACACAAACTACTTTATGTCGACACAGATTTCCTTTTCTGTCGACATTAACTACTATATGTCGACATTGAATTACTTGGTCAGATTTACCAAGTTACTCTAGGTTTAACATGCCTAATTCAATTTTGAAATAATTGAATTTAGTTTCATCTAGTGGTTTAGTAAACATGTCAGCAATTTGATTATTTGTGGTGACAAATTCCAAACAAATATCTTGTTTTTCAACATGCTCTCTAATGAAGTGAAATCTAATTTCTATATGCTCTGTTCTGCTATGTGATACAAGATTTTTAGCAATAGAAATAGCACTTGTAGAATCATAAAATATTGGAGTTCTACTTACCTTGAGACCATAGTCTTCAAGTTGATCTTGAATCCATAAAAGCTGAGCATAGGAGCTGCCTGCAGCAGCATACTCAGACTCTGCAGTGGAAATTGCCACACTTGTCTGCTTCTTACTGCTCCATGACACCAATCTACCACCTAGAAACTGACATGTGTCAGTGGTGCTCTTTCTATCTTATTTGCAACCTGTAAAGTCTGCATCTGAAAAACCAGTCAGTAGAAAGTCTCTATTCTTAGGCTACCAAAGACCAAGATTAAGTGTGCCCTTAAGATATCTCAAAATTCTTTTAACTGCAGTATAATGAGATTCTTTAAGGCTTGCTTGGTACCTAGCATAGACACATGTAGCATACATAATGTCTGGTCTACTGACAATTAAGTATAGAAGGGATGCAATTATCCCTCTATACAAAGACTCATCTACAGGTTTTCCTACATCATCTTTGCCTAAAGGCATACTTGTCCCCTTTGGAGTTCTTATGGTGGTGGATGACTCCATACCATATTTCTTAATTAACTCCTTATTGAACTTAGACTGTGATATGGACAAGCCATCATCAGTCTGTCTTACTTGGAGTCCCAAAAAGAATTTCAGCTCACTCATACTGCTCATATCAAACTTCCCTTGCATAAGTTTTGCAAACTTCCTACAAAGGTTGTTTTCTATAAATCCAAAGATTATGTCATCAACATAAATCTGGACTAGAATCATCTTACCCTTTGACTCCCTAAGAAATAGAGTCTTGTCTATTTTCCCCCTTGAAAATTTATTCTCAATGAGGAAGGTAGACAATGTTTCATACCAAGCCCTATGGGCTTGTTGTGAAACCATATAAGGCTTTCTTAAGTCTATAGACATAATCAGGATAAAGTGGATCAACAAAACCTGAGGGTTGTACAACATAGACTTCTTCTTTCAAATTACCATTTAGGAATGCTGACTTGACATCCATTTGGTATATTTTGAACTCTTGGAAAGCAGCAAAGGCAAGGAATAGCCTTATTGCTTTCAACCTTGCCACTGGGGCAAATGTCTAATCAAAGTCAATGCCCTCTTCCTGTCTATATCCTTTGGTAACCAGTCTTGCTTTGTTCTTCACTATGATGCCATTTTCATCTAGTTTGTTCCTGTAGATCCACTTTGTCTCAATAATATTATGATCCTTTGGTTTTGGAACCAGCTCCCATACATTACACCTTCTGAATTGATTCAGCTCCTCCTGTATTGCATCAATCCAGTTGGAGTCTTGTATGGCTTCTTCAAATCTCTTTGCTTCCATCTGTGACAGGAAACTTGAGCAAAGTACTGTGTTCATGTATTTTCTTCTGGTTTGCACACTATGTCTGGGATCACCAATAATTTGTTGTGCTGGATGATTCTTTAGATTCCTTATTGCTGGAGGCATTCTATCAGCAATTTAAACTTCTTCAATTTCTCCACCATGCTGAACTTCATTATCTTCAATGTCAGCATGTGGACCTTGTACTCCCCCTGGACAGCAACCATCATTTTCCTCATCTTGCCTTGCAGTTTGGTCTTCATTAATGGTCAGCATGTCCAATTTTTCTTTTGAACCTGTTGAGCTACAAGAATTGCTAGACAACTCACAGTTAATTAGCTCAGATTCATCAAACACTACATGAATAGATTCTTCTACAACTTATGTAGTCAAGTTGTAGACCCTATATGCCTTACTGTTATTGCTGTACCCAACAAATATACCAACATGGGATTTGGCAACAAACTTAGTTAGGTGAGACTTGCCAGTGTTAAGCACATAACACCTGCTACCAAAGATCCTAAAGTAGGATATGTTTGGTTTTCTGCCCTTCATAATCTCTTAGGGTGTCTTTTTGTGGTTCTTAGTTATAGATGCTCTATTGATAACATGAAAAGCAGTATTTACTGCCTCCGCCCAGAAATATTTTGGAAGAGAAGTGTCACTTAGTAGAGTTCTACCAGCCTCAATAAGAGTCCTATTCTTTCATTCAGCAATTCCATTTTGCTGAGGTGTTCTAGGTGAGGAGAATTCCTGATGAATCCATAGTTCTTCAGAAAACATTGTCATACACTCTGACTGAAATTCAGTTCCATGGTTACTTCTGATTTTGACCACTGAATTGTTAAGTTCATTCTGAATTTGTATAACAAAGTTATGAAACACATTATGGGTTTCAAATTTCTGCCTCAAAAATAAAATCCATGTAAATCTAGAATAGTCATCTACTACCAAAAAATATAGACTTTCCTACCTACACTATGAACTGGCATAGGACCAAATAGATCCATATGCAAGAGGTACAAACACCTCACAAAGTCTTTGGTATCAAGACTATGAAAAGTGGATTTGGTCTGCTTGCGTTTTTGACAAGCTGAACATATACACTCTTTTATGCACTTAAACTGAGGACCATTCATCACTAACTCTAAACTATAGAGTTGGCCTATAGTCTTATAGTTCAGATGAGCTAGGCTCTTGTGTCATTGGACACACTGAGATGCTTTCTCATCTTCAACTAAACATACAGGAGAGTTCATGTTTTCATAATCCAAATTTAAACAATAAACATTCCCTTTTCTATAACCAGACAAGAACACCTTCTGATCACTTGTCATTTTAATCTGACACCCATTCTTAATAAATGAAGTGTCATGCCAAAGATCACTCAGCTGACTTATGCTTATCAAGTTATGTTTCAAATCTTTTACATAAGCCACTTGAGTGATTGTTATAGAACTAGTAGAAATGTTACCAAACCCTTTTATGACCCATTTTTCTGATCAACCAAAGATCACTTTGGGTCCACTATCTATGGGAGTATAGTCCTTTAACATTCTTCTTATTCTAGTCATGTGCCTGGAACATCCACTGTCCAAGTACCATATAGGGGTATGACAACTTGGACCCACTTACAACAAATAAAATTAATTTACCTTAGAACCCCAATGTTTATTGGGTTCTAGGTTCAAGTTAGATTGAAACTTGATATTCTTACCACCAGCCTTCCTCACAGGTAATTTGGCATTCTTCCTGACACTGGTGTTGTGCCAGCAATCCATGGCATAATGCCCTATCTTACCACACCACCAGCACTCATATCTATTATACCTCTTTTTAGGTACAGTTTTAACAGCATTGTTGTTAGTTGTTTTTAACATTGTTGGTATAGTGGTTCTTTGCTTGAGTGCTGGAGCTACACCCTTGTCATTCAGAATATCAGGCTTACCATAACCATGTATGATATCATGATCATATCTATTAGTTGGCTGCCACACTTTTCTGAAGGAAATGGGGGGTTTGAAGGCTAATGGTTGTACTGGGGCTTTGCCTTTTCATTTGGAATTGACAGCCCTTGCATTTCCCTTAAAGCCCAATCTTGTCTTACCATTTTTTTTGAATAAAGTCATCATTTAAAGGTAAGACTAATTTTGGCTTAGAGAATTTAGCCACCAGATCCTTTTCCCTCTGAAGTTTGACTTCCAAACTATTGATTTGATCATTCATGAATGCAATAGTACCCATCTGAATAACAGTTATTTTTTTCAGTTTGACTACTTCATTCATCTTTAGATCCAGCATTTTTTCTGAATCTAATGCAGCCACCTTAAGAGCAGTAATTTCCTTTGCCTGTTCTTTGTTAAGGATTCTGCTTTTCTTAAGTGTTTGCAGCAGATCACCATATTAATCAATAAGTTGATGAACATCCCCTTCAGATTCAGATTCATCCACATCTCTTGATATAGGTGCTTCGGATTCTGATACAGTATAGTAATCAGAAACTATTGAAGAATTGTTTACCCTACTAGGACCAGGCTGATCTTGGCATTGATCTTCTTTTGTCAAGGCCATCAGCCCTTTACAACAATGTTCTTCAATTCCATTTACTGAGTCCAGCAATTTCAAGAACTCAGCCTCTTCTGCATCCTCTTCAGTTTCCAACAGTCCTATGTATGCTTCAGCTTCAGCTTCAGCCTTAGAATCTGATGATGAAGAATCTGACCAGTTTTTTTGCATCTTTGCAACAAAGGATTTCTCCTTCTTGCCATTGTTTTTTTGTTTCTTCTTGTTATTAGATTGTTTCCTTTTGTCAGTACAATCAGCTACCACATGTCCAGGCCTGTTGCAACAACAACAAACAATCTTAGTTGAAGATAATTTACTAGGTTTAGAGCCATACGTATCCTTCCTAGAGGATTTCGTTTTCTGATAGTAATCATCCTTGGATTATGAGGAGGATGGCTTGGATCTCCATTGTTTCTTCTTCAAGAACCTTTGAAATTATTTTGTGAAAGCAGCTAAGTCTTCATCAGAATTTGGACTATCTGATGTGTGACTGTCATAACTTTTTGAAAATACTTCTGCAGCTTTCCTAGGAGGAGATGAAGACAGCCTCCTGTCCTTTCTTATGGCTTCAGTCTTGAAAGCCACTGACTTATCTCTGTAATCAACTTTATTACTTTTCTCCTCCTCCTTTCTGACCATCAGCTGCATCTCATATGAAAGCAGTTTGCCAAATAATATTGGAGGTGAGATTTATGCAAGTCTGTCAACTTCCCTAATGACACATATCTTGGTGTCCCAGTCCTTAGTTAATGATCTCAGAAACTTATCGTTTAACTCATATATACTGAATACACTTCCATGTGACATCAATTCATTAACTATTCTGAAGAACTTCTTGTAACATTTAGTTATGCTATCAGTTTTAGATTGTCTAAAACGTTTATACTCCTGATTTAGCATAGACTTTCTGTCTTCTCTCACTACTTCTGAACCCTCCATGTAGACAATCAGGGTGTCTCACATTTCTTTGGAGGTCTTGCAGTGAATCAGATTTTGGAATGTTGAATCATCTAGAGCACTGACTATGATATTCTGTGCTCTCTTATCCATAGTAGACAAGATGATCTCATCCTTTGTCATTTCAGAATACTCCTTTGGTGTCCTGAGATTTGCATCAAGAACTGAGACTTTCATTGGGATGAATGACCCTTCTTTGACTGTCATATAGATTCTTGGATCTGAAGCTTCCATAAACAGTCTAACTCTTTCTTTCCATATGCCAAAAATCTCTTTCCTGTATATAAGTAACTTCATGGAGCCAAACTCCTTATGATTCTCAAGGGAACCCATTTTGCCTAATAGATTTATGCCTTGGATATCTACTCAGGCTGTTAAGTCTATTCTTTCAGTAACCTCCCTTTGATACCACTTGAAAGAATTGGGTTCAAGATGTTCTAAACACCTAGAGGGGGGGTGGGGTGAATAGGTTCAATTCTTTTTCTAATTTAGGCAGAAAAATCTAAGTAGTTTAGCAATGTATACAGCAGAAAACATAGCACAACATTCACATACACACATCATTCCACAGATTTCACACCAGATTTATAGTGGTTCCCCAAATGATGGGTACATCCACTTTCCCCCCTTTGCCTATCTAGCAGTGTACTATATTCGGACTATCTTCCTTCTTTCTTCTCAGCTCCGCAGATCTTACAGCTCAGAACCAAGACTGGTTCCTACAACTCAGAGTGAATCCACCCTCCTACAACTCAGGCACAAGCCCTACCTCAGCCTCTTCCACAGGCTTACAACTCAGAGTGACACCCCACTCCTACAACTCAGGCACAAGCCCTACCTCAGCCTCTTTCACAGGCCTAAAACTCAGGGAACAGATTCCCCTACCTCAGGCACTCAGCCCTACCTCAGCCTTTATAATTTAGGCTTATAACTCAGAGAAGTAAATCACCTACTCTCAGATCTATTATAGATCCTACAAAAGTTATTGATGAAAAGATAATAATATCTTCAACCAGATGGAGAGAGAATTGGTTGAAGGATTCTTAATCAGTTCTTGATAGAACTGATTACTTAAGGATCAACCTGTCTTAGCTTCTTCAAAGCTTCTTGAATCTGAACAAAGTAAGGTTGATCTTTTTGGTGTTGGAGTTGATCTTCAATCAACTTCCTTCAGAAATAAATCTGAATTCTTCTTCAGACTTGATCTGAATTCTTCTGGCAGACTGTTCAGGATCTGCCTTCACTGGATGAAAACTTCTCTCCTTCTTGTTTTTCCCTCTCTACAATCTGTTGACTATTTCTTCTTTCTCTTCTTCTGGATCCTCAATCATTCAGAGATTATTCATTGATCGTGTTCACAATCACTTCTTCACAATTAATAATTGATTCGCTATCTGTTCTGTCTCTCCTTGAAATTGTTGAGAGAGCATATCTATATAAAGACTTCATCCATGGTTACCGGCTATTCCGGTTTCAAATGGTCTTCTGACACCTCTGATAGATGTGACAGCAATGTCAGTAATGATAGCTGTCAAGTCTCCAGTTATATTACTTCAACCTTCATTGGACTATGACTCAGCAGCAGAGGATGTCGAGTGAATACTTCACATGTGTCGACACACATAGTCCATGTGTCGACACAAGTCCTGATGATGTCGACACGGCTCCACTTTTACTTCTCGACACAGCTTCTGTGGAATGTGTCGACAAAAATCCTGTGTGTCGACACAAACACTACTTGTCTTGACAAAGTTGGTGTCGGCAGAATTCTAGTGTGTGTCGACACAAGTTCTGTGTGTCGACACAGTCGTTGTCGACAGAATTCTAGAATGTGTCGACAGCTTCTCTATATGTCGATATAGATCCTGATGATGTCGACAGAATCTGGCCTTTGGTGTTGACACAGCATTATCGACAGATTTTCTGTGTGTCGACACAAATTCAGGGTGTCGACAAAATCAGGCCCTTGGTGTCGACACAGCCATTCCTAAGTGTTGACACTTGTACTTAGAAAAACATTTCTTCCATTTACTTAACCTACACATGATAACTCAACACAACATCAAATACAACTTGATGCATATCATTGAGTTAGGTGAGGCTTCTCCAAATCTGGTATACATTTTCTAATGTACCCAACAATGAAGGCCGCCGAGGAGCTTCTTGCCAGTCGCTTGGCGTAAGGGGTGAGTCAAATCTTACAAGTCTTTCATACTTTCATATTATTTTATACTAACTATTAACATCCTTTATGTATGAATCTGCGAATGTGGAACATCTACGCCCGAGGATTGCTGGTTTGGAGCACGAGGTCATTGGGTTGAAGGCTGAGAATAAGAGCCTGTAGGAACTCCTCGTCCCGCCACCTCCCGACGCGAAGGGAAAAATGCATCAGTACACCAACCACGAGATCGAGGTGATGATGCAGGAGAATGTCCAGGGAGCGGCCAAGCACGCGATCGAGGTGCTGCAAGAGGCTGGACTTCTATTGGAAGGCAGTGAAAGACTCACACCATGCAGCATCCTCTTGTGGCCCTTCCTTCCCAACGTTGCGCCCGAGGATGTGGACCTCCTGCTCAGAGACGATGCTGATTCCCCCCTCCACGAGAGCGAAGGCTCTTTTAGCGAGAAGCCCGATGTCCATTGATGCCCGCGGTGAAACCCCCAGTTTTAAGAACACTTTTTAAGATATAAATACATTTTCTAAGTTTTTTGTCCCTGCCAAAACGACTTTTATGATTAATATCTTTTTTTCGCTCCTTATCATTCAAAAATGTCCCCGCGTGTTCATTCGCCACCAATCCTTAGGTTCTATGTTGTGACCGGAGCACTCTCGCGCGAAGAGAGTTTTTTGCGAAAGCCTACCATCTATTGTCCTCATTCGCGCTTTCCTTAAGCTCTTATGTGGTGCCCGCAATGACATCATGCGCATGGAGAGTCTGGTGTGAGATATTTATGGAAATAATTGGAGGTCCATTACATGGTGACACGTGGCAGACACTTAAACCTCACCTCGTCGTATAAAAGGAGAGATGAGAAGACCACCGTCACCTTCACACTACCAAGACACTGTTGCCATTGTTGAGCCAGAAAGTGTGGGAAACAGACTCTGGACCAGAGGATTAGCCGGAGAAATCAGGAAAAGAGCTAGCTCGTCGGAGCATGGGATGGCCATGGAGCACCACGACCAACTCCTCCGTCAAGCTCGTCTAAGGGTCTGTTTATCCTCCCCTCCTTCTGTGCCAGCTATCTAGCTCTTTTAGGAGAGATATTGGGATTAAATAAGCCTGATGCCATGTGAGAGGGAGTGTGTCGATCATTTCTCCTTGCTCGTGTTCACCAGAGGAGCCACCTCCGGTGGCCATGCCACCGGGAAACGCAAGCCACCACCTCAATAGAGGTGGTGATGACAATCACCGATTGTGGTGGCCGCCAAAATGCTGGGAAATGCAAGATCTAGCTGGTCCAGGTTGGGGAAATCTGGATCGTAGGCTCATTGGAGCAGATGAACCGATGCCTGTTGAAGTATTAGACCGGGCGGCCTTGCGGTCTTGTCTAGCGGTTTGTTGACTGCGCGGTCTAGCGGCTCCTTCCCAGCAGGTTCATATTCTGACTGTTGCTGATTGTAGTCCGAGCGGTCTGGCGGTCTCTCTCAGAAGCCTGGAGACCGGGCGGTCTATCGGTCTCCTATTGCGGCCTGTTCTTATCCTATTGTAGTTGTCGAGCGGTTAGCCCATCTGTCTAACCGCGCGGCCTGTGCGGTCTCTTTTATTTCTAGCCGCTCAGCCCTATACATGTTTAGTCCCACATTGTTTGTTTGTACTCTCTCTTATCTCCTCCATTCTATAAAAGGTAGGTCATACATTTGTAAATGATATCTTTTTTGGATAATAAAATTTCAATTATTCCAATTTCTGTCTGTTTATTAGCCGCGTGTTCGATACTTTTACATGGTATCAGAGGGCTCGGTCCTTTCCACCTGACTCATCTCTCTCTGCACGTGCGGCTTGTTTCTTCATTCCGCGACCTGTTCTCGCGGCTTCCGCTAGGCTGTTCGCGCGGCATCTCCCTGTTCGCGCGCACCTTTCTTCGGTTTGTTCTCGACCTGTCCTCTTGGGTCATTTCCTTCCTCTTCTCTTTTGTTCACTCGAACTTTTCCAGTTCGCGCGACCTCTTCCCTATGCCTTGGTCTGCTTCCTGGCTGCTGGCGTTCTGCCGCCGTGCCGCTGCAGCTTCTTCTCTTTAGCCCGCTGCGGTTTCATCCTTGTTCGCTGCGGTTTGTTTCTCGTGTCCCGGCCTCCTCCTTAGGTCGTGCGGCTTGTTATCCTCTTCTCCCTACCCGCGGCTTCTCTTCTTCTCGCGTGGTTTCCTGCCTTCTCTATGGCCACTTCCGGTCTCTCCCACTCTGTGTCTTTGGGTGCACGGCTTTTGTTCACGCTCCATCCGCTACTCGTGACAAGCTTTCCCCCCGTTCCACCAGGTGTGTCTTTTTGGGTACTCTACCACTCAAAAAGGCTATTGTTGTTTTGACCCTGTTCTACGCAAACAATTTGTCTCCGCGGACGTGACATTCTTCGAGAATGCTTCCTACTTCTCCCTTGACTCCTCTCTTCCTCCCGATGTCTATACATCTGCACAGCCTCTCTCCGTTCCTTCCACGCCTCTCGACATCTCCCCTCTTCCCTCCTCTCCTTCTCCGTCTCCTTCTCTGTCCGTCTCCCCCACCTCCACCTCCTCCCTGTTCTCCGGGACTGCCTCTCTCTAGTCCCGGGCCAGCCTTCTCCGCCACGGACGCTCCGGTCGCTGAGGCACCCGTCGACCTGGATCTTCCCATTGCTCTTCGCAAAGGGGTGCGGGCGTGTACTCAACACCCTCTGGCGGTAGTTGTTTCCTATGATTGGCTTTCTCCTTCTCGCAGGTGTTTTGCCTTGGCTATCTCCGCTACTACTACTCCCCGCACCTACCAGGAGGCTCTTGCTATTCCTCATTGGAAATATGTCATGGATGAAGAGATGGCTACTCTTACTGAACGGGGTACCTGGACCCTTGTTCATCCCCCAGTGGGTACTGATGTGGTTTGCTATCGCTAGGTCTTTGTTGTGAAATTTCACCCCGATGGCACTGTGGATCGCTATAAGGCCCGGCTGGTGGCCAAAGGATTCACTCAGACTTACGACATTGATTACTTTGACACTTTCTCTCTGGTTACTCGCCTTAGCACCATCCGGGTTCTTCTCTCTGTGACTGTTAACTGGGATTGGGCTATTTCTCAGCTTAATGTCAAGAATGCCTTTCTCTATGGCGATCTTCAGGAGGACGTCTACATGGAGCAACCTCCTGGGTATGTTGCTCAGGGGGAGACACGCGTATGCCGTTTGAAGAAGGCCATTTCTGGCCAAAAGCAGAGCCCTCGGGCGTGGTTCGACAAGTTCAATGGTATTGTGGCTACCATCGACTTTGCAAGGAGTTCGGCCGACCACTCCTTATTCATTCGCAAAACGGACTCGGGACTGGTGGTTTTGGTAGTGTATGTAGATGATATTCTTCTTACTGGCGATGACCAACCTGGGGTGGACTTGACGAAGAAGCACCTCCGTCAACACCTGGTCATGAAGGATATGGGCTCCCCGAAATACTTTTTGGGGATAGAAATCTCTCGGAAGCTTGGCTCGTTGGTTCTCTCCCAATGGAAGTATGCCCTTGATCTTCTACAAGAGGCAGGATTGACAGGTGCCAAACCGACCCGGTTTCCTATGGCTATTGGAGAAGACAAAAAATGGACGGATGACTCACCTCTTCTATCTAATGTCACAAGGTACAGACGTTTGGTGGGCAAACTCATCTATCTCACGGTGATCAGACCCGACATCTCCTATACTGTAGGCAAGGTTAGTCAGTTTATGCAAGCTCCCAGGGAGTGTCATCTTCAGTCTGCCTTGAAGATTTTAGAGTATGTCAAAGCAGCACCGGGCAAAGGGATAATCTTTCATAGGAATGGTCATCTGAGGGTTGAAGCCTACTCAGATTCAAGCTATGCGGATGATAAAGGCAATCGTAAATCCACATTAGGTTTTTGTACTTTCGTTGGAGGAAATCTTATGAGCTGGAAGAGCAATAAACAGTCTGTTGTCTCCAGATCCAGTGCAGAAGCCGAATACCGGAGTATGGCGTCAACAACGTGTGAGTTAAAGTGGTTTCGGGCTCTCATGCTTGACCTAGGAGAGGTCTATGACTATCTTCTTCCTATGTTCTGTGACAACAAGAACGTTATATACATATCCAAAAATCCGGTTTTCCACGAAAGAACAAAGCATATAGAGGTTGACTGCCACTTCATTCGGGAGGAGATTTTGAAGAAACAAATTTGTACTCTGTTTGTCACCTCTGATAGAGAATTAGCAGATATCTTCACAAAACCGGTCTCTACTTCCTTCTTCCACATTTGTGACAAGCTGGGCATGATTGATATCTATGCTCCAGCTTGAGGGGGAGTGTTGAAGTATTAGACCAGGCGGCCTTGCGGTCTTGTCTGGTAGTTTGTTGACTGCACGGTCTAGCAACTCCTTCCCAGCAGGTTCATATTCTGACTGTTGCTGATTGTAGTCCGAGCGGTCTGGAGGTCTCTCTCAGAAGCCTGGAGACTGGGCGATCTATCGGTCTCCTATTGCTGCCTATTCTTATCCTGCTATAGTTGCCGAGCGGTTAGCCCATCTGTCTAACCGCGCGGCCTGTGCGGTCTCTTTTATTTCTAGCCGCTCAGCCATGTATATGTTTAGTCCGACATTGTTTGTTTGTATTCTCTCTTATCTCCTTCATTCTATAAAAGAGAGGTCATACCTTTATAAATGATATTTTTTGGATAATAAAATTTCAATTATTCAAATTTCTGTCCGTTTATTAGCCGCGTGTTCGCTACTTTTACAATGCCCTTGAATTTTTATGAAATAATAAAAGTCTATTTTCTATTCCTATTTATAAAGTAACCTTGTATAGATTAATTTGGCCTCTTAGATGCATTTTCAGAAATGATGCTCAACATCAAAATGGTATATCTAGGTCTTACCTTTAATTTGACACCTTAAACTTGACATTTGGAGCAATCTAGCTCCCTATAGGGCCATTCTACTAAGACTGGTCCTATGTTAGGGAAAATGTTTAAATGAGTGCCCAAGACAAACCCTAAGCCCACATATCATGAAATTTTGGACGTACATGTGTTTTTGCTAGAATTAGGTCTAGTCCAAAAATCAGAATTTTTGGGATTTATTTTTCTATAGTTTTTATAGAGATATCATTTATTAAATAAATGGAATATAAGAATATTCCCTCTTCCAAATGCATCCAAATTTTGGGTGGCATGGCCACTGGGTCATGATATTATCATGGTAAAAGTTTCATGTCATTTGGACCTCTGTATCTTGGGGAAATCTAACATCCATGTTGGAGGTAGATTTGTAAATATTGTGCCAAAATGTAAAAATGGGAAGTTATCCCATTTGGCCTAATGAATGTCCATTGGATTTTGGATAGAGGCTTATATTGATGAATTACACCTCCCGTGGAAAGAGTTGGAATTTTTGGAACAAAAATCTCATTATTTTGAAATAATGGAAAAATAAGCTCTTTTAGAAATAAAACTCAGATGTAGGTCTACTGACTTTGTAAAATTCTAAAATTTTTATACATGTCCTTATAGGACATTTTACATCTTTGGAAAAGGTTATAAGTCTATTTGAGGATTATGTCTTACGTATATAGTATATTTATAATTTTATACTTTTTGGAAATTAATTTAAAAGTTAGGGAAAATACTATTGAAAATTATGGACAAATTTATAGCATCCTATTTCTGTGATTAAAACTCAATATAATTATTTGAGAAATTTTGGATGACTATATATGCTGAAAACCCTATTAGTGGCATTTTGGTAATAATATCCATATGAAATTATGATTGGCCAAATCACTGACTAAGATCATGAATTTTTGTCCAGGGTATTATTATGTCAATTTTGATCACCAGTAATTTTCTATGAAGTTTTGGTTGTGTATTTTAAGTACTTCATTTGGAAAATGGATTATTTATGGATTTAATCATAAATAGAAATATATGGAAATTCAAATTGAAAAATAATGGTGAAATTTTGAATAATCAATATTACCTATATGTCAAACCCATGATAAATAGTTCGGGGCATTTGGCCCAAGGAATTTGCAGTCAACTCATACAGGTTAACATTAGGTCATGGGTTGCGCTTAGTTAAAGTAACACATAACACTAAGACCCACAGGGTATATGATAAGTGGTTGGAATGAGAAGCGTATCAGGAAGATGAAACCATATTTATTTTCAAGTGGGTCACTACATAGTAATGAGTGTTAGAGTGTAAAACCAATGGAAAGTAATTAGAATGCAGACCGACGGAAGACTGTCGTTCTCCCAACAATACCTTAAGACATTAGGTTTACTCAAGAGCAACATTGAGATCTGGGTATTAATAATGGATAAACACTAATAAAAGTATGTGTCCTTGAGAAAGGGAGCTTTGGGATTCAGCCCATCATAGTTCCTAGTGCCCTTGAGAGCCCTTCACCAAGTATACCCTGGCCAGTCCAAGTACTAACCATAAGTTGTTATACCTAATAAGCCATAGACATGAGTCATATAATAGGTTAAGGGAACGATGTGACAATCTCAGTCGTATATGGTTGGAGGATACAAGACGAGTTTTGTCCTGTGAGCTAGAGGCTCAGATGATTTGATTCAAGATGGGGTTTGTCCTGCGAGCTGGAGGCTCGGATGATTTGATTCAGGACGGGTTTGCTCCTACAAGATAGAGGCTTGGATGTTTGGTTTCACGATGGGTTTTGTCCTACTGGCTGGAGGCTCAGATGTTTGGATACAAGACAGGTTTTCTCCTGCGAGCAGAGGCACGGGTTGGAAATAAATTGCATGTGCATAGAACATATTAGTGGCGGGTCATGCGATACTGGGCCAATCATCACACTGATGGCAGTGCAGTGACTCAGGTGAGGTGTGAGGGTTTGATGGGCCAGTAGGTTATTTATACTGCGGTCTAGAGGACAATCCCCAAAAAAGCACACCCGACCTAAAAGTCAGGTGGACTAGCTAGTGGTTTAGTACGTGGTGACTCTGGTGTGTTCTTCAAATGCGCACGAAAGGTCTAAGCCAAGTAGTGTGTATACCCGCCTAGGAGTGGAGACCCCTGCTCCACTACTTCCGTAGCCACAACGGATGTACCTGAGAGTTAATCTAACTCCAGAAAGTGGGAACTAAAGGTCTGTGCTCATAGAGTCGTGTGGGTGAGTTGCACTTGTGTGATACATAACCCACATACCATACTATATATACATAATTAGGACATACGCACCATAGATCTTTATCATATAAATTAGTATGAGCTCTTTTGTATGATAAGTTAAATTTGTGAAACAGTAACTTATAAGTTTGTATGGACATTCATATATGTTAAGGTACTTCTGTGATGTTAGCGTAGTAATAGCTTGTTTACTTCTCTTCTCAGTACTTCACTCTACTTACCACACTTATTTTCAGTAATGTTTTTCACTCCATTACTTGTACTATATAGAACTGTTAAATTAGATATATATATCATTACATAACCATAATAGGTTAGATCCATTGTCACCTGCTATACTTTTATAACCCTTGTTGTTCTCTGCTTCGTCCTCCCGCTCAGTACCTAGGAGTCGCGGGGGCAAGGCGAGGACAAATTTGGCTTTGTATTTATGACTAACGTTCGGTTATGACCGTATCGTTCGGTTTCAGGACGGGTTTTGTCCTACCCGCTTGAGGAGATGGAACACCAATATGACTAGCAAGACGAGGTGGTAGGATATGAGGAGCTGACACCACCTACTACTATTGTAGCCCAGCATTAGGTGATGACACGTGTACCGATGATAGCTTAGCTTCCGTATAGATTTATTTTGAGAGAGATTTGATTTGTTATGTACAGAGCATAAGCCCTTTTTATCTTTCCTTCCGTACTTATTGTGGACTACTGTATCTCTAATTTTATTACGATGATGTTGTGATGTGAACTTGATATATAATTGCTTATGATGCTTCTCTTCTCGATTGGCCAATAGGTTGAATGATTGTACTAGCCGACAGGATCGACGTCTTGCGGTGTAGACTAGCTCGTGTGTGCTAAGTGTCACCATAAGGTGGCGGTTCTGGGCATAAGACTGGGTACCTTCCTGAGTAACTGGGAGGGGGTCTTACATCCAGCCCTACCAGCTAATGGGATACTAGTTAACGGAATCTTCTCGGGGTCAACATTGCAACCACCACCGAGTGACTTTCAGCCCTGCCAGTTAATGGGAGCTTGTTCAACAAGATCATCTCAGGGTCAACATTCAAACAACCGCCGAGTGACTTTCATCCCTGCCAGCTAACGGGAGACTGGTCAGCGGGATCTTCTCAGGGTCAATATTTCCAACCACCACCTCCGAGTGACTTCCAGCCCTTTCAGCTAATGGGAGCTTGACAGCGGGTTCTTCTTAGGATTAATATTTCTAACTTCTCATTTACTGACACAGTTCATTTGCCAAAGATATGAAGAACAAGGAGACTTAATATTAAAAAAGAACATGCATTGTACAAGGTTTAAGGATAGAAACTCTTCAAATAATCACTGCTCTAGGGGTGACCCAGGATTTACCCCTCTGCATTCTGGAGGCAATATCCCCTCATGACTTCAACACTTCCTTAATGATGTATGGGTCTTCCCAATTTCGATGAAGCTTTGTTTCCTATCTCCACGCGACATCCACCTTTTTCAAGACCAGATCCCCCTCTATGAACTGCTTGATCTTAACATGCTTATCAAAGTACTTAATCATATGTTGCTTGATCTCTTCCCGCCTAACTGCGGCCATATCACGGAGTTCCTCTATCAGATCTAGTGAGAGCCATTGACCCCCCTCCCCCCCCTCATTTTCTATAATCCCTCACTCATCACCTTCTTTAGCAGCTTCTACTCGTGGCGACCTAACCTCGAACTCCACGGGCAGAACAACTTCACAGCTGTGAGAAAGTTTGAAGGGGGTCACTCTTATGGCCGTATTGGAGGTGGTGATCAGAGCCCAAAACACCGAGGGAAGCTGTTCTACCCAGCTTCCTCTAAGGTTCTCCACCTTCTTCAACAGATTTACAATGATCTTGTTTGCCGCCTCTACTTGCCCGTTGCTCCGAGGGTATAACGCCCCCGATTTTTCTGCAATTATTTATTTCTCGTTTGGCGTTACGTTGACGCATTTCCGGCTTGTGCTATTTGTTAGAGCGTGGTCATAGCTCTTTCGGTTCCTTGTGTGGTTATTGGTAGCCTTTTTGGCAAGATCCCATAGCAAGTCGGGTCTGTTTTTGTGACCGGTGAGGCCTCTCGGGGGATGGTTGTGTTTTGGCTTCGGGTAGTGATAACCCGAGTTTTGATCGCTAAAAGTTGATTTCGACTTCGCCGTTTCGTTCGTAGCGTGGGTGTTTAGCTACGGTGCAAATTTCGTCGGATTCCGAGGTGGTTCGGTTTCGGGTCATTTTGGTGTGTTAATACTATGGATGTAAATGATTTAATTAATGAAACTTGAATTGAATCCAGTGGCGGTAGGGCTGAAACAACGTGTCCATGCATATATATATATATATATATATATATATATATATATATATATATATATATATATATATAGCCTTAGACAAAAAAAAACGAGTCTTTTCATCGTCTCCTTCCTTGAGGTTATAACCGCTGCTTGTTGAGAGGAAGTAAAACCGCCAACCCTGTACCCTTCAAACGCCGGTTTTGGGAGCGTTAGTGGACGGAATTCGATTCCGAAAGCGGATTTGGAGTGCTCTCGCCTAGACCTTCATTCCTACGGTAAGAGATTCAATTTTTGTGGTGTTTCTAGAGGTCTCGGAATTTTTACTTTGATCCTTTTCCGCCATTAAAACCTTAGATTCATGTTTAGGTGCTGTTGCGGCTGGAGCCGAGAGAGAGAGGAAGGGTTGTGCAAGATAAATTCTAGAATTGAGGCAAGTGGTGCTCCTACCCTTGCCAAGTTTTCTTCTCCTTTTCATGGTCATATTTGCTATAATTTTTTCCCTATTTTCTAAAGATTAATATGTTACTCTATTTTTCCGTCAAGAGCATGTGAATCATTAACCATTATGGCCCTTTATGTTTCTATTTGCATTCTCTCAAAGTTCTGAAACTCAAATCTTCGGCTGGAGTACTGTAGTCTTGTCTATTTTTATCAATTTGTTCCCTGATAATCATTCAAAGTGTTCCCTGTAAAAACCTCTGTCTGGGTAGATTCTAGCATTTCAACCCTAGAATTTAATAGCAGTGAGATGTCATACTTATATTACCAGTAATAGGTTTGAATTAGGCTAAGAAGTTTGGACGGAAACGAAGTTGGAGGTGCAGGATTTTTTGTGCTCTCAATGCAACCAGATCGACGGAAAACGTCGATCTGGGTTCGACGATTATCGTCGTGCTGTGCTCGATGATGTGCCGTAATTCTGGGTCCGACGGAAATCATCGAACGGAGTTCGACGATTCTCCCGTGGTCAGTGTTCGGCGAAAGGGAAATCGTCAAACGACGTTCGACGATTTTTCCCGTGCCCTTTGTTCGACAGAAGGAAAATTATCGAACGGCGTTTGACGATTAGTCCCGTGTCCTGTATTCGACGATTTTTTTTCCTTGGCCTGCGTTTAAAGCAAAATCGTCGAACGGAACTCGATAATTTCCTTTGGCCTGTGTTTATCGGAAAATCGTTGAATGGCGTTCGACGATATTTCCCGTGGCCAGTATTCCACGACATCTTGTGGTCTGCGTTTAACGACAAATTGTCGAATGGAGTTCGAGGATTTCCCGTGGCCTGTGATCTACGCAAATCGTCGAGTTGTGTTCGACGATTTTCCTGAGTTCGACAATTGTCTCGTGCTCGACGAAATTCATCAAGCTGCGTTCGACGATTCCCTGTAGGCTGAAATTTATTTCTTTTCAGTTACTTTTTTTTCCCGAGTGTATACCTCCTAGCAAGTATGCATGTCTGTAAGAAAACAGGAAAACTACATCACAAGTACAAGAGAAAAATCCGTACAACTCAAGGGATCACCAGCAACATAAAAAAATCATTTCAGCTAGTAGACATCCCGACCTAGGAGGTATACACTCGGGAAAAAAAAGATTTGCAGCTACCTTTTCTGGAGATAGTCTACTTGCTCTTGGGAATTTTTATGCTAGGTTGCTAGTTATTTTTAAACATAAAAAACACTACTATAAGTATATCTCATGATCAGCATGTTTTATAAAACTCATACACTATTTTCCAAACAACATAAAAAAATCGTTTTCTTATATATATAGTATAAATTAAATGTAGAGTCTTGCATAGTGTAATTTGTCCTCTGGGGACACTTATGCACTCTTTTAGGATGTCAAATGTGAATAAAGTATTTTCCACTGCGTATAAGAATAGTTTTTAAAACTGTTGACTAGATGATCCACTAAGCCGAGGGATACGGCCCTTAAAATTATAACAGATTTTCAAATCATTAAACTTATGAATTTTCATAGTCTAGTTAGATGGTGTTCGCCTGAGCATTAACAGTTATCCCCTGCTCAATGTGGCATTACGACGCGTGTGTTTCTCATACTCTGATACATCTTGAATTCAGAGAAAAATGCGGGTTGTGATAGTTGGTATCAGAGCCAGGTTGCTTGATAATTTGTCAGGCAACCTTTCCTTATTGGTATTAGTTGTTTAGCATCATATCATACACACACCGATATGTCATCAGCACGTTTTGGCTGAAGCACGAACACCACACTCATAGCATAACATGAAGTATACGGGGCATATTATGTAGTATGGGATGCATAATATATGTCTGTATGTGGATCCACCATAGGGGCAACATATGAGGGTTATGTAGTATGGGATGCATAACCTCACCACATGTGTGCGACTAGCACATTTCTTTTTCATTGCATGAGAATGTTACGTAGTATGGGATGCATAACATTTTCATGTGTACGCCGCTCATGACATGCATTAGGGACTTTTTAGAATACATAGCACAATCATGCATAGCACAATCATGCATAACATAACATTGCATAAGCACAACGTGCCAAGCAAAAGATTTGCAGGATGATATATGTACGCACATGGTTTTTAAATCAGAAAAAAATATAAATTCATGCATCCCCGATCTAGGCACAAGAGTTAGATGATGGTGGTTAACCATCCTAGGTTAGGCATAACATCATTTTTGTTCAAATAAACTCCCAGAGCAAGTTTAGTAGTTTGAAGATCATATTTATGTATGAATTGTCTGTACTTGTAGTTAGTTCCAACTATTGTACAAGGATTTGACTAATGTTGTTATTGTTTTAGGATGACGAGACTTCCTTCGACCAGGTCGACCCCCCTATCTGAGGGTGAGACTTCTGGAGCGCAAAGTCATGCGGTGATCGAGAGCTTGCGGTTGAGCAATGATTCCTTGACCATGCAGTTGGTGGAGATGTAGGTCCAGATCTAGTCTTTGGCAGCAGTTGTGGCAGGACAGACTCAGGGAGTCCAAGACCCTGTAGGGGGGTCAGCTGCTCCTCCCCCTCCTGCTCCCCTGAGACCTCCAGTGGTGGTGCAAGCGGAGATGGCCTTCATTTCTCAGTTTCATAGACCTAGCCCTCCTATATATGATGGGAAGGAAGATTTCATGGTCATAGATGACTAGCTGATCTCCATGGAGGAGATGTTCTCGTACTCCGGTGTTGCAGATGATCAGAGAGTGATGTTAGCCGCCTATCAGCTAAAGGGGTTGGCTAAGAGCTGGTGGCTTAGGGAAAAAGAGAGCTTGGTGGCCGGTTGCTCTTGGGGATTGTTCAAGGAGATGCTGTTGAGGAAGTTCTTGCCTTCGGTCGAGCGTGACCGACTTATGAATGACTTCCTTCACCTGAAGCAAAGGCAACTCACGATCATTGAGTATGAGATAGAGTTCAGCAAGTTGAGTTGGTTTGCCCCTGGATTAGTGAGTGTTGAAGCGGATCGAGTCAAGCAGTTTCTTGGTGGCTTGAGGAGCGAGGTTCAGCAGTTAGCCAGTGCTTATGGGTCGGTGACTTATGCAGGTGTTGTGGAGGCTTCTCTGAAAGTGGAGGCAATTGAGACCGCAAAGAGCAGAGGCCAACAAATGAGGAAGGACAAGAGGAAGTCTGCGGAAGAGAAGAACCCCCAGGTACTTGATGCTGCTTCAGGAAAGAAGAGCAAGGTGGTGTGTAGCTTCTGTGGCCGGTCAGGCCATTCGGTTGAGAGGTGTTTCAAGAAGGCGGGAGTTCAGAGGAAGGAGCAGGTTCATGCCATTCAAGGTGCTACTAGGAAGGATGTTTCCTGTGATGTTTGCAAGCAACCCGGGCATGATGCTGCCCAGTGCTGTTCCAAGGATAAGGTCTGTTTTCAGTGTGGACAGAAGGGCCACATGAAGACTAGGTGTCCTCAGGTCCAGCATATTCTTCAGGAAGTTTCACTTCAGGCTTTACCTCCGCCTCAACGTGTGGACAAGGGCAAAGGGAAGCTGAACGTGATCTCTTCTGAGGAGGCTCAAGCTTCGACTAAGGTCATCTTAGCTTAGTCATTTTTCCTAACCTAAAAGTTTTATTTGCTAGCATGGTTATAGTTTTGTTTTGGTAGTGCCTTAGTTTCTTGTGTACTCCAATAGTAAAATTTAAGATGAAGAACCGCTAGGCACGTGTTCTGTTCGACTCTGGCGCTACCCACTCATTTGTGGCTAGAGCTTTTGTAGAGCAGTATCGGTTGATTCTAGATCAAGTTCGTGATACCTTCCGCATCAAGTTCCCTTTTGGTGAATCTATGTTGTCAGATTTGGGTATTCTGGGTTGCCCTGTTTTGTTGGGGGACTTTCTTGCGAAGGCAGACTTGAAGATGATTGATCTAGAGGAGTTTGATGTTATTATGGGCATGGACTAGTTCTCTAGGTATGATGCGGTTATTCAGTACAAAGGGAAGCGCTTGGACTTCATTAAGGACAATGGTCAGCCTGGAAGCGTGTATGCTGATCTATGTCAGGATTCTCCGTGGTTGGGACTGCTGTTAGTGTGCCGTGCTTGGAGGAGATTCCTGTTGTTCGTGGTTTTTCTGATGTTTTTCCTGATGACCTACCTGGTCTTCCCTCGAGCGGGATGTTGAGTTTGTGATTGATTTTGAACTAGGTACGCATCCTATTGCTAAGGCGCCATATAGGATGGCCCCTCGTGAGTTGGAGGAGTTGTGAGTCCAGTTGGACGAGTTGTTGGCTAAAGTTTTTATCAGGCCGAGTTCGTCGCCTTGGGGTTCTCCTGTTCTATTTGTGAAGAATAAGGATGGGTCGATGAGGCTGTGTATCGATTATAGGGAGCTAAACAAAGTTACCATTAAGAACAGGTACCCTCTACCGAGGATTGATGATTTATTTGATCAGTTGCGTGGTAACACGGTGTTTTCCAAGATCGACCTTCATTCAGGCTATCATCAGCTCAGGATCCGTGAGTCGAACATTCCACGAACTGCTTTCAGGTCGAGGCATGGTCATTTCGAATTCCTGGTTATGTCATTTGGTCTAACCAACGTGCCATCAGCATTCATGGATATGATGAATCGGGTGTTCAAGGATTTTATGGACAAGTTCGTGGTGGTATTCATTGATGATGTGTTGATCTACTCTCGTAGTGCGGAGGAGCATGAGCAGCATTTGTGATTGGTTTTATCTATTTTGAGAGACCATCAGGTATTCGCCAAGCTGAGTAAATGTGAATTCTAGTTGTCCCAGGTTTCCTTCCTGGGTCATGTGGTGAACAAATACGACATTTCAGTTGACCCGGAAAAGATTTCTTCAGTTATGGATTGGCATATGTCGAGCACACCCAAGGAGATTAGGAGCTTCTTGGGGTTGGCCGGCTACTATAGAAGATTCGTGGAGGGCATTTCTACACTGGCAGTGACCTTGACTATGCTGACGCAGAAGAATGCAGTGTTCATTTGGAGCGAGAAATACGAGGAGGCTTTTCTGGAGCTGAAGAGCAGGTTGTGTTCTGCTCCTATCTTGGCTTTGCCTACAGAGGGCATGGACTATGATGTGTATGTGGATGCCTCGCATGTTGGGCTCGGAAGTGTGTTGATGCAAGCAGGGAAGGTGATTACGTATGGGTTGAGGCAATCGAAGACTCATGAGAGGAACTACCCTATGCATGATCTTGAGTTCGCAGCAGTGATCTTTGCCCTGAAGCTGTTGAGACATTTACTGTATGGTGCTCAGTGCAAGATCAACACCGAACATAAAAGCCTCAAGTATGTCTTAACCCAGAAGGAGCTGAATTTACGCCAACGACGTTGGTTAGAGTTTGCGGTCGATTATGATGTGGATATACAGTATTATCCGGGCAAGGCCAATGTGGTGGCCGACGCCCTGAGCTGGAAGACGGGGAAGATCTTTAATCTCACCGCCGATCGTTTAGTGGAGGAGTTCCTCCTGATGGATATTTCCGTGGGACGCTGTGACATGCAGAGCAGTTTGGCAGTGGCAGAGTCGCCATGGATTGCACTCACCAGGTTGCACCAGAAGGATGATCCGGATCTTCTGCACTTGTACCTCAGGACTGAGAGAGGGGAGTTGCCGGATTTTTCTATTGATGATGCGGGTACTTTGAAGTACCGCGGCAGGTTCTGCATTCCCGCTGTAGGAGAAATCAGGGGTATGATTTGCAGAGAGGCTCATGGATCCAGTGTTGCCTACCATCCCAGATCTATAAAGATGTATCATGAATTGAAGCAGATTGCCTGGTGGTATGGGATGAAGGGTGATATAGCCCGATTTGTTGCTGAATGCCACACTTGCAAGTGTGTGAAGGCCGATCATGGAAGGCCTGGTGGCAAGTTGACTCTATTGGAGATCCCTACTTGGAAGTGGGAAAGTATTTCTATGGACTTCATTGCAGGCTTGCTGAGATCTCCTAGAGGTTTTGATTCTGTTTGGGGGATAGTGGACAGACTGACGAAGTGTGCTCACTTTGTGCCATACAAGATTGATTATCCGATGAAGAAGATAGCGGAGCTATATTTGAATGAGGTCATCAGATTGCACGGGGTACCAGTTAGCATCATTTCGGATCGGGACTCCCGTTTTACATATCGCTTCTAGAGGAGTCTGCAAGAGGGTTTGGGTACAGATTTGAGGTATTCTACAGCTTACCACCCGCAGACCAATGGTGAGACTGAGCGAGTTAACCAGATAGTTTAGGACATGATCCGGTGCTACATCTTGGACCATGGAGGAGCGTGGGATGAGCGTTTGCGGCTTATGGAATTTGAATACAATAACCGTTACCAGGAGAGCTTGCAAATGGCTCCGTTTGAAGCCTTGTATGGGAGGCGCTGCAGAACTCCCTTGTTTTGGACCAAGGTCAGTGAGAGGCCTGTTTTGGGTCCGGATGCGCTCGAGGAGATGGAAACAGCTGTGAATCTTATTCGGGAAAAGCTTCGTATTGCTCAGGAGAGATATGAGAAGAACGCCAACCGGAATAGGTCTGACTTGGAATTTTCTGTAGGGGACCTGGTGTTTCTTAAGGTATCCCCGATGGTTGGTGTTAAGAGGTTTGTAAGAATCGGAAGTTGGACCTGAGGTATGTGGGCCCGTTTAAGATTGTTGAGCGGATTGGCGTGTCAGCATATAGATTGGATTTGCCAGCAAATTTCCCAGGTATTCATAATGTGTTTCATGTAAGCCAATTACGGAAGTGTGTGCAAAGCAGTGGGCAAGTATTGGATGTTGTGCCCTAGTTGGAGCCTAATCTCTCATATGTTGAGGTATCGGTCCGCATCTTGGATACTCAAGATCGGGTGTTGCGGATGAAGTCTATCCCGATGGTGAAAGTTCTATGGAAGAATCAGGATTTGGAAAGCGCGACTTGGGAGCTAGAGTCGGCTATAAGGGAGGCCCACCCTCATCTTTTCCCTTGATTTGTTTGGTACGTTTCTTTTCTAGTACTCTTGTTTGTTACCTTCCTTCTATAGTAGAAGTTATGTATGTAATGTTTCAGGACAAAATTTTCTTTTAGGGGGAGTGACTGTAACGCCCCCGATTTTTCTGCGATTATTTAATTCTCGTTCGGCGTTACGTTGACGCGTTTCCGGCTTGTGCTGTTTGTTAGAGCATGGTCTTACCTCTTTCGGTTCCTTGTGTGGTTATTGGTAGCCTTTTTGGCAAGACCCCTAGCAAGCCGGGTCTGTTTTTGTGACTGGTGAGGCCTCTCGAGGGATGTTTATGTTTTGGCTTCGGGTAGTGATAACCTGAGTTTTGATCATCGAAAGTTGATTTCAACTTCGCCGTTGCATTCGTAGCATGGGTGTTTAGCTACGGTGCGAATTTCGTTGGATTCCGAGGTGGTTCGGTTTCGGGTCGTTTTGGTGTGTTAATACTATGGATGTAAATGATTTAATTAATGAAACTTGAATAGAATCCAATGGCGGTAGGGCTGAAAGGATGTGTCCATGCATATATATATATATAGCCTTAGACAAAAAAAACGAGTCTTTTCATCGTCTCCTTCCTTGAGGTTATAACCGCTGCCTGTTTTGAGGAAGTAAAACCGCCAACCCTGTACCCTTCAGACGCCGGTTTTGGGAGCGTTAGTGGACGGAATTCGATTCTGAAAGCGGATTTGGAGTGCTCTCGCCTAGACCTTCATTCCTACGGTAAGAGATTCAATTTTCGTGGTGTCTCTAGAGGTCTCGGAATTTTTACTTTGATCCTTTTCCGCCATTAAAACCTTAGATTCCTGTTTAGGTGCTGTTGTGGCTGGAGCCGAGAGAGAGAGGAAGGGCTGTGTAAGATAAATTCTGGAATTGAGGCAAGTGGTGCTCCTACCCTTGCCAAGTTTTCTTCTCCTTTTCATGGTCATATTTGCTATAATTTTTTTCCTGTTTTCCCAAGATTAATATGTTACTCTGTTTTTCCGTCAAGAGCTTGTGAATAATTAACCATTATGGCCCTTTATGTTTCTGTTTGCATTCTCTCAAAGTTCTGAGACTCAAATCTTCGGCTGGAGTACTATAGTCTTGTTTGTTTTTATCAAATTGTTCCCAGATAATCATTCAAAGTGTTTCCCGTTAAAACCTCTGTTTGGGTAGAATCTTGCCTTTCAACCCTAGAATTTAATAGAAGTGAGATGTCATTCTTATATTACCAGTAATAGGTTTGAATTAGACTAAGAAGTTTGGACGGAAACGAAGTTGGAGGTGCAGGATTTTCCATGCTCTCAATGCAGCCAGATTGACGAAAAACGTCGATCTGGGTTCGATGATTATCGTCGAGCTGAGCTCGACGATGTGCCTTAATTCTGGGTTGGACGGAAATCATCGAACGGAGTTCGACGATTCTCCCGTGGTCAGTGTTCGGTAAAAGGGAAATTGTCGAACGACGTTCGACGATTTTTCCCGTGCCCTTTGTTCGATGGAAGGAAAATCATTGAACGGCTTTCGACGATTTTTCCAGTGGCCTTTATTCGATGATTTTTTTCTGTGGCATGCATTTAACGCAAAATCGTCGAACGGAACTCGATAATTTCCTTTGCCCTGCGTTTATCGGAAAATCGTCGAACGACGTTCGACGATATTTCCCGTGGCCAGTATTCGACGACATCTTGTGGTCTGCGTTTAACGACAAATCGTCGAACGGAGTTCGACGATTTCCCGTTGCCTGTGATCGATAAAAATCGTTTAGTTGCGTTCGACGATTTTCCCGAGTTCGACGATTGTCCTGCGCTCGACGAAAATCGTCGACCTACATTAGATGATTTCCTGTAGGCTGAAATTTAACTGTTTTCAGTTACTTTTTTTTCCCGAGTGTATACCTCCTAGGTGGGGATGTCTTGTCGGCCTTTCGTTCTTCCTTTGTTTTCAGGGCTGAATCATGGGTTATGGCAGGTAGTGGTATTTTGACGCTCTAAATGAGCGGGATGTTTTGTGTGCGAGCCGTGGCTGTCACGTTTTAGTCCCAGGTATGGGCTGGGTATTGCTGTGGCCGTCACCCTTTTTATCCCTGGTACGGGCTGGGTTATTGGTGATTTTGTGCTGACACAGTGAATTTTATTTTGGAACTGTTTGGCTTGGGGGACTGTTTTTGGTCACCAACGCAGGTCCATTTTGTTTACTACTGTCATTAACTCACAAATTAGGATTGTTAAGTGTTTCTTCCTGATTAAATGCAACATATTGTTGCAAGTTTTCTTGTCTTTTACCTTGTAGCCTCTGCAGGATTTGGGCAGGGCTCGTTGTTGTTACTTGATACTTGGTGTACTTTTGTTTACTTTGGGCAGTGTTTGCTTTTACTGTCTTGTTTACTTACACTCCTGTTCCATTTTGATTTAATAACCTAGTTCAGATTTTCTTGATTTACTTGCTGAGATATTCTTTCCTTTTCTGAATGCCTCAGGTTTTGGCTAGTAGCCGAGTAGATGGCTAGCTTTGTTGTGGTGTTGCTGGTGATCCCTTGAGTTAAAGGGATTTTTCTTTTGCTGTTGTGAGGTAGTTTTCCTGTTTTCTTACAGACATGCATACTTGCCAGTGGGTTTGTATCAGTTTGTTGGCGCCCACTGGTAGTTTTATCTTATGACAGTAGATATGTTTCTTTTACTGCAACCTTTTCTGGAGATAGTCTACTTACTCTTGGGAATTTTTATGCTAGGTTGCTAGTTATTTTAAAACTAAAAAACACTACTATAAGTATATCTCATAATCAGCATGTTTTATAAAACTCATACACTACTTTCCAAACAACGTAAAAAGATCGTTTTCTTATATATATAGTATAAATTAAATGTAGGGTCTTCCATAGTGTAAGTTGTCCTTTGTGGACACTTACGCACTCTTTTAGGAAGTCAAATGTGAATAAAGTATTTTTCGCTGTGTATAAGTATAGTTTTAAAACTGTGGACTAGATGATCCACCAAGCCGAGGGATACAGCCCTTAAAATTATAACTGATTTTCAAATCATTAAACTTATAAATTTTCATAGTCTAGTTAGATGTTGTTCGCCTGAGCGTCGACAGTTATCCCCTGCTCCACATGGCATCACGACGCGTGTGTTTCTCATACTCTGATACATCTTGATTTCGGAGAAAAATGTGGGTTGTGACAGAGGGTGGTGGACAGAATCAAGCTCTACGACTATTCCCAACTAAGTGAAGAAGCTGGTGAACTCTTCGCTACCAAACTGGGCTTCATTGTTAGTGACTATGGCATGTGGGAGCTCATGGTGGCATATGATCTCCACCCCCTATACAAAATTGAGGATCACCTTGGAGGTCACTTTGGCCAGCACCTTGACCTCAAACCACTTCGAGAAGTAGTCAATCATGACTAAGAGAATTCTCCTTTGCCCACTTGCCTAGATAAAGAGTCCGACAAAATCCATCCCCCAGATGGTGAAGGGCCAGGTTGCCGCATTGCTCCTAAGCCTCTGGGCGGGCAAAAGTTGAAGTGGAGCATACAACTGACACTTTCAACATTTCCTTGTGAATTCCATTGCATTATTCCTCAGGGTCGGCCAGAAGTACCCCTGTCGTACTACCCTTGCCTCCAAGGCCTAGCCTCCTGAGTGGCTCCCACACTCGCCAGGGTGCACTTCTTCCAGGATCTTTGGAATTTTCTCCTCCATTACACATCGTGATAGGAGCCCTGAAAGTGTCTTCCGGTGCAACCTTCCTTCGTGCATCAGGTAATGAGCCGATTTTTGCATGAAGCAGTTCCTATCCTTGACATCCTCCAGCGGTTTGTCTGTGGTCAGGAAAGTTATGAAGGGGTCTACCCAAGAGGAGTGCCGATCCATCTCCATCAACTCACCCTCCTCGATTGCTGGGTGGAACAGTTCTATCAAATTACCTCCATCCCTAGGTCTGAACTTGTCCAACTGGTCGTTTGTGGCATTCTCCTCCCGGGGAACATGTCGAATAGAAAACGTTCAAAATCCCCCATTGATCCCTCTCACCTTGGTCAAGTACTTCGTGAGGGTATACTCCTTTTCCTTGTAATCGCCTTTGATTTGTAATTCCACTACCAACGAATCGATGGATACCTTCACATCCTGCACCCCCAGCTCCTTGGCCAGGCCTAACCCTGCTATCACAGCCTCATACTCCGCCTGGTTTTTAGTGACCAGGAAATGCAAGACCACTGTCTGCTCTATTATGACACACTGAGGCCTTACGAACATTACCCCACCGCCTCCAGATAATGCTTCCCTAATGCTCAGTCGACCTACACCATCTAGGGAACCTACTGCGATGGCCCCTCACCCTCTACCTCGATGACATAGTCGATCAGGAAGCCACCCACCGCCTGTTCCTTGATTGAGATCCTTGGTACAAAAGAGATGTCAAACTTCTCAAGGATAGGGTAACGAAGCTCCGCCTTCTTCAATATCCTACTAACATAATAAATGGGCAGCTGCTTCTTACCCTCTTCCCAATCCAAGACGGAGCTCATGACCTCAGTTCCAACTCCTAGATACAACGCCAGGTACTCCCCCTCTTTTGGTCCCTAAAGGAGTGGGGCTTGGGAGTGTTGTATTTTCAATGCCTGGAAAGCCTCTTCACATTCTTTCGTCCACTCAAATTTTTGATTCCCTTGTAACACCCTGAAGAAGTGTGAGCACTTCTCCCCTGTCGGGGAGAGGAACCTACTCAGTCTGGAGAGCTTCCTTGTCAATCGCAGAACCTCTTTTGTGTTATGTGGTGATTCCAACTCCATTATGGCTGAAAGTCCACCTAGTGTCAACTATGTGCACCTATGGGGGGGGGATAGGTGACGTGTAGCTCTTTTGCGGAATTTATAATAGTACCTGCACAATGAAGACAAACAACACAGCACACAGAAAACACCGGAAATTTATAGTGGTTCCCCGACTTGGGTACATCCACTTTCCCCCTTCGACCTATCTCCCCAACAAGGGACGACTCGGTCACTTCACCAACGGGATTGAAATCCAATCCCTGCACTAACGGAAGGAGCCCTTCCACACGTGAGAGTCAACACTCCCACAAAACGGGTTGCACCCAACCCTTACAACACGGAACAAAAGTTCCTTTACAACAAAATTAAATATAGAGTGTACACGTGATACAAACTTCTTTTGGAGACTACGATGTTCCTCTTGTTCGACGACGTGTTCTTGAAGTCGATGAAGAGTCTACGACCTTGGTCTCTCTTGGAGAGGATCTCCCGGAACCGGCGCCGGCAATCCGAGCGGCGGCTTGGTTCGGAATCGGCGGCAACGAAGATGCGCTGCTGCAGTACTTTGAGATCCAAACTTCGTTGCGAAGCAAACTAGGTCTACCAACGGTCACTCTAGGATCGGTCGTCTCGATCGATTCGGACGGGGGAGTTTTTCCCGGTCAACGAATCGAGAGACAAGAGATCTCTGGATAGACACGTGAGACTCTAGCTTTGCTAGGCTTCTGTCGTCGGAGATCGGGAAGAATAACGATCAGCAACGGCGACGGACTTGCGCGAGCGGCGACGGAGACGGCGGAGAGATTTCGCGATATTAGGGTTTCCGCTGGCTCAGCTTCTTTCTGTGTAGGTATTCCGTTCAAAATACCTGTATAAATACTGTAGAGGTTTTCCAATATGACCGTTTGTGGGACCCACAAAAGAAATCCCCAAATCCCGGTCCAGGATTTTAACAGCGGCAGAATCCGGTTCAGGAAATTCCAGAGAAAACGCCAAGGAAAAATCGGCGAAAATCGCAGGCGATTCTCGACGAATCGGCGAGAGTCACCAAGTGGTTCTCGACGATTCGTCGAGAATCGTTAGTGATTCTCACCGAATCACTTATTGATTCTCAACGAATTTCACTTTGTATACATGAGCTGCTTGGCCACTGGTTCGGCGAGAATCACTAGTGATTCTCGCCGAATCCTACTTGGCACCGTTGTGAGGTAGCCAGAAGGAGTCGGCGAGAATCACTAATGATTCTCGTCGATTCGGCGAGAATCACTAGTGATTCTCGCCGAATCGGCGAGAATCACTTGGTGATTCTCGTCGAATTTTCCTTTGACGAATTTTCGTCTTCCGCCCAGGAGCTGCTCCTTGAACCATCCATGCTCCTTGTCTTCTCTTGCATATGAACTGCCCTGTACTTGAAAGTAAGTGCACTCCAATAGAGAGAGTACACGTAGGCCAACACACTGATCTGCTCAACGAGGGATTACGTCGTGCAGACCCGTGTATATTGACCTACTGCACCCTGACATTGGTGTGCACTTAGCGTGGAGGAACTGCAAGCACAACTTGAAATGTTTATCAAATACATAGTCTATTGACCTTAGCTTGTCCAGAGGCTTCTTCAAATCAGGTACATTGTGGATACAATACCCAACAATCTCACCCTATTTGAAGAAGCCTAAACCCTACAAGCTAAGGTGAATAGAGCAAATGAGAGTGAAAACCATAAACTGAAGAGTGAGTTGAGTGAGTTATCTATTACCAATACCAATTACTTGGGAGCAAGCTTGGAGCCACCTTAGCCTTAGCCGGGAGGGTAATCTCCCCCTTTTCGGCTTCTACAAATCGGGCTCTGTAGCGTTTGACCCTTTGCTCCCCCTCAGTTCTTGCACGGGTCTGGAGCTTCTGTAGTCTTCATTCTTCATAATTGAGCATCCCCAATTCAGTCTTGAAAAGATTGAACTTGGCCTCGTCTAAGGGCTTTGTGAATATATCAGCAATCTGCTTGTCCGTGGGGACATAACAGAGAGAGATGTCCTTGTTTTCCACGTGCTCCCGAATGAAGTGGTAGCGCACTTCAATGTGCTTCGTTCTGCTGTGCGAGACAGGATTGTTGGCAATGGCAATTGCACTGGAGGAGTCGCAGTACATTGGAACGTCCTTGAACTGAAGATTGTAGTCGGCCAACTGGTTTCTGATCCAAAGGAGTTGTGCGCAACAGCTGCCTGCTGAGATGTACTCTGATTTTGCGGTGGAGGTAGCCACATAGTTCTGCTTCTTGCTGTTCCATGAGATAAGCCTTCTTCCGAGGAATTGACACGTCCCGGAAGTGCTTTTTCTGTCATCTCTACTTCCTGCAAAATCAGCATCTGAAAAGCCTATTAGCTCGACATCATTGGTTCTCGGGTACCACAAGCCAAGATTAGGAGTATCTTTAAGGTATCTTAGAATTCGCTTTGCAGCGACATAGTGAGATTCCTTAGTGTTCACCTGATATCTGGCACAGACACATGTGGAGAACATAATATCCGGTCTACTGGAAGTAAGGTAGAGCAGGGATCCAATTATGCTTCTGTATTTGGTTTCATCGAAAGGTTTACCTTTCTCATCCTTATCCAGAGACATGGTGGATCCCATTGGAGTCCTCATAGAGGTTGCACTCTCCATACCGAATTTCTTAAGGAGTTCATTTGTGAACTTCGTCTGAGAGATGAAGATTCCATCCTCAGACTGTTTCACTTGAAGTCCTAAGAAATACTTGAGCTCTCCCATACTGCTCATTTCAAACTTTCCTTGCATAAGTTTAGAAAACTTTTTGCAAAGATTGTTGTCCGTTGAGCCGAATATTATGTCATCGACATAGATTTCCACCAGCAAGATCTTGCCTTTGACTTCCCTGAGAAACAATGTTTTATCTATTTTACCTCTAGAGAACTTGTTCTCAAGAAGAAAACTAGATAAAGTCTCATACCAAGCGCGTGGAGCTTGTTTCAACCCATATAAGGCCTTATTAAGAAAATAAACATGATTGGGATAAGTAGGGTCGACAAAACCTAGGGGTTGAGCGACATATACTTCCTCTTTCAGGTCTCCGTTCAGGAATGCCGATTTCACATCCATTTTATAGACCGTGAATCCTTTGTGTGAAGCATACGCCAGGAACAACCTGATTGCCTCGAGCCTTGCGACTGGTGCGAAGGTCTGGTCGAAGTCAATCCCTTCCTCCTGTCTGTAACCTTGATCCACCAGCCTGTCCTTGTTCTTTACGATGACACCATGTTCATCCAGCTTGTTTCTGAAGATCCACTTCGTGCCAATGACATTCTGCTTGTATGGTCGGGGAACCAGCGTCCAAACATTGCAGCGTTCGAATTGATGTAGTTCCTCTTGCATGGCCAGAATCCATGCCGCATCCTTGTTCGCCTCGTCGAACTTCTTTGGTTCAACCTGTGACAGGAAGCTGAGATGCAATACTTCGTTAATGGTACCTCTTCGAGTTCTGACACCGACACGAGGATCTCCGATGATCTGATCTCTGGGATGATCCCTCACGTGCCGGAGCTCTAGAAGTCTGGCATCTGGAGCTTCAACTACTGCTTGGGCTTCTCTTTCTTCCAAGAGATTTGTTTCATCTTGATCTTCAATATTTTCAGATGACGTGGAGGTGGATACTTTGACGTACTTAGGAGTGTCATCTTTAGCAGGCTCATCCAAACTCAGCTGTTTCAATCGTGCACCTGCATCTTCAAGAATACCACTGGAAGACTTGCTGTTAAGCAAACTTCCTTCATCAAATACAACATTTATTGATTCTTCTACCACTAGGGTTTTCTTATTGATGACCCTATATGCCCGACTGTGGGCACTATAGCCCATGAATATGCCTTCGAAGCATTTTTCACCGAACTTAGTACGCGGGTACTTCCCATTATTCAGTACATAGCATCTGCAACCAAAACTCCTCAAGTAGGACATGGTTGGTTTCCTGCCTTTCAGTAGTTCGTAAGGCGTCTTACGATGATGCTTGTTGATCAATGCGCGGTTTTGTACATGACAAGCCGTATTGACACCCTCTGCCCAGAAGTATTCCGGGAGAGAAGCGTCTTTCAACATTGTCGTGCATGCTTCAATGAGAGTTCTATTTCTTCTCTCCGCAACTCCATTTTGCTGAGGAGTGCACGGGGAGGAAAACTCATGAAAGATACCTTATTCTTCACAAAATTCTGTCATAGCACCAGATTCGAATTCTGTTCCATGGTCACTTCTGATTTTGACCACGGAGCAGCTAAATTCGTTCTGAACCTGCTTGACAAAATTAGTGAAGATGTCAAAAGTATCTGACTTCCGTTTCAAAAAGAACACCCATGTAAACTGAGAGTGATCATCAACTATCAGTAGCGTATATGACTTGCCTCCCAAGCTATGAACTTGCATTGGACCAAACAAGTCCATATGTAACAGGTAAAGACATCGGGAGGAGTCTTTGTCTGCAATGCTCTTAAAGGTAGCCCGAGTCTGTTTGCCCATCTGGCATGCAGGACAGGGGCTATCTTTGATGCACATGATACTGGGAGCATCTCTTACTAAGTTCTTAGAAAATAGCATACTAATTGTCTTGAAATTAATATGTGTCAATCTCTTGTGCCATTGTTCACAAAGAGATGCACTGCCTGTTGCCACAAGGCATACGGGGGTAGATGAATCTATACTAAGAAAATCTAAGCAGAAGATATTTCTGCTCCTAATGCCTGATAATACCGTCTCAGAAGAGGTACGTGAAATTATCAGACATTTATCCTTGCAGAACTTAACGTCACAACCTTTGTCACATAACTGACTTACGCTGATCAGGTTATGGTTTAACCCTTCAACATAAGCCACGTCGGTGATAGAGATTATACCGTTGGAAATCATACCGTAACCTCTGGTGACTCCTCGATCTGACCCTCCGAAGATGACTTTGGGTCCATTCTCGACTGGAGTGTAATCACGCAGCAGGCTTCTTGTCCCAGTCATATGCCGGGAGCATCCACTGTCCAAATACCAGATCGGCGTTTTGATGGCCTTTGGACATTCCTGCAAAACAAAATTAATTTGCCTTAGGAACCCAATCGAACTTGGGTCCTAGATTCCTGGTTAGCACACTCCCCCTCGGATGGTTAACCCTACGAGTGGTCGGCCTCGCATTGCTAACTTGGGGAGTCTCGGAGTACCTTGGATTAAACCAACAATCTACGGCAAAGTGACCGACTTTGCCACAGCACCAACAGTCAAACCGATTGTATCTCTTCCTAGGCTCCTGCCTTACCCTGGGAACGGTGGGTACAGATGGGGCCTTGGATCTGGAGGTGGAGACCTCATGGTGACAACAGTCACAGGACTTTGTCACCTTCTGAATAACAGGTTTGGCTTTTGGTGCCGGCTTTCCATTATGGCCGCTAGAGAACGGACCATAATTTCCTATGTGGATTTCCTCATAAGGTGCCTTGAAGGCACTCTCACCAAAGTTCCGGGGGAAGTTCCAACCGTCATACCGGCTCTTAGGCTTTGCAACCGAGGGCCGGAAATGATGCCCAAATGTTGACTCAAAGTCATGTTGGTTGCAAGGAAAGCCAGGCTTTCTGAATGCAACAGGACTAAGAGGAGCCTTACCCTTTTCATCAGCAGAGGCCTTCTTGGCGGCCTTATTCTTCCTCTGGTTCTTGTTTCTCCTAGATGAAGAACCAGATGCCCCAATATGCCCCAAGCCAGCTCCTTTGGCCTGAGCAGAGAAGGTGTCAACGACTGGAAGAACTGTTTTTGGCATAGAGAAGCTCTGTACGATCTTCCTTTCGGCCGCAAGTAGTTCTTCCAATTTGTTGACTTCCTCCTGCTTAAGATCAAGGAGCTTCAAAGACTCTGAGTGCTTTGAAGTTAGGTCAAGGTGCTCCTGTCTGAGAGAGATCAAGCTAGTGATCTCTTCCCTTAGGGATACACACTCACCCTTATGGAATTTTACTTCCTTCTTCTCAGCCTTCAGTCCCTTGCGGCACTCGTCGAAAGTGTTGAGCAGAAGCTCATACTTTTCGAGGAGCTCAGCTTCACGGGCCGAAGGGCCATCCTCAGGTTCATCATCCTGAGACTCAGGATCAGATTCGGAGTCGGAGAGAGGGGTGTAAGCTTTTACCTTCCCAGTGAATGGGGGGCATTCTCCTTCTGAGTCCGATCGACCCACCAGCCCGAAGTAGGCTTCTTCATCATCACTGGAGTCTGAGGAATCAGACTCACTTAGTGTCTTTGGCCGTTTAGCGATGTAGCTTCGCTCCTTCTTCTTGTCTCTGGAGGACTTGTGCTCCTCTTCTTTTCCTTTTTCCCTCTTGACTTGATAGCAGTCGGCCACGACGTGTCCTGGCTTGTTGGATCCAAAGCAGATAATGTCAGAGGAGTGATGTTTGTTCGGTCTAGATGCATACCTGTCAGAAGAGTAGTTTTTCTTCTGAAGCCTGGAGGAGGAGCCGTCTCTCTTTCTTTGATTCCTCATCTTGAGGAACTTCTTGAACTCTCGAGTGATGAGGGAGAAATCCTCCTCCGACAGCTCTGAGCTCGAGGAGCATGGCTCGGAGTCCTCCTCCTCATCCTTTTTCCTGGCACGGTATGACACCGTACCCTTGCCTTTTCTGGAGTGACTGGCTTTTAAAGCCACAGTCTTTTCCTTTGCAGCAGCCTTTTCTGCTTCTTCCTCAGCTTTCCTGGTGTTCAGCTGAAGCTCATAGGACATCAGCTTCCCAAATAGAATTTGTGGATCAGTTTCTGCCAGTCTGCCAAATTCTCTGATGGCGCAGATCTTTGTGTCCCATTCCTTAGTAAGGGACCTGAGGAATTTGTCATTGAGTTCACCATTAGTGAACACTCTTCCGTACCCCTTGAGGGCGTTGACAATCTTTAGGAAGTTCTCGTAGGTGACCCCGATCTCTTCCTTCGGCCCTTGTCTGAAGGCCTCATACTTCTGGTTCAGGAGGGATCTCCGATCATCCCTCACTTCATCTGTGCCCTCCATTAGAATGATCAGGCACTGCCAGATCTCCTGAGCTGTCCTGCAGTTGCTGAAGTTCTGCATCATAGAGTCATCAACTGCGCTGACCAGGATGTTTCTTACCTTCATGTCAAGACCCACTAGTACCATCTCATCCTTGTCCATTTAAGAGAGTGTCTTCGGCACTTTCTTGGTGGGATCGATGGTGGAGGCCTTAGTGGGGACATAAGGTCCCTCCAGCACGATCATGAAAAGTCGAGGATCCACTGCTTCCATGTAGAACCTGATCCTTTCCTTCCAGATAGGAAAGTTGAGTCTGTTGCACACTGGGATCTTGTCGGAGTACTTGAGCCCGTCCATAGTAGATGTATGTCTCCTTGTTGACACTAGTGGCAGGATTCAACTCAAGGTGTTAACCTTTTTGTTGAGCAACCTCCCTCTGATACCACTTGAAAGTCCACCTAGTGTCAACTATGTGCACCTATGGGGGGGGGGATAGGTGACATGTAGCTCTTTTGCGGAATTTATAATAGTACCTGCACAATGAAGACAAACAACACAGCACACAGAAAACACAGGAAATTTATAGTGGTTCCCCGACTTGGGTACATCCACTTTCCCCCTTCGACCTATCTCCCCAACAAGGGACGACTCGGTCACTTCACCAACGGGATTGAAATCCAATCCCTGCACTAACGGAAGGAGCCCTTCCACACGTGAGAGTCAACACTCCCATAAAACGGGTTGCACCCAACCCTTACAACACGGAACAAAAGTTCCTTTATAACAAAATTAAATATAGAGTGTACACGTGATACAAACTTCTTTTGGAGACTACGGTGTTCCTCTTTGTTCGACGACGTGTTCTTGAAGTCGATGAAGAGTCTACGACCTTGGTCTCTCTTGAAGAGGATCTCCCGAAACCGGCGCCGGCAATCCGAGCGGCGGCTTGGTTCGGAATCGGCGGCAACGAAGATGCGCTGCTGCAGTACTTTGAGATCCAAACTTCGTTGCGAAGCAAACTAGGTCTACCAACGGTCACTCTAGGATCGGTCGTCTCGATCGATTCGGATGGGGGAGTTTTTTCCGGTCAACGAATCGAGAGACAAGAGATCTCTGGATAGACACGTGAGACTCTAGCTTTGCTAGGCTTCTGTCGCCGGAGATCGGGAAGAAGAACGATCAGCAGTGGCGACGGACTTGCGCGAGCGGCGACGGATGCGGCGGAGAGATTTCGCGATATTAGGGTTTCCGCTGGCTCGGCTTCTTTCTGTGTAGGTATTCCGTTCAAAATACATGTATAAATACTGTAGAGGTTTTCCAATATGACCGTTTGTGGGACCCACAAAAGAAATCCCCAAATCCCGGTCCAGGATTTTAACAGCGGCAGAATCCGGTTCAGGAAATTCCAGAGAAAACGCCAAGGAAAAATCGGCGAGAATCGCAGGCGATTCTCGACGAATCGGCGAGAGTCACCAAGTGGTTCTCGACGATTCGTCGAGAATCGTTAGTGATTCTCACCGAATCACTTATTGATTCTCAACGAATTTCACTTTGTATACATGAGCTGCTTGGCCACTGGTTCGGCGAGAATCACTAGTGATTCTCGCCGAATCCTACTTGGCACCGTTGTGAGGTAGTCAGAAGGAGTCGGCGAGAATCACTAATGATTCTCGTCGATTCGGCGAGAATCACTAGTGATTCTCGCCGAATCGGCGAGAATCACTTGGTGATTCTCGTCGAATTTTCCTTTGACGAATTTTCGTCTTCCGCCCAGGAGCTGCTCCTTGAACCATCCATGCTCCTTGTCTTCTCTTGCATATGAACTGCCCTGTACTTGAAAGTAAGTGCACTCCAATAGAGAGAGTACACGTAGGCCAACACACTGATCTGCTCAACGAGGGATTACGTCGTGCAGACCCGTGTATATTGACCTACTGCACCCTGACATTGGTGTGCACTTAGCGTGGAGGAACTGCAAGCACAACTTGAAATGTTTATCAAATACATAGTCTATTGACCTTAGCTTGTCCAGAGGCTTCTTCAAATCAGGTACATTGTGGATACAATACCCAACAATGGCCTTCACCTTGCCAAGGTTGGGCTCCACCCCCATGGGGTGAGGAGATGGAGTAGGAACATTCCTTTGCTCGCCCCAAAGACACACTTCAGGGGGTTTAGCCGCATCTTGAACTTTTGTAAGGTGGCAAACATTTCTTCCACATAAACCTCCAAGTTCCCCCCTCTCTGAATTTTGAATACATGATCCATCATGATCTAGTATGTAGCTCATGCATTCTTCAGCCCGAAGGGCATCATCTTGTAGTTAAAGCATCCTTCCCCCATAATAAAGGATACATCCTTGACATGAGGTGGATGCATCCTAATCTGATGATAACCTGAAGAAGCATCTAAAAAACTCATCATAGAAAGTTCGATGGATGAGTCAACCAACGCGTCGATTCGAGGTAGGGGAAGCAATCCTTAGGATATGATTTATTTAGAAGAGAGCAGTCTACACACATTCTCCATCGCCCATCTCCCTTCCTAACCATTACAAAATTTGAGACCCATCCTGGATACGGGATCTCTGATACAAAACTTGCTTTGAGGAGCTTCTCCACATCCTCCCGAATTGGCTCCTCCAACTTCGTGGCGATGGTCCTCCTCTTCTGGAGGAAGGGGCATGTCTTGGGGTCAAGGTTCAAACGGTGGTATGCCATATCCGCATTTATGCCTTCCATGTCCTCTTCACTCCAAACGAACAAGTCGATGTTTTTTTGGATGCATTCCCGTATCCTCTCCTGGTCCTCGGGGTATAGGCCGCCACTAATCTGCACCCTTTCCACCTTCCCCTCCATAGTGAAGACCTTCATCTCCACAACCTCCTTTGCCGGCTCCAACTAGGAATCCTCCTACTCGCTTCTCAGCTTCTCCCCCTGCGCAAGTACCTCTTCCACTTTCGCCTCCTCAACCTCTGTCACAACCCGCATTTTCTCAACGATAAAATCGTATCAGAGCAGAGAAAACACGTGCCGTGATGCCACGTCGTGCAGTGGATAACTGCACACGCTCAGGCAAAACACCAGACCTTAGATTTTAAGGAAAATCGTTGATTAAATAAGAAAGAAAATCAGTTATGTTGAAAGGTCGTATCCCTCGACACGGTGGATCAGCTAGTCCACAATTAAAAATTATAATTATACGCAGTAGAAAATACTTTGGTTCAATTAAGTGGACTCCATAAATGAGCATGAGTGTCCCCAAGAGACGACTCATGGTATGCACGACTCTAAAGTGAATACAGTATATAAAAATGTAGTTTTTACGTTAAAGAGAAAGTAGTGTTTTGGTTTTATAAATATGTTATGCATGAGATACATATAGTAATGCTTTTAGGGTTTAAAATATCTAACATACAACCTAGCATAAATCTTTCCCAGAAGCAAGTAACCAATCACAAATAGGCAAAAACAGCAGTTTAAGTTCATACCCAGCATCGCAAGAAACCACCAGTGGGCGCCAACAACCTGACACGAATCCACTGGTGAGTGTGTATGTCTATACAGAAAGGTCAGGAACTACCTCACAAAATCGGGGATCCTCTATCTCAGCTACCCAAGAGGCCACCGACAAGCCCCTCCAAAAGAACTAGCCACTGAACCGGCTACAACCTGGACCTGAGGCATTCAAGAAAAGAACACCTCAGCAAGGAAAATAATCAGGAAGTAAATAGAGCATTAGATTTATGAGCAAAATAAGAAGGGTTTCCAACCCGACAACAAACTGCTATAAGTAAAAGAAAGGGCATGACAGTAAGAAAAGAACGCTGCCTAAAGCACAGCAAAACACACCAAGTGCGAGCAATAAAAGCAATATGCCATACAAAAGAGTCTGCAATAGTAACAAGACGTGTACATAAATCCCAAAAGAAGGAAGAAACATAACAGTGAAGGGACTAACAGTCCTAATACGTGGGTAAGCGGCAGTGGTCAAAACATGGATCTGAATATATAACCAAAATCAGATCCAAAAAGGGGCTAAGGGGTCAACAGTGGCAGCTTTAGTGTCCCACACACACCAACCCAAACCGGGGGAAAAGGCGGTGGCCACAGCTCTCCACATCAAAATCCAACCCTCTATAGGCCACCAAAACTCCACCACCTGCCACGACCCAAGAGTCGGCATGCAAAAATTAACTGAACACCCAATTCCACCCCCTAGAGAAAGGGAAAAGTCACACTAACAATCCTAAAGAAATACGCGAACCCAAGACAGAAACGTCGAGCCCACTCGACACGGCGTTGAGTAAGCTCCACTCACTTGAAGCCAAAATACTTAGCCGCAAATCCTACGCTGGGTGACGGCGTTGAGTGAACTCGGCTCACCCCACGCTGTCAGCGCTTTCCACTTAGGGTAAACGTAAGTCTCGCTAAAACCGCAGTCTAAGCTCTCTCAACGCGCGAAAATAGAGAGTTTGAAATTTAATCCCAATCCTCTGTTCCATCCTAACTACTCGGGGCTACCGCAACTAAACCTAAACTGTAACTAACTACAACCCCGCCCTAACTCTAACTACCCTCTGTACACCAAGACCTCAGACAACGAGAGAACATTGATTTAAATGTAAAAAAAGACAATGAGACAGCCCATGGATGAAATGAATGAAGAAGACATCTTATTACTTTAATTTTTAAGGAGGAAAAAGATAAGGAATGCAGAAGTATTGCACAGGAAATGAAAATAGAGTAAGAGTTAGAAATAATTTGGCAAGGGCAAGGGAGCCACTTACCTCTACCTCTCCGGAAAAACAACAGCCACACCACCGCTTGGCTCCGGCGGCAAGATCGGCCACCTAGAAGACCAAAGCTGAAACTCGAGGAAAGAAAATAAATCAGATGTTTACAAATTCCTGGAATTAAACCCTAACTCAAGAAAAACTTACATGGAAGGGAAGATCTACACGAGAGCAAGCCAAATCCGCTATCGCACGAGAAAAACGAGCTCTAACCCTCCCGCAATCGCCAGCAAAAATAACCACCACCTCCTCTCAAAACCCTTGCGCTGGAAGCTCTCCAGACTCTGGAACGAGGAAAATGAGGAGGAAAAACGGTTCACGGCAACAAAAGATGATTTCAGGAGAAAAAGTACGGAACACGCCCAAGACACGCCCGTGACACGGCCCGACACGCCCGTGTCATGGGGCGTCAACTAACTCGACGAACGTCGATCTCCACCGAACGAAACATGGGACACGCCCCCGACACGCCCGTGACACGGCCCGACACGCCCGTGTCACGGGGCGTGTACTCACGCACCTACCCACTCGACGAAAGTCGATCTCCGCTCGACGAAACAGGTGACACGGCCTGTGACACGCCCGTGTCACAGGCCGTGTACCAACTCGAACACCGCCCGACGATCGTGGAGCGCCGATCGTCGAAGAGAGGGACACGTCCCGTGTCACGCCCGTGTCCGATACGACACGCCCGTGACACGGCCGTGTCCTCACCAAAACACCGCCTGACGACCATCGAGCGCAGCTCGACGAAGGGGGACACTCCCGTGACACGCCAGTGTCATGGCCGTGTTCCTACAAAAAAACCACGTCGACCAAAAATTCGTCGACCAGAGAAACGGGAGCTCTACCCGAGCACGACACGCCCTGGGTCACGGGCGTGACCCAGGCCGTGTCACCCAAACTTACACAGAAAAAGAAACTTGCTAACACCTAGCAAACAAGAGATAAGGCACCAGCCTACAAGCTCAGCCACAACAGACCACGCATAGCACGGCAAACATTGCAAACATTACAGCTAACCAAAAAAAACAATCGTCTAAACGACGTGAAAGCAAACGACCCCGGACTTCGACCAAAACTCGCACTGTAGCTAAATACCCAAGCTACGAAAACAACGGTGAGGTCAAAAACAACATCCGACGATCGAATGCTCGGGCTAACACCTCCCGAAGCAAAAACACAAGCATTTCCCTAAGAGGCCCAACCGAGTCACCAAAACAGACTCCGGTTAGCTGGGGAAAACTTGCCAACAGGCTACAACCAGGCTACACCCGGAACCTAAAGAGCTAAGACCACGCTCTACAACGGCGAAGGGCCGGAAACGCGTCATCGTAACGCCAAACCAAGATCAAACAAAACAAAGAAAAATCGGGGGCGTTACAGCCACTCCTCCTAAAAGAAAGTTTCGCCTCGAAACTTTACTCACCACACTCGCATATAGAAGGAGAGAGAAAGAGCCAGGAAAAAGGGCTAAATAAATATAAATAAAACAGAACATACCAGGCACAAGATCAGAGAAAAAGATGAGGGTGAGCCTCCCTCATAGACGACTCCAATTCCCAAGTCGCGCTTTCTACATCCTGATTCCTCCATATAACTTTAACCATAGGAATAGACTTCTTCCGCAACGCACGAACCTGAGAATCCAGGATGCGGACAGGCACCTCCACATAAGAGAGATTAGGCTCCAACTGAGGCACAGAATCCAAAACCTGCCTGTCATTCATCACACATTTCCGCAGCTGACTGACGTGGAAGACATCATGCACGCCAGGGAAATTTGCGGGCAACGCCAGCCTATAAGCTGATATCCCAATCTGCTCAACAATCGGGAACGGCCCCACGTACCTCGGGTCCAACTTCCTGTTCTTGCCAAACCGCTTGACTCCGATCAACGGGGAGACCTTTAGGAACACCGAGTTCCCCACCATAAATTCCAAATCCGATCTACGCCGATTGGCGTTTTTCTCATATCTCTCCTGGGCTAACCGAAGCTTTTCCCGAATAAGCTTCACAGCGGTTTCTATCTCTTCAAGTGCTTCTGGACCCAACAAAGGTCTCTGGCCAACCTCAGCCCAAAACAAGGGAGTCCTGCAGCGCCTCCCGTATAAAGCTTCAAAAGGAGCCATTTGCAAGCTTTCTTGATAACTATTGTTATACGCAAATTCCATAAGCCGCAAGCGCTCATCCCACGCTCCTCCATTGTCCAGAACATAGCATCGGATCATATCTTCCACAATCTGATTCACTCGCTCCGTCTGACCATTGGTCTGCAGATGATAAGTCGTGGAATAACTCAAATCTGTACCCAACCCCTCTTGAAGGCTCTTCCAAAAACGAGACGTAAACCTGGAGTCTCGATCTGATATGATACTCACGGGTACGCCATGCAATCTGATAACCTCATCCAAATACAGCTCGGCTATCTTCCTCATCGGATAATCGATCTTAAATGGTACGAAGTGAGCACTTTTCGTCAATCTATCTACAATCACCCAAACTGAATCATGCCCCTTAGGAGATCTCGGTAAGCCGGTAATGAAATCCATCGAGATACTCTCCCACTTCCACATTGGAATATCTAAGGGAGCCAGCTTGCCACCAGGCCTCCCATGGTCGGCTTTCACACGCCTGCAAGTGAAACACTCTGAAACAAATCTGACTATGTCCTTCTTCATCCCACACCACCAGGCAATCTGCTTTAAATCGTGATACATCTTGGTAGACCATGGATGGTAAGCAACACTAGATCTGTGGTCTTCCCTGCACACCATATCCCGAATATCTCCAACTGCGGGAATGCAAAATCTGCCACGATACTTCAAGGTACCCGCATCATCTAAAGAGAAATCTGGTAATTCAACTTTTTCAGCTCGAAGATACAAATGCAGAAGTTCAGGATCATCCTTCTCATGCAGTCTCGTAAGCACAATCCACGAAGGTTCTGCCACTACCAAGCTACTCTGTGAATCGTAGCTTCCCACAGAAATGCCCATCAAAAGGAACTCTTCCACTAGACGCTCGGCGGAGAGATTGAAAATCTTACCTGACTTCCGACTCAGGGCATCGGCCACCACATTCGCTTTGCCCGGATGGTACTGGATTTCAACATCATAGTCGGCCACGTACTCCAACCACCGCCGCTGGCGTATATTCAATTCTTTCTGAGTGAAGACATACTTCAGACTCTTATGATCCGTGAAAATCTTGCACTGCGCGCCGTATAGCAAATGCCTCCACAATTTCAACGCATAGATCACAGCTGCAAACTCCAGGTCATGCGTAGGGTAATTCCTCTTGTGAGTCTTTAGCTCCCTTGACCCGTACGCAATCACCTTCCCATCCAGCATCAATACGCAGCCTAGTCTGACATACGACGCGTCAATATATATATCATACTCACTATCTTCAGTAGGCAAGGACAAAATTGGAGCTGAGCATAACCTTCTTTTTAGTTCTTCAAAGGCCTCCTCACATTTGCCATCCCATATGAAGGCTACATTCTTCTGCGTCAACCTGGTCAATGACGCAGACAAGGTAGAGAAGCACTCTACAAATCTTCTATAATATCCAGCCAAGCCCAAGAAGCTTCTGATCTCTTTGGGAGTAACAGGCCTCGCCCATTCAATAACAGCAGCGATCATTTCTGGGTCTACCGATATCCCCTCCTTATTCACCACGTGGCAGAGGAAAGAAACTTGAGGCAACCAAAATTCGCATTTGCTTAGCTTGGCGTATAGCTTATTGTCTCTCAGAGTCGCCAAGACCAGTCGCAAATACCGATCATGCTCCTCCGCATTCTAAGAATACACCAACACATCGTCTATAAAGACAATGACAAACTTATCCAGGAAGTCCTTGAAAACTCTGTTCATCAGATCCATAAAAGCTGAGGGCGCATTAGTCAAACCAAATGACATAACCAAAAACTCGAAATGCCCATAACGAGAGCGGAACGCCGTCCGCGGAACATCTGACTACCGAATCCTCAACTAGTGATAGCCCGAACGAAGATCTATCTTGGAAAACACGGCACTACCACACAGTTGGTCAAACAGATCGTCAATCCGAGGCAAAGGGTACCTTTTCTTAATAGTAACCTTGTTCAGCTCTCTATAGTCGATGCATAGCCTCATCGACCCATCTTTCTTTTTAATGAACAGCACTGGTGCACCCCAGGGCGAAGAACTCGGCCTTATGAAACCTTTTGCCAACATCTCATCCAGCTGAATTCGCAATTCTTCCAGCTCTCGCGGGGCCATCCGGTACGGCGCCTTGGCAATAGGACGCCTGCCTGGCTCCAAATCTATAACAAACTCGACATCTCGATCGGGTGGAAGACCGGGAAGATCATCGGGAAACACATCAGAGAAGTCACATACCACATGGATCTCTTCCAAACACGGCACCCTAACAACTGCCCCTACCATAGAGACCACACAGGCAAAACAGCCAAAATCAAGCAACTTCCGAGCACGCACCTCAAAAATGACTGGACACTCCTGGAGAGAAAACCCATAAACTCTCCCTGGCTGACCATTGTCTTTGACGAAGTCCAAGCGCTTACCCTTGCACTGGATCACAGCATCGTACCTTGACAACCAGTCCATGCCCAAGATAACATCGAAGTCCTCCAGGTCAATCACCTTCAGATCTGCCTTGGCTAGAAAATCCCCCAGCAAAATCGGACAATCAAGGACACCCAGGTCCGTAACCACCGAGTCACCGGAGGGGAACTTAACGCAAAAGGCACCACCAACACGATCTAGGCCCAAACTTTTCCGCTCCACGAAGGCTCTAGCCACAAACGAGTGGGTAGCGCCTGAATCGAAGAGAACGCGTGCCCAGCGGTTCTTTACCTTAAATCGTCCTACAAATAGCGCACACATCTAAGGCCACAAACGCTAAAACGAAACTACAATCCAAAAAAAAGGGAACATAACGAAACGACTGAGGAGGAGTCGAACCTGAGATAACTTGGGTCGAAGTCTGCGCTTCGTCTGCCGAAAGCACATTCAACTTCCCTTTTCCTCTATCCAATTGCTGAGGTGGGGGCAAAGCCTGGAGGGGAACTGGCTGCATAATAGGCTGGGACTGTGGGCACTTTGTCTTGAGATGGCCCTTCTGGCCACACTGAAAACAGACCTTATCTCTTAACCAGCAACGGGCAACATCATGCCCCTTCCTTCCACACAAGGCACATACCGAGTCTCCTCGGGGAGCACCCTGAATCACATGCACCTGTTCCTTCTTATGTGCTCCCCACCTTTTGAAACACTTCTCAAATGGGTGGCCTGGCCGGCCATAGAAACTACAAACCTCTTTGTTCTTCTTTCTCGAGACATCATCGGGTTCCTGAGTACTCTTCCCTCCAACGGACTTCCGCTTATCCTTCCTCAACTGCTGGACTTTATTCTTGGCATTCTCAATGGCCTCAACTCTCAAGGCAGCTTCAACCACGCTGGCATAACTGACTGCTCCGTAGGCATTCGCTAACTGTTGAATGTCACTTCTAAGTCCACCTAGAAATCGCTTAACTCGGTCTGCTTCAACACTCACCAGATCAGGAGCAAACCGGCTCAACTTACTAAACTCAATCTCGTACTCACTAACCGTGAGTTTCCTCTGCTTCAGATGGAGAAATTCATTCATCAGCCGGTCCCTCTCGACTGAAGGAAGAAACTTACTCAACAGCATCACCTTAAAGGACTCCCAAGAGCATCCTGCCACCATGCTCTCTTTCTCCCTCAGCCACCAATTCTTTGCTACGCCCTTAATCTGGTAGGTAGCGAGCATCACTCTCTGATCGTCCGTAATCCCTGAGTAAGAGAACATCTCCTCAATGGTAATCAGCCAGTCATCCAAATCATGAAATCTGCTTGCCCATCATAAGTAGGGGGTCTCAGCCGCTGAAACTGGGATATAAACGCCATCTCCGGGGGCACCACAACCAAAGGCACGGGAGGAGAAGGAGGGGCAGGAACAGCCACCCCCTCAGCGGGGTCCGGAACTCTCGGAGCCTGTCCCGCCACCACTGCCACAAGGGACTGAATCTGAGCCTGCATAGCCACCACCTGTCTCGATAATGTCTCATTGCTCTACCGCAGGTTTTCTACCAACGCCTCGCTCTGCACTCCAGACATCTCACCCTCGGATTGGGGGGTCAATCTCGTCGCAGGACATCTCGCCATCCTATAATCGCACAAGCTTTAGATAAAACCTAGCCGAACAGCTAGAACAAGACTACCCGGTACAGACAAACACACTTAAATATGAACTTCAACTGCTAAACTTGCTCTGGGAGTTGTTTTTACCATGATGATGTTATGCTTAACCCTAGATGGTTCACCACCATCAAACCAACTCATGTGCCTAAACCATGAATGCATGTATTTGTATTCTTTTTTGACTCAAAAACCATGCGTGCACATATGTCATCTTGCAAATCTTTAGCTTGGCATGTTGTGCTTACGAAATGTTATGTTATGCATGATGTGTTATGCATTCTAAAAAGGCCTTAATTCATGCCATGGGCCGCGTACACATGAAAATGTTATGCATCCCATACTACATAACATTCCCATGCAACGAAAAAAGAAAACGTGCTAGCCGCATTCATGTGGTGAGGTTATGCATCCCATACTACATAACCCTCACATGTTGCCTCCTATGGTGGATCCATATACGAACACATATTAGGCATCCCATACTACATAATATGCCATGTATACTTCTTTATGATCATGAGTGTAGTGTTCGTGCTTTAGCCAAGACGTGCTGATGACATATCGGTGTGTGTATGGTATGACGCTAACCACTAATGCAAACAAGGGAATGGTTGCCCGACCATTTGTCAAGCAACCTGGCTCTGATTCCAACTGTCACAACCCGCATTTTCTCAACGATAAAATCGTATCAAAGCAGAGAAAACATGTGCCATGATGCCACGTCGTGCAGGGGATAACTGCACACGCTCAGGCAAAACTCCAGACCTTAGATTTTAAGGAAAATCGTTGATTAAATAAGAAAGAAAATCAGTTATGTTGAAAGGCCGTATCCCTCGACACGGTGGATCAGCTAGTCCACAATTAAAAACTATATTTATGCGCAGTAGAAAATACTTTGGTTCAATTAAGTCGACTCCCTAAATGAGCATGAGTGTCCCCAAGGGACGACTCATGGTACGCACGACTCTAAAGTGAATACAGTATATAAAAATGTAGTTTTTACGTTAAAGAGATAGTAGTGTTTTGGTTTTATAAATATGTTATGCATGAGATACATATAGTAATGCTTTTAGGGTTTAAAATATCTAATATGCAACCTAGCATAAATCCTTCCCAGAAGCAAGTAACCAATCACAAATAGGCAAAAACAGCTGTTTAAGTTCATACCCAGCATCGCAAGAAACCACCAGTGGGCGCCAACAACCTGACACGAACCCACTGGTGAGTGTATATGTCTATACAGAAAGGTCAGGAACTACCTCACAAAATCGGGGATCCGTTATCTCAGCTACCCAAGAGGCCACCGACAAGCCCCTCCAAAAGAACTAGCCACTGAACCGGCTACAACCTAGACCTGAGGCATTCAAGAAAAGAACACCTCAGCAAGGAAAATAATCAGAAAATAAATAGAGCATTAGATTTATGAGCAAAATAAGAAGGGTTTACCAACCCGGCAACAAACTGCTATAAGTAAAAGAAAGGGCATGACAGTAAGAAAAGAACACTGCCTAAAGCACAGCAAAACACACCAAGTGCGAGCAATAAAAGCAATATGCCCTACAAAAGAGTCTGCAACAGTAACAAGACGTGTACATAAATGCCAAAAGAAGGAAGAAACATAACAGGGAAGGGACTAACAGTCCTAATACGTGGGTAAGCGACAGTGGTCAAAACATGGATCTGAATATATAACCAAAATCAAATCCAAAAAGGGGCTAAGGGGTCAACAGTGCCAGCTTTAGGGTCCCACACACACCAACCCAAACCGGGGCAAAAGGCGGTGGCCACAGCTCTCCACATCAAAATCCACCCCTCCAGAGGCCACCAAAACTCCACCACCTGCCACGACCCAAGAGTCGGCATGCAAAAATTATCCGAACACCCAATTCCACCCCCTAGAGAAAGGGAAAAGCCACAATAACAATCCTAAAGAAATACGCGAACCCAAGACAGAAACGTCGAGCCCACTCGACGCGCCGTTGAGTAAGCTCCACTCACTTGACGCCAAAATACTTAGCCGCAAATCCTATGCTGGGTGACGGCGTTGAGTGAACTCGGCTCACCCCACGCTGTCAGTGCTTTCCACTTAGGGTAAACGTAAGTCTCGCTAAAACCGCAGCCTAAGCTCTCTCAACGCGCGAAAACAGAGAGTTGGAAATTTAATCCCAATCCTCCGTTCCATCCTAACTACTCGGGGCTACCGCAACTAAACCTAAACTGTAACTAACTACAACCCCGCCCTAACTCTAACTACCCACTGTACACCAAGACCTCAGACAACGAGAAAACATTGATTTAAATGTAAAAAAAAAGACAATGAGACAGCCCATGGATGAAATGAATGAAGAAGACATCCTATTACTCTAATTTTTAAGGAGGAAAAAGATAAGGAATGCATAAGTATTGCATAGGAAATGAAAATAGAGTAAGAGTTAGAAATAATTTGGCAAGGGAAAGGGAGCCACTTGCCTCTACCTCTCCAGAAAAACAACAGCCACACCACCGCTTGGCTCCGGCTGCAAGATCGGCCACCTAGAAGACCAAAGCTGAAACTCGAGGAAAGAAAAGAAATCAGATGTTTACAAATTCCTGGAATTAAACCCTAACTCAAGAAAAACTTACATGGAAGGGAAGATCTACACGAGAGCAAGCCAAATCCGCTATCGCACGAGAAAAACGATCTCTAACCCTCCCTCAATCGCCGGCCAAAACAACCACCACCTCCTCTCAAAACCCTTCCGCTGGAAGCTCTCCAGACTCGGGAACGAGGAAAATGAGGACGAAAAACGGTTCACGACAACAAAAGATGATTTCAGGAGAAAAAGTATGGAACACGCCCAAGACACGCCCATGACATGGCCCGACACGCCCGTGTCACGGGCCATATACTAACTCGACGAACGTCGATCTCCACCGGACGAAACACGGGACACGGCCCCGACACGCCCGTGACATGGCCCGATACGCCCGTGTCACGGGGCGTGTACTCACGCACCTACCCACTTGACGAAAGTCGATCTCCGCTCGACGAAACAGGTGACACGCCCTGTGACACGCACGTGTCACAGGCCGTGTACCAACTCGAACACCGCCCGACGATCGTGGAGCACCGATCGTCGAAGATAGGGACACGCCCCGTGTCACGCCCGTGTCCGATATGACACGCCCGTGACACGGCCGTGTCCTCACCAAAACACTGCCTGACGACCATCGAGCGCAGCTCGATGAAGGGGGACACGCCCGTGACACGCCCGTGTCACGGCCGTGTTCCTACAAAAAAACCCCGTCGACCAAAAATTCGTCGACCAGAGAAACGGGAGCTCTACACGAGAACAACACGCCCGGGGTCACGGGCGTGACCCAGGTCGTGTCACCCAAACTTACACAGAAAAAGAAACCTGCTAACACCTAGCAAACAAGAGACAAGGCACCAGCCTACAAGCTCAGCCACAACAGACCACGCACAGCACAGCAAACATTACAAACATTACAGCTAACCAAAAAAAACAATCGTCTAAACGACGTGAAAGAAAACAACCGCGGACGTCGACCAAAACTCGCACCGTAGCTAAATACCCAAGCTACGAAAACAACGGTGAGGTCAAAAACAACATCGGACGATCGAACACTCTGGCTAACACCTCCCGAAGCAAAAACACAAGCATTTCCCTAATAGGCCCAACCGAGTCACCAAAAGAGACTTCGGTTAGCTGCGGAAAACTTGCCAACAGGTTACAACCAGGCTACACCCGGAACCTAAAGAGCTAAGACCACGCTCTACGACGGAGAAGGGCCGGAAACGCGTCATCGTAACGCCAAACCAAGATCAAACAAAACAAAGAAAAACTGGGGGCATTACAACCTTCATCACTTCGGCCCAGCTCCCCTGCATCTTCACTCCTCCCTCCTCCTGAACACCAACAATCTCTTCCTCTTCTCCCTGCACCTTCTTCGCCACTTCGTCATCCGCCTCCGAATTCTCTGGAGCTCCTCCCCCAGTCACTTCCATCTCATCGCCTGCCTTCTCCTGGGTTGCCAACTCTCTCTCTAACTCCTCCACTTCCTCCATCCAGGCTATGGTGTTGACAGTCGTTACGTAGCATTGCCTCGCCACCTTCGAATCAGGGGATGCAGCGGAAGGCACTGATGAGGGCCACCCAAATATGGCATTGTAGCTGCTCGGAGTGTCAACGATGACAAACTGACAAGTCCTTGACACCCCATAGTATCACATGGAGTGTAACTTGTTTTTCAACATCCTTCATCTCCCCTGAAAATTCGAACAATGGTCCGTCAGATGTCAACACCCTCCCAGCCTCTACCTTCTTTTCTTCGAAGGCCTTCTTGAAAATCACATTCATGGAGCTCCCGTTATCAACCAGTATTCGGGAGACCATGTAGTTCTCGATGTCCCTCTGGATAACCAAGGCGTCAAAGAACGGGTGTTCATAGTCCGACATATCCATCGACGAGAAGGTGATCTTTTCTTCTGGGGTGAGTTCGGGAGGTCGAGGCGACGCTCCTCGAAAACCTTGTCTAGAAGCTTCCATTGCAGGTGGCTTTGAAATCCACTCCCTCATGGATCACTCTGATCCCCCTCGGGCCCCCACGTTGGCCATATCTTCCCATCTGTCCTCCTCTCCTCCCTTCAGAACCTCATGTATCCTCACCGCTGGCTATTGCTGAACTTGCCCTCTGGACTCTCTCACCTCCAGGAACTCCCGGTAGGTGTCCATCATGTGACCCCCCTCCTAATGGAAGTCATAGAAAGGCAATGCAACCCTGCCCCTCCTCTCATTCCTCCTCGTTTATCCCCCCTTCTCATCCCTCTCCCCCGGGTGATTGCCGCCGCCTCATGTTGCTATATGAGGGGAGTACTCTGATCCTGCCTCCACACCGATGGTTTGAATCACCCCTAACCTCTGCGGAAATTCTCGCCACCTTGGAATCCTCTCACTGCCCCTGGGCAGGTCCCTCCTAGGGACTTCAGCCCTACCAGTTGTTCGTCTCCCGATGCACCAACCTTGATGATGCCCCTGGATCCCTTGGCTGTGATGTTATTCTCGCCTTTTGTCTTCCTACTGCCTTCCTGCTCCCTGCTTCTTTACCTTCACCCTAACCAACTTGGGCAGCTTTTTAGAGAACTTTGTATTGGACATCTCACACTCTATATCCTTTGCCACCCTCTCCATAAACTCCTCGAAGGAAAGGAGGAGCAAACTTTTCAGCCTAATGATGAAGAACCCCTATCTCAAACCCAGGGTGAAGGCGAGCATCAGGGTATACCCCGAGACCTCCTAAACCAGAAGGATCTCTTCTTGGAACTGGTCGACGTAGCATCAGGGTATACCCCTAACCCCTTTCTTTTCTTCAATGTTGAGAACCTCAACAGGAACCCATGTCTTAGATCCTCAAAGCAGTAGATGGAACTCGCAGGAAGCCGGTGAAACCAATCCCTGGCATTTTCCTTCCAGGTGATGGCGAAACGTTGGCACCTGAATGCGTCTGATATATGTCTGATGGAAATAACATCCTTGAACCATTGAACATGTTGGACTGGGTGATCCCTGCCCGTGTAGTAGGACATCTCTGGTTCTTTGAACTGCACTAGGTCTGGGGCCGAGACAATCAACTCGCTGAATATGCTTCCTCAACCAACTTGGCGAGTAGGTCAATCTCTTGCCCTCGGCTCGCTGACCCTATCAGTACATGCCTGCCATTGGAATAGTTCATGCCCTACAAGATCCCTCTCACCGCTCTCAACCAAGATCTCCTTCCTGGGGTGCTATCCAGGAGCGTTCTTGCCCAAGGATGGAGCCGCAACAACTGGAACATAAGGTGTGGACCATTCACCTCTCATGGTGAATGCTAGATGGATGGTCTGTAGGACCACCCGCTTGAAATCTTCCAGCATCCCAATCATGACCCCACTCGTAGGGGTGGCCAGTCTCCTGTTCCAGTCCCTTCATCCTCGCCTCTAGCCATGAAGCCTAGCTCAAGATTTTCCTGTGCAAGCTACGGTACACGCTAACCGCGCCAAATATTGAAGTTAAAACTTGGCCTCAATGAGAGTTCAGACCTAAGGGAGGTAGCTTTCACCTATTTCTCCCAAACTTGAGCTCCTGACCAGTCGCTAGGAACCAAAAAACTGACCATTGGCTACAGCGTAGAGGTCCCACCACACACCAGGAATATCTCTAGAGAGCTTCCCCTCATTAGCCGAAAGCTGAGTTGGGCACCTTGGAGGGCTTATGTAGCCAGACAAAATAACACAATGAGGAAGACGCCAAGAAATGAATTGGATCCCCTCCAAAGGCGCCCACAGGGTCTATTTATAGAATTCCAGGACTTGGTCTGCCAACAGCATAATTCCACTATTCCATTTTACTATATGCAACCCAATTGTGCCTACCAATACTGTAACTCCGCTGTTCTGAGTGGCTATTTGCATATCTTCAAGGGCATCAAGGAAATTTTACCCTTGGATCCTACTAGGCAAGTGACCAATGAATGGACCTCTCACTCGAAGAAGCGAATGTTGGGGTAAGCTGAGCATTCCCCCTGCGGCTCCTCAAAGAATGAGTGTGTGATCCTCTTGCCTTTCGCTTGATTTGGTGAGAGGCTTTCCGCCTAACATAATAATCCTTTTGCTTACCTGGGTAAAAGCCCTTCCACCCGACCTGGCAAAAGGACTTCACTCTCTATGGGAGAGTGTGGGTCTGCCTACCCCATTGTCTACCATGACCAGCAAGAGTCTGATGATCCTTGGCTTTGCCGGGGTGGGGGGAGACCCACTCAGGGAATATGGGGATGTACACTAAGGTCAATGATGAGTGATTATTTATACATGTTTTGTTCTATGTTTTAATATCAATTCTAATTTAAGTTTGTAATACTTCATGTAAAAACTTAAATAAACAGTTTGTTTTTAGTTTTATTTTTCAATTAGTTTGTTTGTCAATTTTAACCATCACTTTATTCTACTATATTATGTTTTGTGGTAATGTTCACGATCCGACCGGTTTGGACGGCCTGAACGGAGCTGAACCGTCATGTTATTTTAAAAATATATATATATAGGATCTAATAATCTATACAATAATAATACATATAATAATAATAATAATGTAAAAAAAAAAAAAGTTAATATAATTGTATAAATTAATTACATTGTACTTATAAATTATAATATAATATGTTAAGTATAGTATTATTAATATTTAGTAATATTATATAAGTAATATTATGTATATTATATTTTAAATAAAATTTTATTACGAATATAAAATATTATTAAAACAATATTTTTAATTATCTTGTAAATAATATAATTATATTTTAAAATAATATAAGATTGTCAAAATTATAGTATAATAAAATCTGTATTTTATATATTATAAATATATTATATGCAGCTTTCAAACAACAAAGATCAATTGGCCTAGTGGAGTGGTGTTTAGTTGTTCTCTCTGGATGCTTGGGATCGAGACCAGGCCCCAGCGCACTTTTTGAATGGATTTATTCCAGCCCGCCAACTCTCCAGGACCCGCAACCTGCAACCCGTCAACCTGCAACCCGCCAGCTCAACCTGCTACCCGCCAACCCGCCAGCTTTTTCATCAGCAGCCCACCAGCAGCTTTTCAATCAGCCAGCTGCCAGCTTATCCATCAGCTGCTTTTCCATCAGCAGATGCAGTTCTTATCCAGCCAGCCAAGTCAGCTCCATCCATATCCAAACCGCCACGTGTCAAGCTGTCCAATAGCCAGCTGTCCTATAAGCAGATTTGCAGCTTTTGCAAAAGCTGTTTGGCAGCTTTTCCATAAGCTGTTTGGCAACTTTTCCAAAAGTGCTTTTCCAAAAGCATTTAGTTTTTTCCTATAAATAGAGGGCAGGGCTGAGTACAATTATTGGAACACTAGCAGCTTCCTTAAGAACTGTTAGGACTCCCCAGCTCTCTGACAAGGAACTGGTAGTAGCTTTCAAGTATTCAAAAGTTCTGTAAGTTGTAATATTTTAGTTTTTTTTCAGTTTTTTAGAAAGTTGTAATAATTTTGAACTTTATAAAATAGACTCTTTCAAATTCAATTCTGAGTATTTTACTGTTTTATTTTTTACTCACCTTTATTTTTTTCATACTATCCCGAATGAAAGGCGAAGCTCTGCTTATGTCCTGGATTAAGATAGCGTGAAACTGCTTTTAAAATTATTTTCAAAAATCTTATTATTTCATACTATCCCGAATGAAGGGCGAGGCGAAAGCCTATGACCTGGATTAAGATAGTGCGAAAGCTCTGCAAAATTTTAGATTTTACTACCCTATCCCGAATGAAAGGCGAAGCGAAAGCTTAGGTCCTGGATTAAGATAGATAGGTAGATAATATTTTCTGTACTTTATACCGCCCCCATCCTGAGAAGAGGCTAAGAACCCTTAGCACTTGGTCAAGATGAGCTCTGGGCTGGATATTATTTTCAACTATTTCAACTCTACTTTCTAGTTATCCTAACTAGGGTTTTCTGTTAATTGATCATATACCAGGTGAAGAGACACTACGTTTACGTTAACCCGTTTTAAAACGCAAGCCTCCCCGGTCGTACTTTCGAGTCAGTGATGCTACCAAAGGGACCCTCTCGTTAAGTTAGGTAATTAAGGAATAAAGTTGTTCTTTAATAGGTGAATTAATATTCTCTCAAAGTAATTCTGAAATCGAGGACTACCTTCTAAGTCCCTATCTTAATAAAATCACGTATATATAAATTTTTTTTCTTTTATATACACTCCACTCCGTTCGTTCGATAAAATAATAGTCTGTTCTAAAAGTAGAATAATTAACACCGATCCCAGGAAAAATACGACCTTGATATTTTCTACAAAATAATATACTCCTATGCGATAGGTACTCTTGCCTTAATCCACAGGATATAAGTAAAAAAAAAGAGATAAACTTATATACGTAAAAGATTATATAAAACCAAATCTATCTTCTTTAAAACAAACTTTACTTATCAAGCTTTTTGGCGCCGTTGCCGGGGATTAGTTTATATGTGTTAATATTTGAAAATAAAAGAACGCTATTAATTTTATCTTTTCTTTTTCTTGTTACTTAAAAACCTTAGTTTTTATAAAAATAAAACAAACATAAAATTCCCTGAATTTAAAACTTTGTTTTTATAAAACCTAACTTTTTATTACAAGTTTATTAATCACTAACGAATTCTAACAAAAAAAAAAAACCTAACCTACTATTTTAACGTATTTTATATAAAACTTTTCTTCTTAAAAAAAAAAACTAGTTTATAATAAAAACTGATTTTTATTATAAAACCTCTTTTATAGAAAAACCTGTTTTATATAAAAAATCTGTTTTTAGTTATTTTCCGTTTTAAGTCTTTTCGTGTGTTTGTATTTGTGTTTAGATATATTTTATAAAAAACTAGTTGATATAAAACCTGTGTTTATATAAAACCTGTTTTTAAAGTTTTTTTGTTTTTCTCAAAAAGTCTTTTTTAGTGTATGACCCGCAGAACTCCATCTGATTTAACTCTTGAACTTGATCCTGAAATCGATCGCACCTTTCACAGACGCCTCCGATCTCTGAATCAAGAGCTTGTATTAAATCTGGAAGAGTCCGTAGGCACCGCACACGTACAAGAAATGGCAGCAGAACAACAACAAATGCCAGAGGTGGTCCCCCAAAGGACCATGTCTTATTATGCACGACCCAATTTAGATGACACCGGGTCTAGTATCGTTCGTCCAACAATTGCTAATAATAACTTCGAGATTAAATCGAGTATAATCCAAATGATTCAAAATTCCGTTCAATTCGATGGATTGCCCGACGAAGATCCAAACACACACTTGTCCAACTTCTTAGAAATATGCGACACATTTAAGATAAATGGCGTCACTGATGATGCCATCCGTCTTCGCTTATTTCCTTTTTCGCTACGAACGAAAGCCAAACAGTGGCTAGGTTCTCTCCCCAGAGGATCTATTACCACTTGGGCTGAAATGACCGAAAAATTCCTTACAAAGTATTTTCCACCTGCAAAAACCGCACGTCTGCGTGCGGATATTTCTTCCTTTGTGCAAGGCGAGTTCGAGTCTCTTTATGAGACTTGGGAACGTTTTAAGAATATCTACGTCGGTGTCCACATCACGCACTGCCAACTTGGCTCCAGGTACAATATTTATAATGGTTTGAATATTCAAACCAGGCAAGCCATTGATGCTGCCGCCGGGGCACGCTCAATAACAAAACCCCCGAGGCCGCTCAAACCCTTTTTGAGGAGATGGCCATGAACGCGTACCAGTGGAACGTGCCAAGGTCACGCCCTAAACAAGCTGGGATTTATGAGCTCGACACTTCTTCTACTTTAGCACTCCAAGTAGAAAATTTAACTAAACAATTGGCAGGAATATCTGCTTCCTCCGCCTCTACATCTTGTAATCCGCCTAATTCAACTAATAATAATGAAGAAGTCGATTATATGGGGAACTCATATAGACCTTCCTATAATCCAAATAATAATAATAATAATAATTCTTATAATCCAGGATATAGGAACCATCCTAATTTTTCATGGAGCAACCCCAATAATGCTCAACGCCCTCCGATTGCAAATCCAAGTAGATTTGCACCGCAACCCCCACAACCACAAATACCACCACCGCAGCCGCACCAATTTAGGCCAACCCGATAGAAGACATATTTACGAAATATGTCAGTATTAATGAGTCCAATATCCGGAACCTGACCGGATCAATTAAAAACTTAGAAACACAAATTGGACAAATTTCAAAAATGTTATCGGAACGCCAACCTGGTAATTTGCCAGGAAATACGGAACCAAATCCGCGGGATACTGGCCATTCCAGTAACCCATCAAGTTGACAAACCGTTAAACTACGAAGTGGCAGGGAGCTACAACCACCCGTTAGGGTAGAAAAAGAAGTTAAGGTTAGCCTTCCTACACCACTTCCCGTTACGTCTCTGCCTCCTCAACCCCCGCGAATTTCTTCCCCACATGTTGTTTTACCTTATCCATCTAAATTAAAAGAAGAACGAGAAGATGAACAATATAAAAACTTTCTAAAAATGCTAAAACAAATTCAAATCAATATACCTTTCTGCGAGGCAATTGCACAGATGCCTAAATACGCAAAATATTTAAAAGCGTTACTTTCAAATAAAAAGAAACTCGAAGATATTTCGAGAGTTTTCCTTAACGCCGAATGTTCAGCCGTTTTATTACATAAATTACCACCCAAAATTAAACGATCCGGGACGATTTTCCATCCCGTGTCTCTTCGGTAATCTATTAATAAAAGATGCGTTAGCAGATTTAGGTGCTAGCATAAATTTAATGCCCTACTCGCTCTTTCAAAAACTAGGATTAGGTAACCCCAGCCCAACAAAAATGAGCATCCAGTTAGCAGATCGTTCTATTAAATATCCAATAGGGATAGTAGAGGATGTTCTGGTCAAAATAGACAAGTTTATCTTCCCGGTAGACTTTGTTATACTTGACATAGAGGAAGACGCCGATGTTCCCATAATTCTCGGTCGTCCGTTTCTCGCAACCTCTCGCGCGATAATAGACGTAAGTAACGGTAGACTTCTCTTACGAGTAGGAGATGACGAGGTTACTATCGATATAGATCCCTCTATGAAAAATTCTTTAATAAATGACGATTCCTGCTATCTTGCGGAAGCCTCTTTTGAGAAAAATGGTTTTCCCTATTCTGATTTACTTTCAATAACTGTAGAAGAATCGGACTTGGCAGACTTACCCCTTTCACAAGAAATGCCTACCGATGACCCTTTAGAACCTTTTATATCCTTAACTTCTACAACTCTAAAAACCCCAACTTCATATGAAAAACCACCAACCCTCGAGCTGAAAACACTTCCCGCACATTTGAAATACGTTTTCCTTGAAGCCGAATCTAAACTCCCTGTTATCATTTCTGCCGAATTAAATGATAAAAAAACGTCTGAATTAATAGAAGTGTTAAAACAACATCGTCATGCATTAGCATGGCAAATTTCTGATATCCAAGGACTCAACCCATCTTTTTGTACGCATAAAATATTTTTGGAAGATAACCCTCGTAAATCTATCCAGCCCCAACGACGTTTAAATCCTAATATGAAAGATGTCGTAAAAGCTGAAGTAATGAAATTATTAGACGCAGGAATTATTTATCCAATCTCAGATAGCACATGGGTTAGTCCCGTACAAGTTGTCCCTAAGAAGGGCGGTATAACGGTAGTGCCAAACGCTAATAATGAACTAATTCCAACACGTACTGTTACGGGTTGGAGGATGTGCATCGACTATCGAAAATTAAATGATGCCACCCGTAAAGATCACTTTCCACTACCGTTTATAGATCAAATATTAGAGCGACTCTCGGGTCACTCATATTATTGTTTTCTCGATGGTTATTCAGGGTATTTACAAATTCCTATAGCCCCTGAAGACCAAGAGAAAACTACGTTCACTTGCCCCTTTGGTACTTTTGCCTATAGGCGAATGCCGTTTGGACTTTGTAATGCGCCAGCTACATTTCAAAGATGTATGCTAGCTATTTTTGGCAAGTTAGTAGAGGACGTTATGGAAGTATTTATGGATGATTTCTCCGTATTTGGAGACTCATTCCATACGTGTTTAAATAACCTCGCTCGTGTTCTTCAACGCTGTGAAGACACGAATTTAGTGTTGAACTGGGAAAAATGCCACTTTATGGTCCGCGAAGGTTTAGTTCTCGGTCATAAAATTTCTTCCCAGGGAATCGAGGTCGATAAGGCCAAAATAGAAATAATTGAAAAACTTCCTCCTCCAACAAATGTAAAATCTATTCGAAGTTTCTTAGGCCATGCAGGTTTCTATAGACGGTTTATTCAAAATTTCTCTAAAATAACAAAACCGTTAACTCATTTATTAGAAAAAGAAGCCCCATTTATATTCGATAATGAATGCTTAGTAGCATTCAATATTATTAAAGTCAAACTTATCAACTCTCCTATTTTAGTAGCCCCAGACTGGTCCTTTCCTTTTGAGATCATGTGTGATGCGAGTGATTATGCGGTAGGAGCTGTCTTAGGACAACGAGTAGACAAATATTTTCATCCTATCTATTATGCAAGTAAAACTCTCACATCCACACAAACCAATTACACGACCACGGAAAAGGAACTACTGGCAATTGTATTTGCATTTGATAAGTTTAGATCTTATATAACACTATCAAAAGTTATAGTTTTTACGGATCATTCTGCTTTAAAATATTTACTAACTAAGGCAGATGCAAAACCCCGTTTATTACGTTGGATTCTCTTATTACAAGAATTTGATTTAGAGATCCGAGATAAGAAAGGCGCAGAGAATTTGGCAGCCGATCATCTTTCTCGACTAGAGAATGCTGCAACAGATACACTCGTGGAAGCCGACATCGAAGATAAATTCCCTGAAGAAAGTCTCCTCGCATTCGAAAAGGTAACAAACTCTTCTACTCCTTGGTTCGCAGACTTGGCTAACTATTTAGTAGCCCGAGTCCTTCCAAAAGCTTTTTCACTTCAAGAAAAGAGGAAATTCTTTTCTGACTTGAAAAACTACTTTTGGGAAGACCCGTATTTATTCCGAGTCTATGCCGACCAAGTAATTAGAAGATGTATTTCGAACGAGGAAGGACTAAAAGTACTACGGCACTGCCATGAAGGACCCACCGGCGGACATTATCAATCCAACCGGACTGCACGTAAAGCCCTTGAAGCAGGATTCTTTTGGCCTACTTTATTCAAGGATGCTCAAAAATTGGTAAGTGTTTGCAACCGCTGCCAACGGTCAGGTAACATTTCCCGTCGGGACGAAATGCCCCAAAACTTTTACTTAGAATGTGAAATTTTTGATCTGTGGGGCATAGATTTTGTAGGCCCTTTACCTCCTTCTTTTAAAAATCGTTATATCTTAGTAGCGGTCGATTACGTTTCACGATGGGCTGAAGCGCAAGCTTTTCCCACCGCTGACGCGAGAGTCGTCGTTAAATTTCTGAAAACCTTATTTTCACGTTTTGGCACGCCTAGGGCTATAGTTAGCGATCGAGGTACTCATTTTTGTAACACCCAGATGGCTAAAGTGTTAGTCAAATATGGAGTTACTCATAAACTCGCTACCGCTTATCACCCCCAAACAAGCGGCCAAGTGGAGGTAGTCAATAGAGAACTAAAGCGCATATTAGAAAAGACTGTAGATACCAATCGAAAAGATTGGTCCCTCAAATTAGATGATGCACTTTGGGCCTACCGTACAGCATTCAAAACTGCGATCGGTTGTACACCTTATCGTTTAGTATATGGAAAGGCATGCCACCTACCTGTAGAATTAGAACATCGCGCATACTGGGCGCTAAAATTTCTTAACTTAGATACAAACTTAGCCGCCGAACAACGTAAATTTCAACTCAATGAACTTGAGGAATGGCGTGCAAACGCCTATGAAAATAATAAATTTTATAAAGAGCGATCTAAGTTTTATCATGATAGGAAAATTAAATTTCCAAAATCTTTTTCACCAGGTGATCTTGTCCTACTATATAACTCACGCCTTAAATTATTTCCAGGAAAATTAAAATCCCGATGGACGGACCCTATACTGTTAAACAAATCTGGCCATATGGGACCGTTCTTATTTCTAACCCTGAACTAGGAACTTTCAAAGTAAACGGGCACCGTTTAAAACTATATTTTACTGGGGACCCTTTTCAAAAAGAACCTGAAACCCTAACACTACTCCATAACCTCGAAATATAAATTCACCTGTATATTTCCATCTTTTATGCTTTTGTATATTCTGTACATATTTTTCACTTCATACCTATGCCTAACATAAGTATGGGGGTGCTTTTAGCTGCAATTTTTTTGCACTTTTATGTTATATCTTTCCTTTTAAAATAAAAACATTGTTTATTTTATTAATCATCCAAAATAAGTCAAAATTTTCAAAACCATACTTTGTAAATATATTCCAAAAATCTGAGTTGATAAAAATGCAACTTATTCAATTTTCAAATTTACTACTCCTTCTCATAACTAGATAGATATAAATATCCGGAATAAACTTGTTAAACCTATCTTGTAAAATTTCATTACAATCGGAGTTAGTTTTTAGCAAGCCTGCTTTAATATATCAAAAGAAATACATATATATACAATAGAAGCTATCATATTATGTTCACCAAACAATTTTAGACTGTAATTATCATTACTTCAATCTTGTTAAAATATAGAAAATATCAAGCTATTATCATTGCTCTCAAAATCTTTTATCAAAATTATTTTTACAACCCCTACCTACTATTTCGCTTGGCATGTTTCTTTACGCACGCAAGCATCTAGGAGTATGTGTTCCTAGAAAAGAAAAGATCTTATGTCCATGGGAATAAAAAAAAATTCCGTAAACATAGGCATCCAATAAATATTAAAAGATCATATGAAATGGAGTATGTGCTCCCAAACATATGCATTGGATTAATTCAAAGTTCAATTCTGCAAAGTTTTTTTTGCTATTTTGGAAAATATTTTCCGAAAATAGTTGTAACAATGCATGAATATGAAAAAAGGTGAGAGGATAAAATTCATCACCTCCTACATGGGCAAAACCACCAAGTTGATATCCCATAAAACCACTACAAAATTGAATTAATTTTGCTTAAAATTTTGAGAGAGCATAATTAATAGGTTGTAATTTTTCAACATATCTCATACAAGATATAGTAGTCATAAAGCCACTCTATCCTTGTTATATCTGATTTTAATATGTGCTTACTATTTGTTTTCAAAAACTTTTTATGGCTATAAATTCTAACTCTGGTACCAATGATATATATATATACGAAAGCATTTAACTCTTTATTCACTGGATGTTTATACCTGTTTTATCTTGAAGAATTAAATTGAGAGTAAATAGAAATTTTATAACTTACGCAACTCTATATTTGCTCTGGAATAGCAAAATCTAAGTATGGGGTATTTGATGAGTGATTATTTATACATGTTTTGTTCTATGTTTTAATATCAATTCTAATTTAAGTTTGTAATACTTCATGTAAAAACTTAAATAAACAGTTTGTTTTTAGTTTTATTTTTCAATTAGTTTGTTTGTCAATTTTAACCATCACTTTATTCTACTATATTATGTTTTGTGGTAATGTTCACGATCCGACCGGTTTGGACGGCCTGAACGGAGCTGAACCGTCATGTTATTTTAAAAATATATATATATAGGATCTAATAATCTATACAATAATAATACATATAATAATAATAATAATGTAAAAAAAAAGTTAATATAATGTATATAAATTAATTACATTGTACTTATAAATTATAATATAATATGTTAAGTATAGTATTATTAATATTTAGTAATATTATATAAGTAATATTATGTATATTATATTTTAAATAAAATTTTATTACGAATATAAAATATTATTAAAACAATATTTTTAATTATCTTGTAAATAATATAATTATATTTTAAAATAATATAAGATTGTCAAAATTATAGTATAATAAAATCTGTATTTTATATATTATAAATATATTATATGCAGCTTTCAAACAACAAAGATCAATTGGCCTAGTGGAGTGGTGTTTAGTTGTTCTCTCTGGATGCTTGGGATCGAGACCAGGCCAGCGCACTTTTTGAATGGATTTATTCCAGCCCGCCAACTCTCCAGGACCCGCAACCTGCAACCCGCCAACTCTCCAGGACCCGCAACCCGCAACCCGTCAACCTGCAACCCGCCAGCTCAACCTGCTACCCGCCAACCCGCCAGCTTTTTCATCAGCAGCCCACCAGCAGCTTTTCAATCAGCCAGCTGCCAGCTTATCCATCAGCTGCTTTTCCATCAGCAGATGCAGTTCTTATCCAGCCAGCCAAGTCAGCTCCATCCATATCCAAACCGCCACGTGTCAAGCTGTCCAATAGCCAGCTGTCCTATAAGCAGATTTGCAGCTTTTGCAAAAGCTGTTTGGCAGCTTTTCCATAAGCTGTTTGGCAACTTTTCCAAAAGTGCTTTTCCAAAAGCATTTAGTTTTTTCCTATAAATAGAGGGGCAGGGCTGAGTACAATTATTGGAACACTAGCAGCTTCCTTAAGAACTGTTAGGACTCCCCAGCTCTCTGACAAGGAACTGGTAGTAGCTTTCAAGTATTCAAAAGTTCTGTAAGTTGTAATATTTTAGTTTTTTTTCAGTTTTTTAGAAAGTTGTAATAATTTTTGAACTTTATAAAATAGACTCTTTCAAATTCAATTCTGAGTATTTTATTGTTTTATTTTTTACTCACCTTTATTTTTTTCATACTATCCCGAATGAAAGGCGAAGCTCTGCTTATGTCCTGGATTAAGATAGCGTGAAACTGCTTTTAAAATTATTTTCAAAATCTTATTATTTCATACTATCCCGAATGAAGGGCGAGGCGAAAGCCTATGACCTGGATTAAGATAGTGCGAAAGCTCTGCAAAATTTTAGATTTTACTACCCTATCCCGAATGAAAGGCGAAGCGAAAGCTTAGGTCCTGGATTAAGATAGATAGGTAGATAATATTTTCTGTACTTTATACCGCCCCCATCCTGAGAAGAGGCTAAGAACCCTTAGCACTTGGTCAAGATGAGCTCTGGGCTGGATATTATTTTCAACTATTTCAACTCTACTTTCTAGTTATCCTAACTAGGGTTTTCTGTTAATTGATCATATACCAGGTGAAGAGACACTACGTTTACGTTAACCCGTTTTAAACGCAAGCCTCCCCGGTCGTACTTTCGAGTCAGTGATGCTACCAAAGGGACCCTCTCGTTAAGTTAGGTAATTAAGGAATAAAGTTGTTCTTTAATAGGTGAATTAATATTCTCTCAAAGTAATTCTGAAATCGAGGACTACCTTCTAAGTCCCTATCTTAATAAAATCATGTATATATAAATTTTTTTTCTTTTATATACACTCCACTCCGTTCGTTCGATAAAATAATAGTCTGTTCTAAAAAGTAGAATAATTAACACCGATCCCAGGAAAAATACGACCTTGATATTTTCTACAAAATAATATACTCCTATGCGATAGGTACTCTTGCCTTAATCCACAGGATATAAGTAAAAAAAAAGAGATAAACTTATATACGTAAAAGATTATATAAAACCAAATCTATCTTCTTTAAAACAAACTTTACTTATCAGTCAACCAGCGCGCGCATCCCCGGGAGCTCTCCATTACTGGTCATTTGCCCCCATCAATCTTCCAGTTACTTTAGTAAAAGGACAAGTGTAAGCAACCTACCATGTGCAAGTTGTCATTATTCAAAGAGATTCTGATTACTAAGCAATAGTTCAACAATCATTCCTGGATGTTCATCAAGCTCTCTCATGCCACTTTTATCATTGAATTATTGCTTTCCATTTCTAGTTTTTTTGCATTTTCCTATTTCCATGTTATCTTATTTCGTATTTCAATATTGTAAGAGGTCGCGAAACACGACTCTTGCAAATTATCTTTTAGTACTGCATTTTGTTTTCCTTCAATATTGTCCAAAAGTACCTCAACTAGGTAAGACTATGCATTTGGTTTGAAACGAGTAAACTTTTCAACTACGCGGCCTTTCTACGCCCTGTCATCGCCAGGGCATGCCCCCCTCGCAGTTGCATAATCGAATTTAATCATAACATTCTTCGACCCTCGAATTGAATCATTACATTCTCCACTCAACCAGTTAATATTTCGCATGTGGTTTGAATGAGACAGCTCTTCACTGACCATGCCTTTCTATGCCTCATCATCGCCTAAGCATGCCCCCATATGATTGACACCAACCACAACTCCATCAGGTAAGACTTCGCATGCAGTTCGAATAACCAAGCTCTTCACCAACCCTGCCTTTCCATGCCTCGTCATCGCCCAGACCATCCCCTTCGCGATCGACACCAACCGAAACTCCATCGGGTAAGACTGCACAAGCGGTTTGAATCGCCAAGCTCTTCACTAACCCTATCTTTCTACATCTCATCATCACTCATGCCTCACCCCTCATGATCGACACCAACAACAACTCCATCGGTAAGACCGCGCATCTTGTTTGAATGACCAAGCTCTTCATTAAACCTGCCTTTCTACTCCTCATCATCGCCTGGGCCTGCCCCATCACGATCGACACCAACCGCAACTCCATCATGTAAGATCGTGCATGTGGTTTGAATGAGCAAGCTCTTCACCAAACTTGCATTTCTATGTCACATCATTGCCTGGGCATGCCCCTCTCACGTTCGACACCAATTCAAAAAAAGGCCACACAACTGGATTAAGAATATAAGCTCTCCATCATTAATACAAGCCAACATTCCGCCAATTGTCGGAATCAATACAATTAATGACAGAAAAAAAAGAGAAGGTTTCACCCACTAAAGATACTCAAGTAGAGTGGAAGACCTTACGAAAAATCCTGCCAAAGTGAGGGGCATCACTGTCGTCAAGCCTACACACCCCTCAACACCTCCAAAACAAATGTACTCTTCACAATCCAAGACTTTGAGGCACTCTGTAAGTCCAGACCGCTCTCTAAATATGCAGATAACTACTAAAAGTACTATGAGTTCCACCATGGACAAAGACACAACACAAGAAGTTGCTCTAAACTTAAGGAGGAGAAAAAGTACCTTGTCAAGCAAGATCTGTAACGCCCTGAAACTCAAAAGATGGACATGCAGATTTCAGAACCTAGTTTGGTGCTTGGTAGGGGTTACACGACCTGGGACATGGGCGTGTCCTAGGGGCGTGTTGTGCTCGGGTTCGACGATCGCCGTGTGGTCGACAAAATTACAGTCGACGATTGTTGATCAGTGAACACGGCCTGAGAGACCGGCGTGTCCCAGTCCCTATACTACTTGGGCTGTTGAGTTGTGCTGTGTTGGGGGAGGAACACAGCCTGGAGCCCAAGCGTGTACAGCCTAACATTGGCGTGTCAAAATCGGCACGAGCATGTCGAGTACCCGTATTCTCTTTGGGATGGTTTTGGTCCTGTGTCGATGGAGTAACACGCCCCGTAACACGGGCGTGTACTGGATGACACGGGCGTGTCAAGTTTGACACGGGCATGTCGGGTGCCCATTTCTTGTTCTGGGTGCGATGGTTTCGGCGTCGATTGAGGTCCACGGCCTTTGACACGGGCGTGTCACAAGCCGTGTTTGGCCCAGGAATCAGATTTTAAGTGTGAATCGTGGTCGTTTGTTTCCTTAATTTGGGATCCAAGGGCTCAAACTGGTCTAGGATAGGATAAGGCCGGGAATAGGGTAGAAACCCTCATTTTCTTTTTAGCTTTCTCTTTCTAAAGTCTTAGAGAGAGGGTTGAGCAAGGAAGATGGAGGAGGATAGTTCCAACAACCGGTGGAGCTTCGGAGCACCAAATCGCAAGCCAAGTTCGGATTAACAGAGGCGAGGTTTTTGCGGTGCTTTTCATCCGTCTAGATCTTCATGGTGCCAAAGAGGAATGCTAGGGTAACAATTCTCATCTTGAACATGTGAAGTCCTCTTTCCCTTTTGCATAGGAAGCCCGCTCTTGGGAGTATGTGGTGAGTGTGAGGCGTTCCTTCGGGTAGACATGAATAGTCCCCGTTATTTTTCATGTAGAGTCTGGAATCGAAGAACGGACATATGCATGGTGGGTGAAGCCTACCCAAACAAGTTGGTTTGGATCGGTGATGATTCATTTCATGAATGGCCGGAGAAGACTCTGCATCGATGGTTGTTTTTCGGGTTTTCTACACGGTAGATTGAAATAGGGAGCCTTGGGGACTAACTCCAAGGTGCAGCCGGAAACCTGAGCAGATGTATGATTCTATCATCTTGGCGGTCTGGGAGCAAACTTGCACATAACTGGGTTATGTGAAGTGTGTGATCGAATTGGGACTCGGGGAAGCTGAGCCACGCATATGGCTTTAATTAATGTTGCGGTGTGAGCAACAGGTCAGGCGGAACCGTACCCGCTCTATGTGGTTCAGTTAGATAGACCTAAAGTACGTGGTACTCGTCATTGGCATAGATGGAGGGTCTTGGGCATAGGCCAGAAAGACCATAATGCTCACGAGATTTGTCATCCAAGAGGCGGTGGTGAGACCGCGGATTTTGACCGGGTTCACCAAGAATATGCCCTGAGAGCACGGGATATGTTGCCGTGTGTGACTATGCCTGTGATGAAGTGTGCTTACACTATACTGCTTGGCTATGCTAATAAAGTGCAGGTAAGGAGCATCGCCTCCCCGAGTAGTAGGGGCGGGGTAATTATAATTTGGTCAGCTTTGGCTGACCGTTGCTTTTGTTTGCCACTGATGTGGTGGATTGTTGCTTGCAGGTGCTGCGGAGCCAAGTGGTAAATAGCGGGCAAAAAGCCCTTGTTGCTGAGCCAGCCCTCAAAGGCCTTTTCTGATGTTTACTTGCTTTATTTATGTGTGACCAGCATGCGTGCTGACGTATGGAAGAGACTATTTATATAAGTAAACTCTTGTAAGGGCATAAGGCCATGTACTTGTGTATTTGTACGTTCATTCCTTTTTGGTTTTTGTAGTGGACATTCATGCTGTGGCTGGGTTCTTATTGCGCAACTTATAAAATTCTTCCGCTAGAGTGTGCTCTATGTAGGACATTTTTTATTGTCAGAAGGGTTTCATTTAGTAACTTCACTGTCTGTCTGTGGTATATGGCGTCGGGCCCCGGCCGGACCTACTATTATATGCTATATGACGGATATGGGTGTTATAATTTGGTATCAGACTACTGGTTTCGGTCATGCTTAAATGAATTCGTGGATGAATTCTTTTATGGGGTGGTGAGCACATGTGTGTGCGTCATCGTAATAACATAAGAAGAACCCATGAATGTCCACTTAGGAATGAAAATACACTTGTTTGAGGAACCTGCGTGTTCCTAAAATTGCTTTTTGCAATTTGTTTTGGTTGCTAAATGATGTTTTGTACGACTATAGGTGACCAGGAGTGGTGCAAGGCCGTAAGAACGTCCAGTTTCTAGGGCAAGTAGCGCACTGAATGATGCTCCTGCAACACCTCCCTCAGCAGAAACCATACGATTGGTGGCTGAAGCGGTGTTTGCTATGATAAATGCGTAACATGCAAGGCAAATGCAGCAGCCTGCCCCTGTAGTGGAGTAGGTACCACTTCAAGCGGCAGAACTGAGAAGGGCGGAGCTGGTGTAACGCCCCCGGTTTTTCTGTGTTTTGTTTGATTTTGGATTGGCGTTACGATGACGCATTTCCGGCCCTTCCCCGTTGTAGAGCGCGGTCCTAGCTCTGTAGGTTCCTTGTGTAGCCTGGTTGTAGCCAGTTGGCAAGTTTCCCCAGCTAGCCGGAGTCTGTTTTGGTGACTCGGTTGGGCCTCTTAGGGAAATGCTTGCGTTTTGGCTTCGGGAGGTGTTAGCCCGAGTGTTCGATCGTCGGATGTTGTTTTCGACGTCGCCGTTGTTTTCGTGGCTTGGTTGTTTAGCTACGGTGCGAGTTTTGGTCAAAATCAGAGATCGTTTGCCTTCGTGTCGTTTCGGCATTGTTTTGTTAGCTGCATGTTTGTAATGTTTGCTGTGCTGTGCGTGGTCTGTTGTGGCTGAGCTTGTAGGCTGGTGCCTTGTCTCTTGTTTGCTAGGTGTTAGCAGGATTCTTTTCTGTGTAAGTTTGGGTGACACGGCCTGGGTCACGCCCGTGACCCAGGGCGTGTCGTGCTCGGGAAGAGCTCCCGTTTCTCCGGTCGACGAATTTTTGGTCGACGGGGTTTTTTTGTAGGAACACGGCCGTGACACGGGCGTGTCACGGGCGTGTCCCCCTTCAGTTCGTCGAGCTGCGCTCGATGGTCGTCAGGCGGTGTTTAGTGAGAACACGGCCCTGTCACGGGCATGTCATGTGGAACACGGGCGTGACAATGGGGCGTGTCTCTCTGTTCGACGATCGGCGCTCCACGATCGTCGGGCGGTGTTCGGGTTGGTACACGCCCTGTGACACGGGCGTGTCATAGGGCGTGTCCCTTACTTCGTCGAGCGGAGATCGACTTTCTTTGAGTGGGTAGGTGCATGAGTACACGCCCCGTCACACGGGCGTGTCGGGCCGTGTCACGGGCGTGTCTGGGGGGCGTGTCCCGTGTTTTCGTCGAGTAGAGATCGACGTTCGTCGAGTGTGTGAGTACACGCCCCGTGACACGGGCGTGTCGGGCTGTGTCACGGGCGTGTCTTGGGCGTGTTCCGTACCTTTTTCCTGAAATCAGCTTTTGTTGCCGTGAACTGTTTTTCCTCCTCATTTTTTCATCGTTTCTGAGTCTGGAGAGCTTCCAGCAGAAGGGTTTTGAGAGGAGGTGGTGGTTGTTTTGGCCGGCGATTTTGGGAGGGTTAGAGCCCGTTTTTCTCGTGTGATAGCGGATTCGGCTTGCTCTCGGCTAGATCTTCCCTTCCGTGTATGTTTTTTTCTTGATTTAGGGTAGATTCCAGGAATTTCTAAACATCTGATTCCTTTTATTTCCTCAAGTTTTAGCTTTGGTCTTCTAGGTGGCCGATCTTGCCGCCGGAGCCAAGCTGTGGTGCGGCTGTTGTTTGTTTTTCCGAAGAGGTAGAGGCAAGTGGCCCCTTGCCCTTGCCAAATTTGTTTCTAACCCATGATCTGTGTTTATTTCTTGTGCATAAGCTCTGTTCTCTTTGTCTTTTTTCCTCCCTAGGGCAGCAGGTTGAGTTACTACATCAAGCTTTTAATCAAGTGCTGATTCTTTATTTCTTTTTCTGGAATTTTAATCAATGTTCTCTTTTTGTCGGATGTTTAGTGTCCAGTGGGTAGCTAGAGTTAGGGTGAGGTTGCTGTTAGTTACAGTTTAGGGTTAGCTGCGGTAGCTCCGAGTAGTTAGGACGGAACGGAGGGTTGGGATTAAATCTCCAGCTCTCTGTTTTCGCGCATGAGAGGGCTTAGGCTGCGATTTTAGCAAGACTTACGTTTACCCTAAGTGGAAAGCGCTGACAGCGTCGAGTGAGCTCGACGAGCCGAGCTCACTCAACGCCGTCACCCAGCATAGGACTTGCGGCTAAGTATTTTTAGGCGTCAGGTGAGTGGAGTTTACTCAACGCTGCGTCGAGTGGGCTCGACATTTCTGTCTTGAGTTCATGTGTACCTTAGGATTGTTAGTGTGACTTTTCCCTTCCTTTAGGGGGTGGTATTGGGTGTTTGGCAAATTTTTGCTTGCCGACTCTTGGGTTGTGGCAGGTGGTGGAGTTTTAGTGGCCTCTCGAGGGGTGGATTTTGATGTGGAGAGCTGTGGCCACCGCCTTTTTGCCCCGGTTTGGGTTGGTGTGTGGGACCCTAAAGCTGCCACTGGTGAACCCTTAGCCCTTTTTGTTGGATCTGATTTTGGTTATGTATTCAGATCCATGTTTTTGACCACTGCCACTTACCCACGTATTAGGAATGTTAGACTCTTTCGTTGAGCATGTTGCTTTTATTGCTCGCACTTGGTGTGCTTTGCTGTGCTTTAGACAGTGCTCTTTTCTTACTGTCATGCCCTTTCTTTTGCTTATAGCAGCTTGTTGTCGGGTTGGTAAACCCTTCTTTTTGCTCTTAATTCTAATGCTTTATTTACACTTTTGATTATTTCCTTGCTGAGGTGTTCTTTTCTTGAATGCCTCAGGTCCAGGTTGTAGCCGGTTCAGCGGCTAGTTCTTTTGGAGGGGCTGGTTTGTGGCCTCTTGGGTAGCTGAGACAGCTGATCCCGATTCTGTGAGGTAGTTCTTTACTTTTCTGTATAGACATACATACTCACCAGTGGGTTCGTGTCAGGTTGTTGGCGCCCACTGGTGGCTTCTTGCGATGCTGGGTATGAACTTAAACTGCTGTTTTTGCCTATTAGTGGTTGTTTACTTGGTTCTTGGAAGGATTTTTGCTAAGTTGCATATTAGATATTTTAAACCCTAAAAGCATTATTATATGTATGTCATGCATAACATAATTATAAAACAAAGACACTATATTTCCTTAGCGTAAAAAGACTACCTTTTTATATCTATTATATTCACTTTAGAGTCGTGCATACCATGAGTTGTCCCTCGGGGACACTTATGCTCACTAGGGTGTCAACTTAATTGAACCAAACTATTTTTCGCTGCGTATACTTATACTTTTAATTGTGGACTAGCTGATCCACCGTGCCGAGGGATATGGCCAATCAACATAACTGCTTTTCTTTCATAATTAATCAACGATTTTCCTTAAATCTAAGGTTTGGAGTTTTGCCTGAGCGCGTGCAGTTATCCCCTGTACGGCGTGGCATCACGGCACGTGTTTTCTCTTGCTCTGATACGATTTTATCGTTGAGAAAATGCGGGTTGTGACAGTTGGAATCAGAGGGAGGTTGCTTGACAAATGGTCGGGCAACCTTTCCCCTTGTTTGCATTAGTGGTTAGCGTCATACCATACACACACCGATATGTCATCAGCACGCCTTGGCTAAAGCACGAACACTACACTCATGAGCATAAAGAAGTATACGGGGCATATTATGTAGTATGTGATGCATAATATGTGTTTGTATATGGATCCACCATAGGAGGCAACATGTGAGGGTTATGTAGTATGGGATGCATAACCTCACCACATGAATGCGGCTAGCACGTTTTCTTTTCTCGTTGCATGGGAATGTTATGTAGTATGGGATGCATAACATTTTCATGTGTACGCCGCCCATGGCATGCATTAAGGCCTTTTTTTAGAATGCATAGCACAACATGCATAGCATAACATTTCATAAGCACAACGTGTTAAGCTAAAGATTTGCAAGATGACATATGTACACACATGGTTTTGAGTCAAAAAGAATACAAATACATGCATTCATGGTTTAGGCACATGAGTTAGTACGATGGTGGTGAACCATCTTAGGTTAAGCATAACATCATCATGATAAAACAACTCCCAGAGCAAGTTTTGCAGTTGAAGTTCATATTTAAGTGTGTTTGTCTGTACCGGGTAGTTTTGTTCTCGCTGTTGGGCTAAGTTTCGTCTAAGGCTTGTGCGATTATAGGATGGCGAGACGTCCTGCAACGAGGTCGACCCCCCAATCCGAGGGTGAGACGTCAGGAGCGCAGAGCGAGGCGTTGGTAGAAAACCTGCGGCAGAGTAATGAGACCTTATCGAGGCAGGTGGTGGCTATGCAGGCTCAAATTCAGTCTCTAGTTGCAGTGGTGGTGGGACAGGCCCCGAGAGTTCCGGACCCGCTGAGGGGGTAGCTGTTCTTGCCCCTCCTGCTCCTCCCGTGCCTTTGGTTGTGGTGCCCCCGGAGATGGCGTTTATATCCCAGTTTCAGCGACTGAGACCCCCTACTTATGATGGGCAAGCAGATTTCATGATTTTGGATGACTGGCTGATTACTATTGAGGAGATGTTCTCTTATTCGGGGATTTCGGATGATCAGAGAGTGATGCTCGCTGCCTACCAGCTCAAGGGCTTAGCAAATAATTTGTGGTTGAGGGAGAAAGAGAGCTTGGTGGCAGGATGCTCCTGGGAGTCATTTAAAGGGATGATGTTGAGTAAGTTTTGGCCTTCAGTCGAGAGGGACCGGCTGATGAATGACTTTCTCCATTTGAAGCAGAGGAAACTCACGGTCAGTGAGTATGAGATTGAGTTTAGTAAGTTGAGTCGGTTTGCTCCTGGTCTGGTGAGTGTTGAAGCAGACCGAGTTAAGCGATTTCTGGGTGGACTGAGAAGTGACATTCAGCAGTTAGCGAATGCCTACGGTGCAGTCAGTTATGCCAGCGTGGTCGAAGCTGCCTTGAGGGTTGACGCCATTGAGAATGCCAAGAATAGAGGTCAGCAGTTGTGGAAGGATAAGCGAAAGTCCGGTGGAGGGAAGAGCCCTCAGGAACCCGATGCGGTCTCGAGAAAGAAGAGCAAAGAGGTTTGTAGTTTCTGTGGCCAACCAGGCCACCCCTTTGAGAAGTGTTTCAAAAGGTTTGGAGTGCAGAAGAAGGAACAGGTGCACGCAATTCAGGGTGCTCCCAGAGGAGACTTGGTGTGTGCCTTGTGTGGAAGGAAGGGGCATGAGGCTGCCCGTTGCTGGTCGAGAGATAAAGTCTGTTTTCAGTGTGGGCAGAAGGGTCAACTCAAGACAAAGTTCCCACAGTCCCAGCCTATTCTGCAGCCAGTACCCCTCCAGGCTTTGCCACCGCCTCAGCAATTGGATAGAGGAAAGGGGAAGCTGAATGTGCTTTCGGCAGACGAAGCGCAGACTTCGACCCAGGTTATCTCAGGTTTGACTTCTCCTCAGTCGTTTCGTTATGATCCCTTTGTGGTTGTAGTTTTCGTTTTAGCGTTTGTTTCCTTAGATGCGTGCGCTATTTGTAGGACGATTTAAGGTAAAGAACCGCTGGGCGCGCGTTCTCTTTGATTCAGGCGCTACCCACTCGTTTGTGGCTAGAACCTTCGTGGAGCGGTTCAGTTTGGGCCTAGATCGTGTTGGTGGTGCCTTTTGCGTTAAGTTCCCCTCCGGTGACTCTGTGGTTACGGACCTGGGTGTCCTTGATTGTCCGATTTTGTTGGGGGATTTTCTAGCCAAGGCAGATCTGAAGGAGATTGACCTGGAGGACTTCGATGTTATCTTGGGCATGGACTGGTTGTCAAGGTACGATGCTGTGATCCAGTGCAAGGGTAAGCGCTTGGACTTCGTCAAGGGCAACGGTCAGCCAGGGAGCGTTTATGGGTATTCTCTCCAGGAGTCTCCAGTCATTTCTGCGGTGCGTGCTCGGAAGTTGCTTGATTCTGGTTGTTCTGCCTGTGTGGTCTCTCTGGTAGGGGCTGTTGTTAGAGTGCCGTGTTTGCAAGAGATCCTTGTGGTGTGTGACTTCTCCGATGTGTTTCCTGATGATCTTCCCGGTCTTCCACCCGATCGAGATGTCGAGTTTGCTATAGATTTGGAGCCAGGCACGTGTCCTATTGCCAAGGCGCCGTACCGGATGGCCCCGCGAGAGCTGGAAGAGTTGCGAATTCAGCTGGATGAGATGTTGGCAAAAGGGTTCATTAGGCCGAGTTCTTCACCATGGGGTGCTCCAGTGCTATTCGTTAAAAAGAAGGATGGGTCGATGAGGCTATGCATCGACTATAGAGAACTGAACAAGGTTACTATTAAGAACAGGTACCCTTTGCCTCGGATTGACGATCTGTTTGACCAACTGCGTGGTAGTGCCGTGTTTTCCAAGATAGATCTTCGATCGGGCTATCACCAGTTGAGGATTCGGGAGTCAGATGTTCCGCGGACGGCGTTCCGCTCTCGTCATGGGCATTTTGAGTTCTTAGTTATGTCATTTGGTTTGACTAATGCGCCATCAGCTTTTATGGATCTGATGAACAGAGTTTTCAAGGACTTCCTGGATAAGTTTGTGATTGTCTTTATCGACGATGTTTTGGTGTATTCTAAAGATGCGGAGGAGCATGATCGGCATTTGCGATTGGTCTTGACGACTCTGAGAGACCATAAGCTATACGCCAAGCTGAACAAGTGCGAATTTTGGTTGCCTCAAGTTTCTTTTCTCGACCACGTGATGAATAAGGAGGGAATATCGGTGGACCCAGAAAAGATCGCAGCTGTTATGGAATGGGCGAGGCCTGTTACTCCCAAAGAGATCAGAATCTTCTTGGGCTTGGCTGGATATTATAGGAGATTTGTAGAGGGATTCTCTACTTTGTTTGCGTCGTTGACCAGGTTGACGCAGAAGAATGCAACCTTCATATGGGATAACAAGTGTGAGGAGGCTTTTGAGGAATTAAAAAGAAGATTATGTTCAGCTCCAGTTTTGTCTTTGCCTACTGAAGATAGTGAGTATGTTATATATATGGATGCGTCGCACGTCGGACTAGGCTGCGTTTTGATACAGGGCGGGAAGGTGATTGCGTACGGGTCGAGGCAGCTAAAGACTCATGAGAGGAATTACCCTACGCATGACTTGGAGTTTGTAGCTGTGATCTATACGTTGAAATTGTGGAGGCATTTGCTGTATGGCGCGCAGTGCAAGATTTTCACGGATCATAAGAGTTTGAAGTATGTCTTCACTCAGAAAGAGTTGAATCTGCGCCAGCGGTGGTGGTTGGAGTACGTGGCCGACTATGATGTTGAAATCCAGTATCATCCGGGTAAGGCGAATGTGGTGGCCGATGCCCTAAGTCGGAAGTCAGGAAAGATTTTCAGTCTCTCCGCCGAGCGTCTTGTGGAAGAGTTTCTTTTGATGGACATTTCTGTGGGAAGCTGCGATTCGCAGAGTAGCTTGGCAGTGGCAGAACCTTCGTGGATTGCGCTTACGCGACTGCATCAGAAAGATGATCCCGATCTTTTGCATTTGTACCTTCGAGCTGAAAAATGTGAATTACCAGATTTCTCTATAGATGATGCGGGTACCTTGAAGTATCGTGGCAGGTTTTGCATTCCCGCAGTTGGAAATATCCGGAATATGGTGTGCAGAGAAGCCCACGGATCTTGTGTTGCCTACCATCCAGGGTCTACCAAAATGTACCATGATTTAAAGCAGATTGCCTGGTGGTATGGGATGAAGAAGGACATAGCCAGATTTGTTTCTGAGTGCTTCACTTGAAGGCGTGTGAAGGCCGACCATGGGAGGCCTAGTGGCAAGCTAACTCCCTTAGAGATTCCGATGTGGAAGTGGGAGAGTATCTCGATGGATTTCATTACAGGCTTACCGAGATCTCCTAAAGGGCATGATTCAGTTTGGGTGATCGTAGACAGATTGACGAAGAGTGCTCACTTCGTACCATTTAAGATCGATTATCCGATGAGGAAGATAGCCGAGCTGTATTTGGATGAGGTTATTAGATTGCATGGTGTACTCGTGAGTATCATATCAGATCGAGACTCCAGGTTTATGTCTCGTTTTTGGAAGAGCCTTCAAGAAGGGTTGGGTACAGATTTGAGATATTCCACAGCTTATCATCCCCAGACCAATGGTCAGACGAAGCGAGTAAATCAGATTGTGGAAGATATGATCTGATGCTATATTCTGGACCACGGAGGAGCGTGGGATGAGCGCTTGCGGCTTATGGAATTTGCGTATAATAACAGTTATCAAGAAAGCTTGCAAATGACTCCTTTTGAAGCTTTGTATGGGAGGCGCTGCAGGACTCCCTTGTTTTGGGCTGAGGTTGGCGAGAGACCTTTGTTGGGTCCAGAAGCACTCGAGGAGATGGAAACTGCTGTGAAGCTTATACGGGAAAAGCTTCGGATAGCCCAGGAGAGATATGAGAAAAATGCCAATCGGCGTAGATCGGATTTGGAATTTTTGGTGGGGGACTCAGTGTTCTTAAAGGTCTCCCCGTTGGTCGGAGTCAAGCGTTTTGGCAAGAACAGGAAGTTGGACCCGAGGTTCGTGGGGCCGTTTCCGATTGTTGAGCGGATTGGGATATCAGCTTATAGGCTGGCGTTGCCCGCAAATTTCCCTATCGTGCATAATGTCTTCCACGTCAGTCAGCTGCGGAAATGTGTATCGAATGGCAGGCAGGTTTTCGATTCTGTGCCTCAGTTGGAGCCGAATCTTTCTTATGTGGAGGTGCCTGTCCGCATTCTGGATTCTCAGGTTCGTGCGCTGCAGAAGAAGTCTATTCCGATGGTTAAAGTTTTATGGAGGAATCAGGATGTAGAAAGCGCGACTTGGGAGTTGGAGTCGGCTATGAGGGAGGCTCACCCTCATCTGTTTCCCTGAGCTTGTGCCTGGTATGTTTTGTTTTATTTATGTTTATATAGTCCTTTCCTGGCTCTTTCTCTCTCCTTCTTCATAGGAGTGTTGTGAGTAAAGTTTCGAGGCGAAACTTTCTTTTAGGGGGAGTGGCTGTAACGCCCCCAGTTTTTCTGTGTTTTGTTTGATTTTGGATTGGCGTTACGATGACGCATTTCCGGCCCTTCGCCGTTGTAGAGCGCGGTCCTAGCTTTGTAGGTTCCTTGTGTAGCCTGGTTGTAGCCAGTTGGCAAGTTTCCCCAGCTAGCCGGAGTCTGTTTTGGTGACTCGGTTGGGCCTCTTAGGGAAATGCTTGCATTTTGGCTTCGGGAGGTGTTAGCCCGAGTGTTCGATCGTCGGATGTTGTTTTCGACCTCGCTGTTGTTTTCGTGGCTTGGTTGTTTAGCTACGGTGCGAGTTTTGGTCGAAATCCGAGATCGTTTGCCTTCGTGTCGTTTCGGCGTTGTTTTGTTAGCTGCATGTTTGTAATGTTTGCTGTGCTGTGCGTGGTCTGTTGTGGCTGAGCTTGTAGGCTGGTGCCTTGTCTCTTGTTTGCTAGGTGTTAACAGGATTCTTTTCTGTGTAAGTTTGGGTGACACGGCCTGGGTCACGCCCGTGACCCAGGGCGTGTCGTGCTCGGGAAGAGCTCCCGTTTCTCCGGTCGACGAATTTTTGGTCGACGGGGTTTTTTTGTAGGAACACGGCCGTAACACGGGCGTGTCACGGGCGTGTCCCCCTTCGGTTCGTCGAGCTGCGCTCGATGGTCGTCAGGCGGTGTTTAGTGAGAACACGGCCCTGTCACGGGCGTGTCGTGTGGAACACGGGCGTGACAATGGGGCGTGTCTCTCTGTTCGACGATCGGCACTCCACGATCGTCGGGCGGTGTTCGGGTTGGTACACGGCCTGTGACACGGGCGTGTCATAGGGCGTGTCCCTTGCTTCGTCGAGCGGAGATCGACTTTCGTCGAGTGGGTAGGTGCGTGAGTACACGCCCCGTGACACGGGCGTGTCGGGCCGTGTCACGGCCGTGTCTAGGGGGCATGTCCCGTGTTTTCGTCGAGTAGAGATCGACGTTCGTCGAGTGTGTGAGTACACGCCCCGTGACACGGGCGTGTCAGGCTGTGTCACGGGCGTGTCTTGGGCGTGTTCCGTACCTTTTTCCTGAAATCATCTTTTGTTGCCGTGAACTGTTTTTCCTCCTCATTTTTTCATCGTTCCCGAGTCTGGAGAGCTTCCAGTGGAAGGGTTTTGAGAGGAGGCGGTGGTTGTTTTGGCCGGCGATTTCGGGAGGGTTAGAGCCCGTTTTTCTCGTGTGATAGCGGATTCGGCTTGCTTTCGGCTAGATCTTCCCTTCCATGTGAGTTTTTTTCTTGATTTAGGGTAGATTCCAGGAATTTCTAAATATCTAATTCCTTTTCTTTCCTCAAGTTTCAGCTTTGGTCTTCTAGGTGGCTGATCTTGCCGCCGGAGCCAAGCCGTGGTGCGGCTGTTGTTTGTTTTTCCAAAGAGGTAGAGGCAAGTGGCCCCTTGCCCTTGCCAAATTTGTTTCTAACCCATGATATGTGTTTATTTCTTGTGGATAAGCTCTGTTCTCTTTATCTTTTTTCCTCCCTAGGGCAGCAGGTTGAGTTACTACATCAAGCTTTTAATCAAGTGCTGATTCTTTATTTCTTTTTCTGGAATTTTAATCAATGTTCTCTTTTTGTCGGATGTTTAGTGTCCAGTGGGTAGCTAGAGTTAGGGTGAGGTTGCTGTTAGTTACAGTTTAGGGTTAGCTGCGGTAGCTCCGAGTAGTTAGGACGGAACGGAGGGTTGGGATTAAATCTCCAACTCTCTGTTTTCGCGCATGAGAGGGCTTAGGCTACGATTTTAGCAAGACTTACGTTTACCCTAAGTGGAAAGCGCTGACAGCGTCGAGTGAGCCGAGCTCACTCGCTCACTCAACGCCGTCACCCAGCATAGGACTTGCGGCTAAGTATTTTTAGGCGTCAGGTGAGTGGAGCTTACTCAACGCTGCGTCGAGTGGGCTCGACATTTCTGTCTTGAGTTCATGTGTACCTTAGGATTGTTAGTGTGACTTTTCCCTTCCTTTAGGGGGTGGTATTGGGTGTTCGGCAAATTTTTGCTTGCCGACTCTTGGGTTGTGGCAGGTGGTGGAGTTTTAGTGGCCTCTCGAGGGGTGGATTTTGATGTGGAGAGCTGTGGCCACCGCCTTTTTGCCCCGGTTTGGGTTGGTGTGTGGGACCCTAAAGCTGCCACTGGTGACCCCTTAGCCCTTTTTGTTGGATCTGATTTTGGTTATGTATTCAGATCCATGTTTTTGACCACTGCCACTTACCCACGTATTAGGAATGTTAGACTCTTTCGTTGAGCATGTTGCTTTTATTGCTCGCACTTGGTGTGCTTTGCTGTGCTTTAGACAGTGCTCTTTTCTTACTGTCATGCCCTTTCTTTTGCTTATAGCAGCTTGTTATCAGGTTGGTAAACCCTTCTTTTTGCTCTTAACTCTAATGCTTTATTTACACTTTTGATTATTTCCATGCTGAGGTGTTCTTTTCTTGAATGCCTCAGGTCCAGGTTGTAGCCGGTTCAGCGGCTAGTTCTTTTGGAGGGGCTGGTTTGTGGCCTCTTGGGTAGCTGAGACAGCTGATCCCGATTCTGTGAGGTAGTTCTTTACTTTTCTGTATAGACATACATAATCACCAGTGGGTTCGTGTCAGGTTGTTGGCGCCCACTGGTGGCTTCTTGCGATGCTGGGTATGAACTTAAACTGCTGTTTTTGCCTATTAGTGGTTGTTTACTTGCTTCTGGGAAGGATTTTTGCTAGGTTGCATGTTAGATATTTTAAACCCTAAAAGCATTATTATATGTATATCATGCATAACATAATTATAAAACAAAGACACTATATTTCCTTAGCGTAAAAAGACTACCTTTTTATATCTATTATATTCACTTTAGAGTCGTGCATACCATGAGTTGTCCATCGGGGACACTTATGCTCACTAGGGTGTCAACTTAATTGAACCAAACTATTTTCCGCTGCGTATACTTATACTTTTAATTGTGGACTAGCTGATCCACCGTGCCGAGGGATACGGCCAATCAACATAACTGCTTTTCTTTCATAATTAATCAACGATTTTCCTTAAATCTAAGGTCTGGAGTTTTGACTGAGCGCGTGCAGTTATCCCCTGCACGGCGTGGCATCACGGCACGTGTTTTCTCTTGCTCTGATACGATTTTATCATTGAGAAAATGCGGGTTGTGACAGCTGGTGATGGTGGAGCCATTAGTACCTAGAAGGCCACTGAAAGATAGCTCAAGCATGTGATGGGCTTCAACCCTCCGGTGTTCTCAGGGACTGAAACCCCATCCCAAGCTGAAGATTGGCTCTCCGGTGTGAAGAGAGTCTTGATAGCTACGGAAACGGAGGACTGGCAGATGACCACGATAACTACATTCCTGTTGGATGGAGATGCAAGGTTGTAGTGGGAAGGTTTAGAGCTGCATCACCTGTGTAACGCCCCCGGTTTTTCTTTGTTTTATTTGCTCTTGGATTGGCATTACGATGACGCACTTCCGGCCCTTTGCCGTTGTCGAGCGTGGTCTTAGCTCTTTAGGTTCCTGGTGTAGCCTGGTTGTAGCCCGTTGGCATTTTTTCCCCAGCTAGCCGGAGTCTCCTTTGGTGACTCGGTTGGGCCTCTTAGGGAAATTCTTGTGTTTTGGCTTCGGGAGGTGTTAGCCCGAGTGTGCGATCTTCGGATGTTGTTTTCGACCTCACCGTTGTTTTTGTAGCTTGGGAGTTTAGCTACGGTGCGAGTTTTGGTCGAAATCCGGGATCGTTTGCTTTCGCGTCGTTTTGGCGTTTGTTCTGTTAGCTGTAATGTTTGTAATGTTTGTTGTGCTGTGCGTGCCTGATGTGGCCGAGCTACTAGGCTGGTGCCTTGTCTCTTGTTTGCTAGGTGTTAGCAGGTTTCTTTTATGTGTAAGTTTGGGTGACACGACCTGGGTCACGCCCGTGACCCAGGGCGTGTCGTGCTCGGGTAGAGCTCTCGTTTCTCTATTCGATGAATTTTTGGTCGACGGGGTTTTTGTAGGAACACGGCCTGTGACACGGGCAGGTCACAGGGCGTGTCTCCCTTCGTCGAGCTGCACTCAATGGTCGTCAGGCGGACTTTTAGTGAGAACAAGGCCGTGTAACGGGCATTTCGTATCGGACATGGGCGTGACGCGGGGCGTGTCTCTCTGTTCGACGATCGACACTCCACGATCGTCGAGTGGTGTTTGAGTTGGTGCACGGCCTGTGACACGGGCATGTCACAGGGCGTGTCACCTGTTTCGTCGAGCTGAGATCGACGATCGTCGACTGGGTAGGTGTGTGAGTACATGCCCCATGACACGGGAGTGTCGGGCCGTGTCACGGGCGTGTCGGGGTGCGTGTCTCGTGTTTCCTTGAGTGGAGATCGATGTTCGTAGAGCTAGTACATGCCCCGTGACACGGGCGTGTCGGGCCGTGTCACGGGCGTATCTAGGGCGTGTTCCGTACCTTTTCTCCCGAGAGCATCTTTTGTTGCCATGAACCGTTTTTCCTCCTCATTTTTCATCGTTCTCGAGTCTGGAGAGCTTCCAGCGGAATGGTTTTGAGAGGAGGCGGTGGTTGTTTTGGCCGGCGATTTCGGGAGGGTTAGAACCCGTTTTTCTCGTGTGATAGCGGATTTGGCTTGCTCTCGGCTAGATCTTCCCTTCCATGTAAGTTTTTCTTGATTTAGTGTTGATTCTAGGAATCGAGAATATCTGATTTCTTTTCTTTCTCCTCAAGTTTCAGTTTTGGTCTTCTAGGTGGCCGATCCTACCGCCGGTGCCAAGCTGTGGTGTTAGCTGTTATTTTTCCTGGAGGTAGAGGCAACTAGCTCTCCTGCCCTTGCCAATTTAGTCTAACCCTTACTCTGTTTTCTTTTTCCTGTGCAATACTTCTGTTTGAACACTAGGATGCCTTTTTCCTTCATTTCATCCATGGGCTGTTTCTTTGCCTTTTTACATTTAAATCAATGTTCTCTCTTTTGTCCGAGGTTTGGTGTACAGTGGGTAGCTAGAGTTAGGGTGAGGCTGTGGTAGTGGTAGTTTAGGTTTAGTTGCGGTAGCCCCGAGTAGTTAGGATGGTATAGAGGGTCGGGATTAAATTTCCAACTTTCTGTTTAGGCTGCGGTTTTAATTAAAACTTACGTTTACCCTAAGTAGAAAGCGCCGACAGCGTCGAGTGAGCCGAGTTCACTCAACGTCGTCACCCAGCGTAGGATTTGCGGCTAAGTATTTCGGCGTCAAGTAAGTGGAGCTTACTCACGCCGCGTCGAGTGAGCTCGACATTTCTGTCTTAGGTTCGTGTGTTTCCTTAGGATGGTTAGTGTGACTTTTCCCTTTCTCTAGGGGGTGGTATTTGGTTTTCGGCTAATTTTTCCTCGCCGACTCTTGGGTTGTGGCAGGTGGTGGAGTTTTCGTGGCCTATAGAGGGGTGGTTTTATGTGGTGAGCTGTGGCCACTGCCTTTTACCTCGGTTTGGGTTGGCGTGTGTGGGACCCTAATGTTGCCACTGTTTGACCCCTTAGCCCTTTTTGGATCTGGTTTTGGTTACGTATTCAGATCCATGTTTTGACCACTGCCACTCACCCACGTGTTAGGACTGTTACTCTCTTTCCTGTTTATGTTTTCTCTTTCTTTTGGCAGATATGTATATGTCTTGTTGCTTTTGCAGACTCTTTGTAGGGCGTGTTGCTTTTATTGCTCGCACTTGGTGTGCTTTGCTGTGCTTTAGACAGTACTCTTTTCTTACTGTCATGCCCTCTCTTTTGCTTATAGAAGTTTGTTGCCGGGTTGGTAAACCCTTCTTTTATTTGCTCATTAATCTAATGCTCTATTTACCTTTTGATTATTTTTTTGCTGAGGTGTTCTTTTCTTGAATGCCTCAGGTCCAGGTTGTAGCCAGTTCTGCGGCTAGTTCTTTTGGAGGAGCTAGTTGGTGTCCTCTTGGGTAGCTGAGTTGCGGATCCCCGATTTTGTGATGTAGTTCTTTACCTTTCTGTATAGATATACATACTCACCAGTGGGTTCGTGTCAGGTTGTTGGCGCCCACTGGTGGCTTCTTACGATGCTGGGTATGAACTTAAACTGCTGTTTTTTTTTGCCTTTTTGTGGTTGTTTACTTGCTTCTGAGAAGGATTTATGCTAGGTTGCATGTTAGATATTTTAAACCCTAAAAGCATTATTATATGTACATCATGCATAACATATTTATAAAATAAGGACACTATATTTCCTTAGCGTAAAAAGGCTATCTTTCATATATATTATATACACTTTAGAGTCGTGCATACCATGAGTCGTCCCTCGGGGACACTTATGCTCATTTAGAGTGCCAACTTAATTGAACCAAAGTATTTTCTGCTGCGTATAAAGATACTTTTATTGTGGACTAGCTGATCCACCGTGCCGAGGGATACGGCCGTTCAATATAACTGGTTTTCTTTTATAATTAATCAACGATTTTCCTTAAAATCAAAGGTCTGGAGTTTTGCCTGGGCATGTGCAGTTATCCCCTGCACGACGTCGCATCACGGCACGTGTTTTCTCTTGCTCTGATATGATTTTATCGTTGAGAAAATGCGGGTTGTGACAGTTGGTATCAGAGGGAGGTTGCTTGACAAATGGTCGGGCAACCTTTCCCTTGTTTGCATTAGTGGTTAGCGTCATACCATACACACACTAATGTGTCATCAACACGTCTTGGCTAAAGCACGAACACTACACTCATGAGAATAAAGAAGTATACGGGTCATATTATGTAGTATGGGATGCATAATATGTGTTTGTATATGGATCCACCATAGGAGGCAACATGTGAGGGTTATGTAGTATGGGTTGCATAACCTCACCACATGAATGCGACTAGCACGTTTTCTTTTTTTCGTTGCATGGGAATGTTATGTAGTATGGGATGCATAACATTTTCATGTGTACGCCGTCCGTGGCATGCATTAAGTCCTTTTTTAGAATGCATAGCACATCATGCATAGCATAACATTTCATAAGCACAACGTGCCAAGCTAAAGATTTGCAAGATGACATATGTACACGCATGGTTTTTGAGTCAAAAGGAATACAAATACATGCATTCATGGTTTAGGCACATGAGTTAGTTTGATGGTGGTGAACCATCTAGGGTTAAGCATAACATCATCATGGTAAAAACAACTCCCAGAGCAAGTTTTGCAGTTGATGTTCATATTTAAGTGTGTTTGTCTATACCGGGTAGTTTTGTTCTAGTTGTTGGGCTAGGTTTTGTCTAAAGCTTGTGCGATTATAGGATGGCGAGACATCCTGCGACGAGATCGACACCCCAATCCGAGGGTGAGACGTCAGGAGCGCAGAGCGAGGCGTTCGTAGAAAACCTGCGGCAGAGCAATGAGACCTTATCGAGATAGGTGGTGGATATGCAGGCTCAAATTCAGTCCCTTGTCGCAGTGGTGGCGGGACAGGCTCTGAGGGTTCCGGACCCCGCTGAGGGGGTAGCTGTTCCTGCCCCTTCTGCTCCTCCCGTGCCTTTGGTTGTGGTGCCCCCGGAGATGGTGTTTATATCCCAGTTTCAGCGGCTGAGACCCCCTACTTATGATGGGCAAGCAGATTTCATGATTTTGGATGACTGGCTGATTACCATTGAGGAGATGTTCTCTTACTCAGGGATTTCGGACGATCAGAGAGTGATTCTCGCTGCCTACCAGCTCAAGGGCTTAGCAAACAATTGGTGGCTGAGGGAGAAAGAAAGCTTGGTGGCAGGATGCTCATGGGAGTCATTTAAGGTGATGCTGTTGAGTAAATTTCTGCCTTCAGTAGAGAGGGACCGACTGATGAATGACTTTCTCCATTTGAAGCAGAGGAAACTCACGGTTAGTGAGTATGAGATTGAGTTTAGTAATTTGAGTCGGTTTGCCCCGGGTCTAGTGAGTGTTGAAGCAGACCGAGTTAAGCGATTCCTTGGTGGACTCAGAAGCAACATTCAGCAGTTAGCAAATGCCTACGGAGCAGTCAGTTATGCTAGCGTGGTTGAAGCTGCCTTGTGAGTTGAGGCCATTGAGAATGCTAAAAATAGAGGCCAGCAGTTGAGGAAGGATAAGCGGAAGACCGTTGGAGGGAAGAGTCCTCAGGAACCTGATGCTGTCTCGAGAAAGAGGAACAAAGAGGTTTGTGGTTTTTGTGGCCGGCCAGGCCACCCCATTGAGAAGTGTTTCAAAAGGTTAGGAGCGCAGAAGAAGGAACAGGTGCACTTGATTCAGGGTGCTCCCAGAGGAGACTTGGTATGTGCCTTATGTGGAAGGAAGGGGCATGAGGCTGCCCGTTGATGGTTAAAAGATAAGGTCTGTTTTCAGTGTGGCCAGAAGGGCCATCTCAAGACAAAGTGCCCACAGTCCCAGCCTATTCTGCAGCCAGTTCCCCTCCAGGCTTTGCCACCGCCTCAGCAAATGGATAGAGGAAAGGGGAAGCTGAATGTGCTTTCGGCAGACGAAGCGCAGACTTCGACCCAGGTTATCTCAGGTTCGACTCCTCCCCAATCGTTTCGCTATGTTCCCTTTTTGGTTGTAGTTTTCATTTTAGTGTTTGTTTCCTTAGATGTTTGTGCTATTTGTAGGGCTATTTAAGGTAAAGAACCGCTGGGCGCACGTTCTCTTCGATTCAGGAGCTACCCACTCGTTTGTGGCTAGAGCCTTCGTGGAGCAGTTCAGTTTGGGCCTAGATCGTGTTGGTGGTGCCTTTTGCATTAAGTTCCCCTCCGGTGACTCTGTGGTTACGGACCTGGGTATCCTTAATTGTCCGATTTTGTTGGGGGATTTTCTAGCCAAGGCAGATCTGAAGGTGATCGACCTGGAGGACTTCGATGTTATCTTGGGCATTGACTGGTTGTCAAGGTACGATGTTGTGATCCAGTGCAAGGGTAAGCGCTTGGACTTCGTCAAAGACAACGGTCAGCCAGGGAGCATTTATGGGTATTCTCTCCAGGAGTCTCCAGTCATTTCTAAGGTGCGTGCTCGAAAGTTGCTTGATTCTGGCTGTTTTGCCTGTGTGGTCTCTCTGGTAGGGACAGTTGTTCGAGTGTCGTGTTTGAAAGAGATTCCTGTGGTATGTGACTTCTCTGATATGCTTCCTGATGATCTCCCCGGTCTTCCACCCGATCGAGATGTCGAGTTTGCTATAGATTTGGAGCCAGGCACGCGTCCTATTGCCAAGGCGCCGTACCGGATGGCCCCGCGAGAGCTGGAAGAGTTGCGAATTCAGCTGGATGAGATGTTGGCAAAAGGGTTCATTAGGCCGAGTTCTTCACCATGGGGTGCTCCAGTGCTGTTCGTTAAAAAGAAGGATGGGTCGATGAGGCTATGCATCGACTATAGAGAACTGAACAAGGTTACTATTAAGAACGGGTACCATTTGCCTCGGATTGACGATCTGTTTGACCAACTGCGTGGTAGTGCCGTGTTTTCCAAGATAGATCTTCGATCGGGCTATCACCAGTTGAGGATTCGGGAGTCAGATGTTCCGCGGACGGCGTTCCGCTCTCGTCATGGGCATTTTGAGTTCTTAGTTATGTCATTTGGTTTGACTAATGCGCCATCAGCTTTTATGGATCTGATGAACAGAGTTTTCAAGGACTTCCTGGATAAGTTTGTGATTGTCTTTATCGACGATGTTTTGGTGTATTCTAAAGATGCGGAGGAGCATGATCGGCATTTGCGATTGGTCTTGACGACTCTGAGAGACCATAAGCTATACGCCAAGCTGAACAAGTGGGAATTTTGGTTGCCTCAAGTTTCTTTTCTCGGCCACGTGGTGAATAAGGAGGGAATATCGGTGGACCCAGAAAAGATCGCTGCTGTTATGGAATGGGCGAGGCCTGTTACTCCCAAAGAGATCAGAAGCTTCTTGGGCTTGGCTGGATATTATAGGAGATTTGTAGAGGGATTCTCTACTTTGTTTGCGCCGTTGACCAGGTTGACGCAGAAGAATGCAGCCTTCATATGGGATAGCAAGTGTGAGGAGGCTTTTCAGGAATTAAAAAGAAGATTATGTTCAGCTCCAGTTTTGTCTTTTCCTACTGAAGATAGTGAGTATGTTATATATGTGGATCCGTCGCACGTCGGACTAGGCTGCGTTTTGATACAGGGCGGGAAGGTGATTGCGTACGGGTCGAGGCAGCTAATGACTCATGAGAGGAATTACCCTACGCATGACCTGGAGTTTGCAGCTGTGATCTATGCGTTGAAATTGTGGAGGCATTTGCTGTATGGCGCGCAGTGCAAGATTTTCACGGATCATACGAGTTTGAAGTATGTCTTCACTCAGAAAGAGTTGAATCTGCGCCAGCGGTGGTGGTTGGAGTACGTGGCCGACTATGATGTTGAAATCCAGTATCATCCGGGTAAGGCGAATGTGGTGGCCGATGCCCTAAGTCGGAAGTCAGGAAAGATTTTCAGTTTCTCCGCCGAGCGTCTTGTGGAAGAGTTTCTTTTGATGGACATTTCTGTGGGAAGCTGCGATTCGCAGAGTAGCTTGGCAGTGGCAGAACCTTCGTGGATTGCGCTTACGCGACTGCATCAAAAAGATGATCCCGATCTTTTGCATTTGTACCTTCGAGCTGAAAAAGGTGAATTACCAGATTTCTCTATAGATGATGCGGGTACCTTGAAGTATCGTGGCAGGTTTTGCATTCCCGCAGTTGGAAATATCCGGAATATGGTGTGCAGAGAAGCCCACGGATCTTGTGTTGCCTACTATCCAGGGTCTACCAAAATGTACCATGATTTAAAGCAGATTGCCTGGTGGTATGGGATGAAGAAGGACATAGCCAGATTTGTTTCTGAGTGCTTCTGTAACACCCCCTATCCGTCGCATAGTATATAGCAGTAGGTCCGGCCGGGGCCCGACGCCATATACCACAGACAGACCGGGTGGTTACGTATGGAAACCATCCAACCAATCTCAACGTCCTACACAGAGCATTCTAGCGGAAGCAGTTTATATAAGTTGTAAACAAGAACCCAGCAACAAGCATGAATGTCCACTAATACAACAAGTAGGAATGTATACAAAATACCCAGAATCGGCCTTAAGGCCTTACAAAATGTTTCACTTGTCTGTTACATGATTTACAAACTTCGGCACGCAGGCCGGCCATACATGAATAAAATAGAAAACATTTCCACTTGGGCCTTCGAGGGCCAGCTTCGCAAAAAGGGCTTTAGCCCGCTACTGACCGCTTGGTCCAGCTGCACCTGCAAGCAACAAACCACCGCACGGTGGCAAAACAAGGCAACGGTCAGCAATGCTGACCAAATTATAACGATCCCGCCCCCAACTCGGGGCGGCGATGCTCCTTCCCTGCATTTCATTAGCATAAGCGAGCAATTTATAACCATAGTCATTTCATCACAGGCGTTGGCTCGCACGACCACACGCCCCGTGCACTCAGGGCACATTCTCGGTGAACCGGTCGATGTCACGTCAATTAAAGCCATTAACATTCCGGACTCACCACCGGCACATAGACGGCCATTCCTATGAGCAATTCGTCTTCCTGGCATTGGTCACGTCAATTTAAGCCATTGACCGCCGAAGACTCACATCTATGCCAACGGCGAGTGCCATGTAACTTTAGGTCTCTCTAACCCGAACGACATAAAGCGGGTACGGCTCCATCTAACCCGTGCTCACATCACAACGGCAATTTAAGCCATTTGCGCGGGTCAAACTTTCACCGAGTCCCATTCTAACACAAGTCACATAACCCCGTTATGTTCAAGTTGGCTCTCAGGCCACCAAGTTGGCAAGACCTCGTGTCCGCCCAGTTTTCCGGGTGCACCTTTGGGTTAGTCCCCAAGGCTCCCTGCTGCAATCTACCGCGTAGAAAACCCGAAAAACACCCAATAGCACGGAGTCTTCTCCGGCCTTATGCAATGCAACATCACCGATCCGAACTAACATGTCCGGGTAGGCTTCAACCAAAATGCCTATGTCCGTTCTCGCATACGGACTCTAAACAACGGGGACTTCACATATCTACCCGAAGGAACGCCTCCAACTCTCCGCAAACTCGTGAGAGCGGGCTTCCTATGCAAAGAAAGAGAGCGACTCATGCTCAAGTTGAGGATCGTTACCCTTGCGGTCCTCTTTGGCGCCATCGAAAAGTAATCGGATGGAAATCACCGCACTTGCGTTGCCTCCGTGGATCCGGAGTCGGCTTGCGATTCGGAGCTCCGAAGCTCCTCCAATGGCGGATCTAGCTCCTCTTATTCTTGCCTTAGCTCTCCTTTCTCCAAGGATTTAGAAAGAGGATAAGTGGAAAAAGTGAGGGTTTTCTAAGTCAAAACCCGGGTATATCCCTTCAGGAACAACCCCCAGCCGTTGGATCTTCAGTCAAAGAAATGAACGGCTTCGATTCGGGACTGAAATGCCCAATCTGGGCCGAACACGGCCTGGCACACGCCCGTGTCCAGGGCCGTGTTCCTCATTCGCCGTCAAAATCGAATCACCTGGAACCTCACACGGGTCTCGAACATGCCCGTGTTCGAGCTGACACGCCCGTGTTCCACCTGACACGGCCGTGTAGCTGGCCGTGTACCCCATGATTTTTCCCCGTTTTCAACCCGAGCACTGCACGGGTTCTAGGACACGCCCGTGTCCATGCCCGTGTCACCTTGACACGCCTGGGCTCCAGGACGTGTACATGGTCTCGACACTTCGCGGCTAAGTGTCGACACGGGTCGACACGCCCTGCGACACGCCCGTGTCGGAGGCCGTGTGCCATGTCTTGACACACTGTCGACACCAAAGTGTCGACTTCGCGGGACGAGTGTCGACACGGGTTGACACGCCCTGCGACACGCCCGTGTCGCAGGCCGTGTGCCGTGTCTCGACACAACGTCGAAGCACTGTGTCGACTTCACGGCTAAGTGTCGACACGGGTCGACACGCCCTGCGATACGCCCGTGTCGCAGGCCGTGTGCCCAGTCTCGACACAATGTCGAGACCAAAGTGTCGACTTCACGCCTTAGTGTCGACACAGGCTTGACACGCCCTGGGACACGCCCGTGTCCCAGGCCGTGTGCCTGCAGCCAGAACTCAAATTGGCCCAAAATATTCCCCTTTGCTTCTTTGAGTTTCGGGGCGTTACAACTTCACTTGCAGGCGTGTGAAGGCCGACCATAGGAGGCCTGGTGGCAAGCTAACTCCCTTAGAGATTCCGATGTGGAAGTGGGAGAGTATCTCGATGGATTTCATTACAGGCTTACCGAGATCTCCTAAAGGGCATGATTCAGTTTGGGTGATCGTAGACAGATTGATGAAGAGTGCTCACTTTGTACCATTTAAGATCGATTATCCGATGAGGAAGATAGCCGAGCTGTATTTGGATGAGGTTATTAGATTGCATGGTGTACCCGTGAGTATCATATCAGATCGAGACTCCAGGTTTATGTCTCGTTTTTGGAAGAGCCTTCAAGAAGGGTTGGGTACAGATTTGAGATATTCCACAGCTTATCATCCCCAGACTAATGGTCAGACGGAGCGAGTAAATCAGATTGTGGAAGATATGATCCGATGCTATATTCTAGACCACGGAGGAGCGTGGGATGAGCGCTTGCGGCTTATGGAATTTGCGTATAATAACAGTTATCAAGAAAGCTTGCAAATGGCTCCTTTTGAAGCTTTGTATGGGAGGCGCTGCAGGACTCCCTTGTTTTGGGCTGAGGTTGGCGAGAGACCTTTGTTGGGTCCAGAAGCACTCGAGGAGATGGAAACTGCTGTGAAGCTTATACGGGAAAAGCTTCGGATAGCCCAGGAGAGATATGAGAAAAATGCCAATCGGCGTAGATCGGATTTGGAATTTTTGGTGGGGGACTCAGTGTTCTTAAAGGTCTCCCCGTTGGTCGGAGTCAAGCGTTTTGGCAAGAACAGGAAGTTGGACCCGAGGTTCGTGGGGCCGTTTCCGATTGTTGAGCGGATTGGGATATCAGCTTATAGGCTGGCGTTGCCCGCAAATTTCCCTGTCGTGCATAATGTCTTCCACGTCAGTCAGCTGCGGAAATGTGTATCGAATGGCAGGCAGGTTTTGGATTATGTGCCTCAGTTGGAGCCGAATCTTTCTTATGTGGAGGTGCCTGTCCGCATTCTGGATTCTCAAGTTCGTGCGCTGCGGAAAAAGTCTATTCCGATGGTTAAAGTTTTATGGAGGAATCAGGATGTAGAAAGCGCGACTTGGGAGTTGGAGTCGGCTATGAGGGAGGCTCACCCTCATCTGTTTCCCTGAGCTTGTGCCTGGTATGTTTTGTTTTATTTATGTTTATATAGTCCTTTCCTGGCTCTTTCTCTCTCCTTCTTCATAGGAGTGTTGTGAGTAAAGTTTTGAGGCGAAACTTTCTTTTAGGGGGAGTGGCTGTAACGCCCCCGGTTTTTCTGTGTTTTGTTTGATTTTGGATTGGCGTTACGATGATGCATTTCCGGCCCTTCGCCGTTGTAGAGCGCGGTCCTAGCTTTGTAGGTTCCTTGTGTAGCCTGGTTGTAGCCAGTTGGCAAGTTTCCCCAGCTAGCCGGAGTCTGTTTTGGTGACTCGGTTGGGCCTCTTAGGGAAATGCTTGCGTTTTGGCTTCGGGAGGTGTTAGCCCGAGTGTTCGATCGTCGGATGTTGTTTTCGACCTCGCCGTTGTTTTCGTGGCTTGGTTGTTTAGCTACGGTGCGAGTTTTGGTCGAAATCCGAGATCGTTTGCCTTCGCGTCGTTTTGGCGTTGTTTTGTTAGCTGCATGTTTGTAATGTTTGCTGTGCTGTGCGTGGTCTGTTGTGGCTGAGCTTGTAGGCTGGTGCCTTGTCTCTTGTTTGCTAGGTGTTAGCAGGATTCTTTTCTGTGTAAGTTTGGGTGACACGGCCTGGGTCACGCCCGTGACCCATGGCGTGTCGTGCTCGGGAGGAGCTCCCGTTTCTCCGGTCGACGAATTTTTGGTCGACCGGGTTTTTTTGTAGGAACACGGCCGTGACACGGGCGTGTCACGGGCGTGTCCCCCTTCGGTTCGTCGAGCTGCGCTCGATGGTCGTCAGGCGGTGTTTAGTGAGAACACGGCCCTGTCACGGGCGTGTCGTGTGGAACACGGGCGTGACAATGGGGCGTGTCTCTCTGTTCGACGATCGGCACTCCACGATCGTCGGGCGATGTTCGGGTTGGTACACGGCCTGTGACACGGGCGTGTCATAGGGCGTGTCCCTTGCTTCGTCGAGCGGAGATCGACTTTCGTCGAGTGGGTAGGTGCGTGAGTACACGCCCCGTGACACGGGCGTGTCGGGCCGTGTCATGGCCGTGTCTAGGGGGCATGTCCCATGTTTTCGTCGAGTAGAGATCGACGTTCGTCGAGTGTGTGAGTACACGCCCCGTGACACGGGCGTGTCAGGCTGTGTCACGGGCGTGTCTTGGGCGTGTTCCGTACCTTTTTCCTGAAATCATCTTTTGTTGCCGTGAACTGTTTTTCCTCCTCATTTTTTCATCGTTCCCGAGTCTGGAGAGCTTCCAGTGGAAGGGTTTTGAGAGGAGGAGGTGGTTGTTTTGGCCGGCGATTTCGGGAGGGTTAGAGCCCGTTTTTCTCGTGTGATAGCGGATTCGGCTTGCTTTCGGCTAGATCTTCCCTTCCATGTGAGTTTTTTTCTTGATTTAGGGTAGATTCCAGGAATTTCTAAATATCTAATTCCTTTTCTTTCCTCAAGTTTCAGCTTTGGTCTTCTAGGTGGCCGATCTTGTCGCCGGAGCCAAGCCGTGGTGCGGCTGTTGTTTATTTTTCCAAAGAGGTAGAGGCAAGTGGCCCCTTGCCCTTGCCAAATTTGTTTCTAACCCATGATCTGTGTTTATTTCTTGTGCATAAGCTCTGTTCTCTTTGTCTTTTTTCCTCCATAGGGCAGCATGTTGAGTTACTACATCAAGCTTTTAATCAAGTGCTGATTCTTTATTTCTTTTTCTGGAATTTTAATCAATGTTCTCTTTTTGTCGGATGTTTAGTGTCCAGTGGGTAGCTAGAGTTAGGGTGAGGTTGCTGTTATTTACAGTTTAGGGTTAGCTGCGGTAGCTCCGAGTAGTTAGGACGGAACGGAGGGTTGGGATTAAATCTCCAACTCTCTGTTTTCGCGCATGAGAGGGCTTAGGCTACGATTTTAGCAAGACTTACGTTTACCCTAAGTGGAAAGTGCTGACAGCGTCGAGAGTGAGCCGAGCTCACTCAACGCCGTCACCCAAAATAGGACTTGCGGCTAAGTATTTTTAGGCGTCAGGTGAGTGGAGTTTACTCAACGCTGCGTCGAGTGGGCTCGACATTTCTGTCTTGAGTTCATGTGTACCTTAGGAATGTTAGTGTGACTTTTCCCTTCCTTTAGGGCGTGGTATTGGGTGTTCGGCAAATTTTTGCTTGCCGACACTTGGGTTGTGGCAGGTGGTGGAGTTTTAGTGGCCTCTCGAGGGGTGGATTTTGATGTGGAGAGCTGTGGCCACCGCCTTTTTGCCCCGGTTTGGGTTGGTGTGTGGGACCCTAAAGCTGCCACTGGTGACCCCTTAGCCCTTTTTGTTGGATCTGATTTTGGTTATGTATTCAGATCCATGTTTTTGACCACTGCCACTTACCCACGTATTAGGAATGTTAGACTCTTTCGTTGAGCATGTTGCTTTTATTGCTCGCACTTGGTGTGCTTTGCTGTGCTTTAGACAGTGCTCTTTTCTTACTGTCATGCCCTTTCTTTTGCTTATATCAGCTTGTTATCAGGTTGGTAAACCCTTCTTTTTGCTCTTAACTCTAATGCTTTATTTACACTTTTGATTATTTCCTTGCTGAGGTGTTCTTTTCTTGAATGCCTCAGGTCCAGGTTGTAGCCGGTTCAGCGGCTAGTTCTTTTGGAGGGGCTGGTTTGTGGCCTCTTGGGTAGCTGAGACAGCTGATCCTGATTATGTGAGGTAGTTGTTTACTTTTCTGTATAGACATACATACTCACCAGTGGGTTCGTGTCAGGTTGTTGGCGCCCACTGGTGGCTTCTTGCGATGCTGGGTATGAACTTAAACTGCTGTTTTTGCCTATTAGTGGTTGTTTACTTGTTTCTGGGAAGGATTTTTGCTAGGTTGCATGTTAGATATTTTAAACCCTAAAAGCATTATTATATGTATATCATGCATAACATAATTATAAAACAAAGACACTATATTTCCTTAGCGTAAAAAGACTACCTTTTTATATCTATTATATTCACTTTAGAGTCGTGCATACCATGAGTTGTCCCTCGGGGACACTTATGCTCACTAGGGTGTCAACTTAATTGAACCAAACTATTTTCCGCTGCGTATACTTATACTTTTAATTGTGGACTAGCTGATCCACCGTGCCGAGGGATACGGCCAATCAACATAACTGCTTTTCTTACATAATTAATCAACGATTTTCCTTAAATCTAAGGTCTGGAGTTTTGCCTGAGCGCGTGCAGTTATCCCCTGCACGGCGTGGCATCACAGCACGTGTTTTCTCTTGCTCTGATACGATTTTATCGTTGAGAAAATGCGGGTTGTGACAGCTGGTGATGGTGGAGCCATTAGTACCTAGAAGGGCCACTGAAAGATAGCTCAAGCATGTGATGGGCTTCAACCCTCCGGTGTTCTCAGGGACTGAAACCCCATCCCAAGCTGAAGATTGGCTCTCCGGTGTGAAGAGAGTCTTGATAGCTACGGAAACGGAGGACTGGCAGATGACCACGATAACTACATTCTTGTTGGATGGAGATGCAAGGTTGTAGTGGGAAGGTTTAGAGCTGCATCACCTGTGTAACGCCCCCGGTTTTTCTTTGTTTTGTTTGCTCTTGGATTGACATTACGATGACGCACTTCCGGCCCTTTGCCGTTGTCGAGCGTGGTCTTAGCTCTTTAGGTTCCTGGTGTAGCCTGGTTGTAGCCCGTTGGCATTTTTTCCCCAGCTAGCCGGAGTCTCCTTTGGTGACTCGGTTGGGCCTCTTAGGGAAATGCTTGTGTTTTGGCTTCGGGAGGTGTTAGCCCGAGTGTGCGATCTTTGGATGTTGTTTTCGACCTCACCGTTGTTTTTGTAGCTTGGGAGTTTAGCTACGGTGCGAGTTTTGGTCGAAATCCGGGATCGTTTGCTTTCGCGTCGTTTTGGCGTTTGTTCTGTTAGCTGTAATGTTTGTTGTGCTGTGCGTGCCTGATGTGGCCGAGCTAGTAGGCTGGTGCCTTGTCTCTTGTTTGCTAGGTGTTAGCAGGTTTCTTTTATGTGTAAGTTTGGGTGACACGACCTGGGTCACGCCCGTGACCCAGGGCGTGTCGTGCTCGGGTAGAGCTCTCATTTCTCTATTCGATGAATTTTTGGTCGACGGGGTTTTTGTAGGAACACGGCCTGTGACACGGGCAGTCACAGGGCGTGTCTCCCTTCGTCGAGCTGCACTCGATGGTCGTCAGGCGGACTTTTAGTGAGAACAAGGCCGTGTAACGGGCATTTCGTATCGGACATGGGCGTGACGCGGGGCGTGTCTCTCTGTTCGACGATCGACACTCCACGATCGTTGAGTGGTGTTTGAGTTGGTGCACGGCCTGTGACACGGGCGTGTCACAGGGCGTGTCACCTGTTTCGTCGAGCTGAGATCGACGGTCGTCGACTGGGTAGGTTTGTGAGTACATGCCCCATGACACGGGAGTGTCGGGCCGTGTCACGGGCGTGTCGGGGTGCGTGTCTCGTGTTTCCTTGAGTGGAGATCGATGTTCGTAGAGCTAGTACATGCCCCGTGACACGGGCGTGTCGGGCCGTGTCACGGGCGTGTCTAGGGCGTGTTCCGTACCTTTTCTCCTGAGAGCATCTTTTGTTGCCGTGAACCGTTTTTCCTCCTCATTTTTCATCGTTCCCGAGTCTGGAGAGCTTCCAGCGGAATGGTTTTGAGAGGAGGCGGTGGTTGTTTTGGCCGGTGATTTCGGGAGGGTTAGAACCCGTTTTTCTCGTGTGATAGCGGATTTGGCTTGCTCTCGGCTAGATCTTCCCTTCCATGTAAGTTTTTCTTGATTTAGAGTTGATTCTAGGAATCGAGAATATCTGATTTCTTTTCTTTCTCCTCAAGTTTCAGTTTTGGTCTTCTAGGTGGCCGATCCTACCGCCGGTGCCAAGCTGTGGTGTTAGTTGTTATTTTTCCTGGAGGTAGAGGCAACTAGCTCTCCTGCCCTTGCCAATTTAGTCTAACCGTTACTCTGTTTTCTTTTTCCTGTGCAATACTTCTGTTTGAACACTAGGATGCCTTTTTCCTTCATTTCATCCATGGGATGTTTCTTTGCCTTTTTACATTTAAATCAATGTTCTCTCTTTTGTCCGAGGTTTGGTGTACAGTGGGTAGCTAGAGTTAGGGTGAGGCTGTGGTAGTGGTAGTTTAGGTTTAGTTGCGGTAGCCCCGAGTAGTTAGGATGGTACAGAGGGTTGGGATTAAATTTCCAACTTTTTGTTTAGGCTGCGGTTTTAATTAAAACTTACGTTTACCCTAAGTAGAAAGCGCCGAGAGCGTCGAGTGAGCCGAGTTCACTCAACGCCGTCACCCAGCGTAGGATTTGCGGCTAAGTATTTCGGCGTCAAGTAAGTGGAGCTTACTCACGCCGCGTCGAGTGAGCTCGACATTTCTGTCTTAGGTTCGTGTGTTTCCTTAGGATGGTTAGTGTGACTTTTCCCTTTCTCTAGGGGGTGGTATTTGGTTTTCGGCTAATTTTTCCTCGCCGACTCTTGGGTTGTGGCAGGTGGTGGAGTTTTGGTGGCCTATAGAGGGGTGGTTTTATGTGGTGAGCTGTGGCCACTGCCTTTTACCCCGGTTTGGGTTGGCGTGTGTGGGACCCTAATGTTGCCACTGTTTGACCCCTTAGCCCTTTTTGGATCTGGTTTTGGTTACATATTCAGATACATGTTTTGACCACTGCCACTCACCCACGTGTTAGGACTGTTACTCTCTTTCCTGTTTATATTTTCTCTTTCTTTTGGCAGATATGTATATGTCTTGTTGCTGTTGCAGACTCTTTGTAGGGCGTGTTGCTTTTATTGCTCGCACTTGGTGTGCTTTGCTGTGCTTTAGACAGTACTCTTTTCTTACTGTCATGCCCTCTCTTTTGCTTATAGCAGTTTGTTGCCGGGTTGGTAAACCCTTCTTTTATTTGCTCATTAATCTAATGCTCTATTTACCTTTTGATTATTTTCTTGCTGAGGTGTTCTTTTCTTGAATGCCTCAGGTCCAGGTTGTAGCCAGTTCTGCGGCTAGTTCTTTTGGAGGAGCTGGTTGGTGTCCTCTTGGGTAGCTGAGTTGCGGATCCCCGATTTTGTGATGTAGTTCTTTACCTTTCTGTATAGACATACATACTCACCAGTGGGTTCGTGTCAGGTTGTTGGCGCCCACTGGTGGCTTCTTACGATGCTGGGTATGAACTTAAACTGCTGTTTTTTTTTTGCCTTTTTGTGGTTGTTTACTTGCTTCTGAGAAGGATTTATGCTAGGTTGCATGTTAGATATTTTAAACCCTAAAAGCATTATTATATGTACATCATGCATAACATATTTATAAAATAAGGACACTATATTTCCTTAGCGTAAAAAGGCTATCTTTCATATATATTATATATACTTTAGAGTCGTGCATACCATGAGTCGTCCCTCGGGGACACTTATGCTCATTTAGAGTGCCAACTTAATTGAACCAAAGTATTTTCTGCTGCGTATAAAGATACTTTTATTGTGGACTAGCTGATCCACCGTGCCGAGGGATACGGCCTTTCAATATAACTGGTTTTCTTTTATAATTAATCAACGATTTTCCTTAAAATCAAAGGTCTGGAGTTTTGTCTGGGCATGTGCAGTTATCCTCTGCACGACGTGGCATCACGACACGTGTTTTCTCTTGCTCTGATATGATTTTATCGTTGAGAAAATGCGGGTTGTGACAGTTGGTATCAGAGGGAGGTTGCTTGACAAATGGTCGGGCAACCTTTCCCTTGTTTGCATTAGTGGTTAGCGTCATACCATACACACACTAATGTGTCATCAACACGTCTTGTCTAAAGCACGAACACTACACTCATGAGAATAAAGAAGTATACGGGTCATATTATGTAGTATGGGATGCAAAATATGTGTTTGTATATGGATCCACCATAGGAGGCAACATGTGAGGGTTATGTAGTATGGGTTGCATAACCTCACCACATGAATGCGGCTAGCACGTTTTCTTTTTTTCGTTGCATGGGAATGTTATGTAGTATGGGATGCATAACATTTTCATGTGTACGCCGTCCGTGGCATGCATTAAGTCCTTTTTTAGAATGCATAGCACATCATGCATAGCATAACATTTCATAAGCACAACGTGCCAAGCTAAAGATTTGCAAGATGACATATGTACACGCATGGTTTTTGAGTCAAAAAGAATACAAATACATGCATTCATGGTTTAGGCACATGAGTTAGTTTGATGGTGGTGAACCATCTAGGGTTAAGCATAACATCATCATAGTAAAAACAACTCCCAGAGCAAGTTTTGCAGTTGATGTTCATATTTAAGTGTGTTTGTCTATACCGGGTAGTTTTGTTCTAGTTGTTGGGCTAGGTTTTGTCTAAAGCTTGTGCGATTATAGGATGGCGAGACGTCCTGCGACGAGATCGACACCCCAATCCGAGGGTGAGACGTCAGGAGCGCAGAGCGAGGCGTTCGTAGAAAACCTGCGGCAGAGCAATGAGACCTTATCGAGACAGGTGGTGGATATGCAGGCTCAAATTCAGTCCCTTGTCGTAGTGGTGGCGGGACAGGCTCTGAGAGTTCCGGACCCCGCTGAGGGGGTAGCTGTTCCTGCCCCTTCTGCTCCTCCCGTGCCTTTGGTTGTGGTGCCCCCGGAGATGGTGTTTATATCCCAGTTTCAGCGGCTGAGACCCCCTACTTATGATGGGCAAGCAGATTTCATGATTTTGGATGACTGGCTGATTACCATTGAGGAGATGTTCTCTTACTCAGGGATTACGGACGATCAGAGAGTGATTCTCGCTGCCTACCAGCTCAAGGGCTTAGCAAACAATTGGTGGCTGAGGGAGAAAGAAAGCTTGATGGCAGGATGCTCATGGGAGTCATTTAAGGTGATGCTGTTGAGTAAATTTCTGCCTTCAGTAGAGAGGGATCGGCTGATGAATGACTTTCTCCATTTGAAGCAGAGGAAACTTACGGTTAGTGAGTATGAGATTGAGTTTAGTAATTTGAGTCGGTTTGCCCCGGGTCTAGTGAGTGTTGAAGCAGACCGAGTTAAGCGATTCCTTGGTGGACTCAGAAGCGACATTCAGCAGTTAGCAAATGCCTACGGAGCAGTCAGTTATGCTAGCGTGGTTGAAGCTGCCTTGCGAGTTGAGGCCATTGAGAATGCTAAAAATAGAGGCCAGCAGTTGAGGAAGGATAAGCGGAAGACCGTTGGAGGGAAGAGTCCTCAGGAACCTGATGCTGTCTCGAGAAAGAGGAACAAAGAGGTTTGTGCTTTTTGTGGCCGGCCAGGCCACCCCATTGAGAAGTGTTTCAAAAGGTTAGGAGCGCAGAAGAAGGAACAGGTGCACTTGATTTAGGGTGCTCCCAGAGGAGACTTGGTATGTGCCTTATGTGGAAGGAAGGGGCATGAGGCTGCCCGTTGATGGTTAAAAGATAAGGTCTGTTTTCAGTGTGGCCAGAAGGGCCATCTCAAGACAAAGTGCCCACAGTCCCAGCCTATTATGCAGCCAGTTCCCCTCCAGGCTTTGCCACCGCCTCAGCAAATGGATAGAGGAAAGGGGAAGCTGAATGTGCTTTCGGCAGACGAAGCGCAGACTTCGACCCAGGTTATCTCAGGTTCGACTCCTCCCCAATCGTTTCGCTATGTTCCCTTTTTGGTTGTAGTTTTCATTTTAGTGTTTGTTTCCTTAGATGTTTGTGCTATTTGTAGGGCGATTTAAGGTAAAGAACCGCTGGGCGCACGTTCTCTTCGATTCAGGAGCTACCCACTCGTTTGTGGCTAGAGCCTTCGTGGAGCAGTTCAGTTTGGGCCTAGATCGTGTTGGTGGTGCCTTTTGCATTAAGTTCCCCTCCGGTGACTCTGTGGTTACGGACCTGGGTATCCTTAATTGTCCGATTTTGTTGGGGGATTTTCTAGCCAAGGCAGATCTGAAGGTGATCGACCTGGAGGACTTCGATGTTATCTTGGGCATTGACTGGTTGTCAAGGTACGATGTTGTGATCCAGTGCAAGGGTAAGCGCTTGGACTTCATCAAAGACAACGGTCAGCCAGGGAGCGTTTATGGGTATTCTCTTCAGGAGTCTCCAGTCATTTCTGAGGTGCGTGCTCGAAAGTTGCTTGATTCTGGCTGTTTTGCCTGTGTGGTCTCTCTGGTAGGGACAGTTGTTCGAGTGTCGTGTTTGAAAGAGATTCTTGTGGTATGTGACTTCTCTGATATGCTTCCTGATGATCTCCCCGGTCTTCCACCAGATCGAGATGTCGAGTTTGTTATAGATTTGGAGCCAGGCTCGCGTCCTATTGCCAAGGCGCCATACCGGATGGCCCCGCGAGAGCTGGAAGAGTTGCAAATTCAGCTGGATGAGATGTTGGTGTCTTTAAATATTCGCAAGGAGAAAATAACCAAACTAACAATCCAACAAGGCAAGTATACCTATCGAAATGCAGCTAGGGGACACAAGTGTCGTATTAAAATCCGGGAACCGTTAATTAATCTTACTCACACGAAATCTATTATTTTTTCGACGGAAAAATTAGGGTTTAGAAGAAAGCTAAGCGTACTAAATGAACAGAACTACTTGCAATGAAAGAGAGCTACTTGCATGAAAAGATAAAGAGAGCTAAAAGAGCGATTATACTAAAGCTTAGCAACGATGAGAGGAAAATGCACTCGATCAGAAATCACCTCGGCAAGAGTGGTTAGAAAAATACGATAAATAAACCTAAATTAATTAGGGTAAAGGTACTTGACCGTGGAGGTTCCATAAATATTGACACGCTTTTGTCGAAGATCGTGCCTAACTAAGTTTAGGAAGGTCCGACCGACTCTCGCCTAAATCGGAGGCCTAAAACTCGCTTTACGCGGTGAACCCCACTATTGGATTTTACTCTAATCCGGGAGAATTGAACGTGTGCCTCTCTCGAGGGGTGCGAACAACTCCCTTTAATCTTGAGTGCTCATTTCAAACTTTCGGCCTCTCGGCTAGCCCAGAATAAAAACAAAGGTGGAGAGTATATATCGATGATATACCTCCAACCCGTGATAAATCAAGAGTAATTCAAGGATAAACCCTAAAAAGAAAAGGTAAGATTCAAAGCATCATAACCTAATCACTCGAACCTCGGATCATCAAGATCGAGTACATGGAGGATTACTTAATCATGGTGAGGTGGAAGAGGGGTATGAGTAGAAGAAAATAATGAAAACAAAGTAGAAACGAAAAAGAAAACAACACTTCTTTATTAATGGAAACAGGGATCTTATAACTTGAAAACCAGAGATTACAAGTGCATGGAAAGTAAACTACACTATCATTAACATTATACTGCAGAAAGAAGCTAGGAGCTAATACAGGGAAAGCATAAAGCTATAGATAAGAAGAGCTAAAAATGAAGAGACATGCTTGAAAAAGTTCAAAAATACAAAGGACAGAACCTCCCCTCTCAATCCAAAAGGTGTCCCTGAACCGTTGGAGTTGGGCTCTATTTATAGATTTTTTTCGGGTCGGGTCACGCCCCCCTGTCACGCCCGGGTCGGGCGTGACCCTGGGGAGTGACAAATTCGGTGCGACTTTTTCGGGCTGGAATTTAATTCTGGCGAAGTAGCTGAAGTACACACCCACAAGTCACGCCCTGGTAGGGCGTGTACCTGGGGCGTGTTCTTTGCGGCGTGACTTTGTTGAGCTGGGATTGAATGCTGGAGGTGACGAGCGTGGTTGCTGAAGTACACGCCCATATGTCACGCCCGGGTCAGGCATGACCCTGGGGCGTGACACTTTCGGTGCGACGGTGGAGCGGGAAAAACGAGCGCGTTGCGGTGATTCCTCAGAACATGAGGACATGCCTCTGGAACATGCCCGTGTCGGATGTGACATTGGCGTGATAGAGGGCGTGTACACTAAGTTTCCACGGAATGCAGTTTCGGACCAATTGCTTCATTCCTCTAGGTTACACGCCCTAGGTACATGCCCAGGTAGGGCGTGACCATGGGGCGTGTCACAGCAAAATTCGGCTGAAAGCTGTCAAAACCTGCAAAAAGCAGAAAAACGCATTAGCGACAAAAATATATACAAAGGTGAATCAAAATAAGCACTTTACAAGACATGATTTGCTTTGAAACCCTGAAAATACCCTAATAAAATTGACTATAAACCGTATTATCAAATTCCCTCAAGCTTAAGTTTTGCTTGTCCCCAAGCAAAGATATAAAAACTAGCTAATCATAAAAAGTGGCTAATTCAAAAAGTTTTAATCATGCTTACACAAGTAATATGCGAAATTCTAGGTAGGGAGAATGTAAAACGTAAATCTAAAACAATTATTTTGGTATGGTTTAACTTTTATGAACTTTACTTAACGAAAATAAATCATCTAGAATTTTGACGAAATTCTTTAAATAGATTTATGCAAGGCAATGAAAATGAAAAGAACGTATTGAGTTATTACTAGATCCAAGCAACGCATTATAATTATATCAATTAAATAACAAAAATCTAAGTTTAAATCCAAAACTAAAACTCATTTACTTTTTTTCTTTTCTTAGTTAAATAAATTTTAAAAAGACGTGAATCAAAAGGACTTAATAGGACCGAAACGTTTGGTTTAGGATTATGAATAGGAGTGAAATTCAAATATAAACATGGAGGCTTAAAAATCACACTAAACCAAAATAACGAGTTTCAAAAAAAAAAATTATTTTAAACAAAATATGTATATATAATTTTTTTCTTCTTTCTTTTTTTCTTTATTATTATTTATTATTTTTTTTTCATCATTCATTTTTTTTCTTTCTTTTTTCAAAACAAAGGCCATAAAAAAAATTTTCTTTCATGTTGAATTGGCCAGAAAAAAGAATCAACCATTGCTTTTGAGTATACTTTTTTCAAGAATTTCTCCAAAGATAACACAAAATTTCCTATCATGAAAATTTTAGAATGAAACTAAAAAAATTTAGCGTGATTAGATAGGTAGGAATTTTGGCTTTGGTGAAAATGAAATGCTATGTGGAGTTATCAAATGAATTTGAAAAAAAATGCTCAAAAGTGGCTAACTAGTGGTAAAAGATTTTAGGTTAGCAGGAAAGCTCAAATGTAAACAGAAATGGCCTAAATCATTTTCACGCTTTTTAAATTTATTTAAAACATAGATTTGAAAATTTTCAGAAAACAAGTTCGAGATAATAAAAGAAGATTGATGAAATTATCTTGAAAATAAAAATAATATGTGACCTGGATCGTTCATATCTACTATGTTATTCAAAAGTTGTCCTTACAAAAATTATCTAAAGACGAAAAGTAAAATAGTGGATGATAAATTTTAGAGAAAGTAAAGAAAATAAAGAACGGAAAACCATAATAGTAATGCGCTTTTTAGAGAAATATTTCACCTTAACATGCTACCGTGAATTAGAAACACAGCATGATCAACATTTTACTTGTGAAATATGATAAAAAATGATTATAAAAATTATAATTAACTACGTTGTTTAGAAAGAATTTTGAGAAAAACAAAACACAAACATGGGGTACTATTGAAATACCAAAATGCAGCTATATCTATGTTTTGGATTGTTGGATTTTTTTGGATTTCTATAAAAAGTCAAAGATATTTACAAAAAGCAAAAAGAAGGAGGAAGTCCTGCCCCAAGCTTAAAATCTACATTGTCCTCAATGGAGAAGGAGGTTGGAGAACGAGAGAAAATTAAAGGACAGAAATGAAAGACAGGATTGAAAAACAGGTACTTCCCCGGTTTTAGGTTGCAGGGAAAGCTGAGTGATGCCACTCCGCCCTGCTTGTGCTTTGGATCTTCATGAAACGTCGTCTGGTGGACTTTGTCATGGAATCAGAACCGTTGGAGCAGGCGATCGCAGAAGTTTCAGCTTGCCGGAGCCATTCGGGGCAAAAATTGTGAAATAAAGAAAACAGAAAAAGATAACTTGGGTTGCCTCCCAAGAGCGCCCTTTGTTTAAATCGTCGTTTGAGATCGACGCGTCAAAATAAGATTGTCCCAAATATTGTTTAAAAATAAAGTTCGAATAAAGTTCAAAGTTTTTAAGAAAAATAAAGTTCAGATTAATCAAATGTCAGGACAAGAAAGATAGAGTGAACAGGGTTGGGACTGACATCATCACATAAGTACAGTTAAAGATGCTGACCATTCACTTTGAAATTACCCTAATCAGGGTGGGAAATTAAAACAGTACCATAAGAAAAGACTTCTAAAACAGTAAAAGGCCCCGACCAACGTGATTTTAATTTAACCGGGAATAAACGTAAACGAGAATTATAAAGAAGAACTTGGACGCCCGGCTTAAAGATTTTTGGGTGCCTAAGATGTCGATCGTGCAAACGCTTCGTCCGCTCTTTATAAAGTTTGTTATTTTCATATGCATAAGAGTGCCACTCGTCGAGTTCGTTAAGTTGAAATTTTCTAAAATCGCCGACATAGTGGGGATCGAAGTTTAAAAATCGTAAGGCCCAAAAGGCGCGGTGTTCTAACTCTACGGGTAAATGACATGATTTTCCATAAACCAACCGATATGGCGTACATCCGAGGGCGGTTTTGTACGCTGTTCGGTAGGCCCATAGAGCATCGTCTAATTTGGCTAACCAGTCTTCTCTAGATGTGGAAACAGTCTTTTCTAAAATTCTTTTTATTTCTCTATTCACTACTTCGACTTGTCCGTTAGTTTGGGGGTGGTAGACAGTGGAAAGCTTATGAGTAACGCCATATTTAGTTAGGATTTTTGAAAATTGCGCGTTACAGAAATGGGAACCCCTATCACTAACGATAGCGCGCGGCGTACCGAAGCGAGAAAATAATTTTTTTAGGAAATTAACTACAACTCGGGCGTCATTTGTAGGAAGAGCTTGGGCTTCGGCCCAACGCAAAACATAATCAACGTCAACTAAAATGTACTTATTCCCGAAGCTAGAAGTAAATGGGCCGACAAAATCAATCCCCCAGAGGTCGAAAACTTCGCACTCTAGGAAATAATTTTGTGGCATTTCATTTTTATTCGAAATATTCCCCGACCGTTGGCAACTATCACACCTACTCACAAAGGCATTCACGTCTTTAAACAGGGTAGGCTAGTAAAAACCCGCGCTTAACACTTTGTGAGCGGTGCGAGCATCTTGATAGTGCCCACCTGTCGGTCCTTCATGCAAATGTTTAATAATATCTAATCCTTCATCAAAAGAAACACACCTCCTGATCACCTGGTCTGCACAGACTTTAAAAAGATGCGGGTCTTCCCAAAAGTAGTTCTTCAACTCAGAAAAGAATTTCTTCTTTTGCTGAGACGAGAACTCCTTTGGGAGCACCTGAGTCACTAGATAGTTAGCGATGTGTGCAAACCAAGGAGAAGTAGATGTGTTAATTGAAAAAAGCTTCTCATCGGGAAAATAATCGTTAAAACATTTTTCATCTAATTTTTCTATAAAAGGATTATCTAGGCGCGAAAGGTGGTCAGCAGCCAAGTTCTCGGCACCTCGCTTATCACAGATCTCTAAGTCAAACTCCTGGAGAAGTAAGACCCAGCGAATCAAGCGAGGCTTGGCATCCGTTTTAGAGAGAAGATATTTGAGGGCCGAGTGGTCCGTAAAAACAATAATTTTTGAAAGAGTAATATAAGGGCGAAATTTGTCAAAAGTGAATACTACAGCTAAGAGCTCCTTCTCGATTGTGGTGTAATTTTCCTGTGCATATGTGAGTGTTTTACTAGCATAATAAATGGGGTGGAAGTTTTTGGAAATACGTTGACCTAGTACGGCTCCCACCGCATAATTACTCGCATCACACATTATATCAAAAGGAAGATCCCACACCGGAGCTATCATGATTAGGGCATCAATTAATTTTTATTTTATTAAATTAAAGGCAGCCAGGCAAATGTAATCAAAGATGAATGGGGCGTCTTTTTCTAAGAGATGGGTAAGGGGCTTGGTAATGTTGGAAAAATCCTTTATGAAGCGGCGGTAGAAACCCGCATGACCTAGGAAACCTCTTATAGGTTTTATGTTTGTAGGTGGCGGCAGCTTCTCGTTAACTTCTATTTTCGCAACGTCTACTTCAATACCTCTTTCATAAATTTTATGTCCCAAAACTAACCCTTCCCTCACCATAAAATGACATTTTTCCCAATTTAAGGCGAGGTTAGTTTCTTCGCATTGCTCTAAGACTTTTTCAAGGTTCTCTAAGCAACTATCAAAGGAATTCCCGAACACGGAGAAATCATGCATGAAAACTTCCATAATGCTTTCTACGTACTTGTCAAAGATGGAAAGCATACATCGTTGGAATGTAGCTGGCGCATTGCACAATCCAAACGACATTCTTCGGTAGGCGAAGGTGCCGAAGGGACAAGTAAACGTAGGTTTCTCCTGGTCCTCAGGGGAGATGGGGATTTGAAGAGACCCCGAGAGGCCATCGAGAAAACAATAAAAGCTATGTCCGGAAAGTCGTTCTAAAATCTGATCAATGAATGGCAAGGGGAAGTGATCCTTGCGGGTAGCGTCATTCAACTTACGGTAATCTATACACATTCGCCATCCGGTCACCGTCCGAGTCGCGATTAATTCATTATTTTCATTACTTACTACCGTTATCCCTCCCCTCTTTGGTACTACCTGTACTGGGCTAACCCACTTACTGTCGGATATAGGATAGATAACTCCTGCGTCTAACAATTTCATAACCTCGCCCTTAAGTACGTCTTTCATGTTTGGGTTTATACGACGCTGAGGTTGTATAGAGTTACGTGAATTATCTTCCATTAAGATTTTATGAGTGCAGAAAGATGGGCTTATGCCCTTGATATCAGATATCTGCCAAGCAATAGCTTGGTGATGCTTTCGTAAAATTGAAAGAAGTTTATCCTTTTGTGCATCCGTGAGGTAGGCCGAAACTATGACAGGCAGCTTGGAGTACTTTTCTAAGAAAGCGTATCGAAGGTGCTCTGGTAGTTCTTTCAGTTCCAAGGTAGGGGGGTCATCAAACGAGGTTTTAGAAATTCGTTTGTTTTTCAAAAACTATGTCCTCGTACACTTTTTATATGTAAAATTAAAAGGGGTGTTGCTAGCGGCCATGGCGGCTTCGTGCAGTGATTCAGTTGGAAAAGTAGAAGAGGAACAAAAATCAAAAAATTCTTTTTCAAAATCAGAAAGGCGGGTGGAGGATTCTTCACTTAGGTGTAGAGATTCAGTTGGAGGAGTAGGAGAGGAACAAAAATTGGAAAATTCTTTTTCAAAATCAGAGGTGTGAGAGGAGAATTCTTCACTTACGGTATCTATGAAAAAACAGGAGTCATCATTAGCTAGTGTGTTCTTCATCGAGGGGGTGATAGAGAAAGTTACTTCATCGTCTCCTACTCGAAGGAAGAGCTTACCATTGCTTACGTCAATGATATCTCGGGAGGTGGCAAGGAAGGGTCGGCCAAGGATCAGGGGAGCCTCGACATCTTCTTCGATGTCCAAAATGACAAAGTCCTCCGGGAAGATGAACTTGTCAACTTTGACTAGGACGTCCTCCACTATTCCTAGCGGGTATTTGACTGATCTGTCGGCGAGCTGGATACTCATGCGTGTGTGGTTGAGACTACCAGTTCCTAACTTTTTAAACAATGAGAGGGGCATAAGATTAATACTCGCACCTAGGTCGGCTAAAGCATGTTTGACAAAGAGATCACCAAAGACACACGGGATAGAGAAACTAGTCGGGTCACTGATTTTCTTTGGAAATCCGTATGTCAAAACCGCCGAGCACTCGGCATTTAACATGGCATGCGAAAGGTTCTCTAACTTCTTCTTGTTGGTCAGGAGGTCCTTAAGGTACTTAGCGTACTTCGGCATCTGGGATATGGCTTCGTCGAAAGGCAGATTTATGTGGATTTGTTTAAACATTTCTAAAAAAAACAGGTGTATTGATCATCCTGTCGTTGTTTATTAAGTTCTGAAGGGTATGGCGGGGATGGATTATTTTTAAAGGTGGGTGGTGGAGTGATTTGTTTTTCTAAAATAGGGGTGATAATTTCTTCGGCAGAGGGTGGAATTTTTAAAACGGGAACTGAGCTTTGATTTTTTAAAGCGGGAGCGGAGCTTGCCTCGGGCTCTTCACTTATCGTACCGGGAACTTTCTTCCCACTCCGAAAAGTTATAGCTTTCGCTTGCTCTCTTGGGTTGGGCTCGGTATTGGAAGGAAGAGACCCTACGGGTCGCTCAGAAATCATTTTAGCGAGCTGTCCTACCTGATTTTCTAGATTTTTAACACTTCTAGTTAAGGTTCTAATCGTAGCGTCATTAGCATTCATGTATTTTGAAAACATTTCCTCCAAATTTGGAGGTTTTGGAAAACTTTGAGGAGGTGGCGGTGGTGCAGAAAAATCACTTTGCGGTGGCGGGCGCACAACATTCGATGTATTGCTCCACAAAAAATTCGGATGATTTCTTAACGCAGGATTATAACTATTCGGAAAATTAAAACCAGGAGGATGAAAATTTGCAGCAGAAAAATTATTAAAAGAAGTTCTAGGCATATTATTTACATAATCCAAATGTTCGACGGGAGGAGTTGCAGATTCCCATACCTGAGGGGAGGAGGCAGCAGTCATCTCCGTAATTTTTTGCATAATATTTCAAGTTGCCGTGCGAGTTAGGAGACATTGTCCACTTTAAAGAGACCTGCAGGTTTGTTTGGGCGGGACCTAGGCACATTCCACTGCTAAGTGTTCATGGCCATGTCCTCAAACAGCTCAAGAGCCGCTTCCGGGGTCTTATGGTTTAAAGTACCGACAGAAGTTGCGTTTATCATTTGCTTTGTGCTTTGATTTAGACCATTATAGAACGTCTGCACCTGCAACCATACAGGCAGAGCGTGATGTGGGCAGAGTCTATTTGTCCAAAGGCAGAAATGTCATTCCTAAGTTTTGTAGTTTTAGCAGGCGGAAAATACTTCGCCAAAAATTTTCATTTAATTGCGTCCAAGTAGTTATGCTATTTTTAGGAAGGGTGTTCAGCCACTGCTTAGCCTTAATTCTAAGAGAGAAAGGAAATAATCTTAGCCTAATAGCATCATTTGTGACACCATTTATCTTGAAGGTGTCACAAATCTCAAGAAAGCTGGCTATGTGTGCGTTCAGATCTTCATCTTGAAGCCCGTCAAATTGCACATACTGCTGCACCATTTGAATTATGCTAGGCTTCAGTTCGAAATTATTATTTGCTATTGCAGGGAGAACTATACTAGATTCTGTACCCTCGAGATTTGGTCATGCATAATAGGACATAGGCCTTTGCACGGCTTCCTCCACGTTGGGTTCTTCCATTCTTAAGGTAGAAAATGACTCGGAATCCTCAACCGGCACTTGGGTAGTAGGGCCTTGAAATTGCGATCTTCTCCGAAGAGTACGCTCAATTTCGTGGTCCAGGTCCAAAATAACCGACGGACTTCCGTGGGTCATACACTAGAAGAATAGAGAAGAAGAAAGATGAATAAAATAAATTAGAAAATAAAAGAGCTAATGAAGTTTTTTTTTTTGAAATAGATTTTTTTATGTTTTAACTCCCGAACTTCCGAAGGGCTACACTGTTGGGTATTGTATCCACAACGTACCTGATTTGAAGAAGCCCCTGGACAAGCTAAGGTAAATAGACAATGTTTTTGAAAAAATATTTCAAGTTGTGCTTGCAGTTATTCCACGCTAAGTGCACACCAATGTCAGGGTGCAGTAGGTCAATATACACGGGTCTGCACGACGTAATCCCTCGTTGAGCAGATCAGTGTGTTGGCCTACATGTACTCTCTCTATTAGAGTGTACTTAATTTCAAGTACATGACTGTGTTAAGGCTAGAGCAGACAAGGAGCAAGGATGGGTCAAGGAGCAGCTCTTGGATGGAAAGATGAAAAATCATCTAAGTAAGAATCGACGAGAATCACCAAGTGATTCTCGCCGATTCGGCGAGAATCACTAGTGATTCTCGCCGAATCGACGATAATCACTTGCTGATTCTCGCCGGCTAAATCTGAGTGCAATCAAGTCAGATTCGACAAGAATCACTTTGTGACTCTCGACGGATCGACGAGAATCACTTTGTGATTCTCGCCGAATCGTCGAGAATCACCCTTGATTCTCGACGATTCGACGAGAATCACAGGTGATTCTCGCCGATTTTGACTTGGGCATTTTTCTGGAACTCCCTGAACCGGATTCTGCCGCTGGCACTATTTTGAACCGGATTTCGGGTTTCTACTTGTGGGACCCACAACGGTCATATTGAAAGTGTCTACAGTATATATACGGGTATTTCTTGAACAGTAAAAAGAGACACACAGAAAGAAGCTGAGCCGATCTTAACCTAAAATCGCAAGTTCTGCTCCGCCGCCGCCGTCGTCGCTCGCGCTAGTTGGTCGCCACTGTTGATCGTGATTCTTCCTGATCCTCCGGCGACAGAAGCTTAGCCAAGCTTAGAGTCTCACGCGTCTATCCAGAGATCCCTTGTTTCTCGACTTGTTGATCGGGAAAAACTTCCCCATCCGAATCGATCGAGACGACCGATCCTCGTGTGACCGTTGGTAGACCTAGCTAGCTTCGTTACGAAGTTTGGATCTCCAAAGTACAGCAGCCGCACATCGTCGTCGCTGCCGATCCCGTGAACCTTGCCGCTGCCCATCTTGCCGCCGCCGGTTCCGGGGAGATCCTCTCCAAGAGAGATCTAGGGTTGTGGACTCTTTGTGGACTTCAAGAACACGTCGTCAACGAAGAGGGACGCCTTAGTCTCCAAACGTAGTTTGTATCTCTTGTACATTCTAGTTTTACTTTTGTTGTAAAGGAACATTTGTTCCGTGTTATAAGGGTTGGGTGCAACCCGTGTTGTGGGAGTGTTGACTCGTACGTGTGGAAGGGTTCCTTCCAATAGTGCAAGGATTGGATTTCAATCCTGTTGGTGAAAAGACCGAGTCATCCCTGGTTGGGAGATAGGTCGAAGGGGGAAAGTGGATGTACCCAAGTCGGGGAACCACTATAAATAGCTTGTGTACTCTGTTGTGCTGTGTTGTTTTATCTTCTTGTGCAGGTACAATTTAAATTCCGCAAAAACGCTGCACGTCACCTATTCCCCCCCCCCCCATAGGTGAAGATAGTTGACACTAGGTGGACTTTCAAGTGGTATCAGAGCGAGGTTACTCATCAAAAAGGTTAACACCTTGAGTTGAATCCTGCCGCTAGTGTCAAGAAGAAGGCAAACATCTACTATGGACGGGCTCAAGTTCACTGGCAAGATCCCCGTGTGCACCAGGCTCACCTTTCCTATCTGGAAGGAAAGGATCAGATTCTACATGCAGGCAGTTGATCCCAGACTCTTCATGATCATGGAGGAGGGACCTTATGTCCCCACTAAGGTCTCCACCATTGATCCTACCAAGAAAGTGCCGAAGAAACTTTCTGAAATGGACAAGGACGAGATGGTGCTAGTGGGACTTGACAAGAAGGCGCAGAACATTTTGGTCAGCGCAGTTGATGACTCAATGATGCAGAACTTCTGCAACTGCAGGACAGCACAGGAGATCTGGCATTGCCTGATCATCCTAATGGAGGGGACTGATGAAGTGAGGGATGATCGGAGATCCCTCCTAAACCAGAAATATGAGGCCTTCAGACAAGGGCCTAAGGAAGATATCGGAGTCACCTACGAGAACTTCCTCAAGATTGTCAACGCCCTCAAAGGATACGGAAGAGTGTTCACTAATGGTGAACCCAATAATAAATTCCTTAGGTCCCTTACTAAGGAATGGGACACAAAGATCTGCGCCATCCGAGAGTTTGGCAGACTAGCTGAAATAGACCCGCAAATTATGTTTGGGAAGCTAATGTCCTATGAGCTTCAACTGAACACCAGGAAAGCAGAAGAAGAAGCAGAGAATGCTGCAGCCAAAGAAAAGACTGTGGCTCTAAAAGCCAGTTACTCCAGAAAAGGCAAGGGTGTGGTTTCATACCGTGCCAGGAATAAGGATGAGGAGGAGGACTCCGAGCCATGTTCCTCCAGCTCAGAGCTGTCGGAGGAGGATTTCTCCCTCATCACCCGAGAGTTCAAGAAGTTCCTCAAGATGAGGAATCAAAGAAAGAAAGACGGCTCCTCCTCCAGACATCAGAAGAAAAATTATTCTTCTGACAGGTATGCTTCTAAACCGAACAAACATCGCTCTTCTGACATTATTTGCTTCGGATGCAATAAGCCAGGACACGTCGTGGCCGACTGCTATCAAGGCAAGAGAGAAAAAGGGAAAGGAGAGGAGCACAAATCCTCTAGAGATAATAAGAAAGAGCGGAGCTACATCGCCAAAAGGCCAAAGACACTGAGTGAGTCTGATTCTTCAGACTCCAGTGATGATGAGGAAGCCTACATCGGGCTGATGGGTCGCTCCGACTCAGAAGGAGAATGTCCCCCATTTACTGGGAAGGTAAAAGCTCATACCCCTCTCTCCGACTCTGACTCTGATCCTGAGTCTCAGGATGATGAACCTGAGGATAGCCTTTCGGCCCGTGAAGCTGAGCTCCTCGAGAAGTATGAGCTTCTGCTCAACACTTTTGAGGAGTGTCGTAAGAGATTGAAGGCTGAGAAAAAGGAAGTAAAATTCCTTAAGGGTGAGTGTGTTTCCCTAAGGGAAGAGGTCACCAGTTTGATTTCTCTCCGACAGGAGCACCTTGACCTGACTTCAAAGCACTCAGAGTCTCTTAAGCTCCTTGATCTTAAGCAGGAGGAAGTCGACAAATTGGAAGAAAAACTTGCGGCAGAAAGGAAGATCGTCAAGAGCTTCTCTATGCCAAAAACTGTTCTTCCAGTTGTTGATACCTTCTCTGCTCAGGCCAAAGGAGCTGGCTTGGGGCATGTAGGGGTATCTGGTTCCTCATCCAGGAGAAACAGGAACCAGAGGAAGAATAAGCCCGCCAAGAAGGCCTCTGCTGATGAAAAGGGAAAGGCTCCGCTTAGTCCTGTTGCGTTCAGAAAGCCTGGCTTTCCTTGCAACCAACATGACTTTGAATCAACATTTGGCCCTCATTTCCGGCCCTCGGTTGCAAAGCCAAAGAGCCGATATGACGGTTGGACCTTTCCCCGGAACTTCGGTGAGAGTGCCTTGAAGGCACCTTATGAGGAAATCCACATGGGAAATTATGGTCTGTTCTCTAGCGTCCATAATGGAAAGCAGGCACCAAAAGGCAAGCCTGTTATACAGAAGGTGAAGAAGTCTTGTGACTGCAATCACTGTGAGGCCCCCACCTCCAGATCCAAAGCCCCGGCTGTACCCACCGTTCCCAGGGTAAGGCAGGAACTTAGGAAGAGGTACAACAGATTTGACTGTTGGTGCTGTGGCAAAGTCGATCACTTTGCCGTGGATTCTTGGTTTAATCCAAGGTATCACGAGACTCCCTATGTTAGCAATGCGAGGCCGACCACTCGTAGGGTTAACCAACCGAGGGGGAGTATGCTAACCAGGAATCTAGGACCCAAGTTCGATTGGGTTCCTAAGGGAAATTAATTTTGTTTTGCAGGAATGTCCAAAGGCCACCAAAACGCCAATCTGGTATTTGGACAGTTGATGTTCCCGGCATATGACTAGGACAAGAAGCCTGCTGCGTGATTACACTCCCATCGAGAATGGACCCAAAGTCATCTTTGGAGGGTCAGATCGAGGAGTCACCAGAGGTTACGGTATGATTTCCAACGGCATAATCTCTATCACCGACGTGGCTTTTGTTGAAGGGTTAAATCATAACCTGATCAGTGTAAGTCAGTTATGTGACAAAGGTTATGACGTTAAGTTCTGCAAAGATAAATGTCTGATAATTTCACGTATCTCTTCTGAGACGGTACTATCAGGCATTAGGAGCAGAAATATCTTCTGCTTAGATTTTCTCAGTTTAGATTCATCTACCCCCGTATGCCTTGTGGCAATAGGCATTGTATCTCTTTGTTAACAATGGCACAAGAGATTGACACATATTAATTTCAAAACAATTAGTATGCTGTTTTCTAAAAACTTAGTAAGGGATGCTCCCGTTATCAAGTGCATCAAAGATAGCCCCTGTCCTGCATGCCAGATGGGCAAACAGACTCGGGCTACCTTTAAGAGCATTGCAGATAAAGACTCTTCCTGATGTCTTTACCTTCTACATATGGACTTGTTTGGTCCCATGCAAGTTCATAGCTTGGGAGGCAAGTCCTATACGCTAGTGATAGTTGATGATCATTCTCGGTTTATATGGGTGTTCTTCTTAAAACGAAAGTCGGATACGTTTGACATCTTCACTAGTTTTGTCAAGCGGGTTCAGAACGAATTTAACTGCCCAGTGGTCAAAATCAGAAGTGACCATGGAACAGAATTCGAATCTGGTGCTATGACAGAGTTCTGTGAAGCACAAGGTATCTTTCATGAGTTTTCCTCCCCGCGCACTCCTCAGCAAAATGGAGTTGCGGAGAGGAGAAATAGAACTCTCATTGAGGCCTGCACGACAATGTTGAAAGACGCTTCTCTCCCAGAATACTTCTGGGCAGAGGTTGTCAACACAGCTTGTCATGTACAAAACCGAGCATTAATCAACAAGCATCATCGTAAGACGCCTTACGAGCTACTGAAAGGCAGGAAACCAACCATGTCCTACTTGAGGATCTTTGGTTGCAGATGCTATGTACTGAATAATGGGAAGTACCCGCGTACTAAATTTGGTGAAAAATGCTTCGAAGGCATATTCATGGGTTATAGTTCCCACAGTCGGGCATATAGGGTCTTCAATAAGAAAACCCTAGTGGTAGAAGAATCAATTAATGTTGTATTTGATGAAGGAAGTTTGCTTAACAGCAATTCTTCCAGTGGAATTCTTGAAGATGCAGGTGCACGACTTGAACAGCTGGATCTCAATGAGACCGCTAAAGATGAAACTCCTAAGTACATCAAAGTTTCCACCTCCACGTCATCTGGGAATGTTGAAGATCAAAATGGAACAAATCTCTTAGAAGAAGGAGAAGCCCAAGAAGTAGTCGAAGCTCTAGACGCCAGACTTCTAGAGCTCCGGCACGTGAGGGATCATCCTAGAGATCAGATCATCGGAGATCCTCGTGTCGGTGTCAGAACTCGAAGAGGTACTATTAACGAAGTTTTGAATCTTAGCTTCCTGTCACAGGTTGAGCCAAAGAAGTTCGACGAGGCGAACAAAGACACAGCATGGATTTTGGCCATGCAAGATGAACTACATCAATTCGAACGATGTAACGTTTGGACGCTGGTTCCCAGACCACACAAGCAGAATGTGATTGGCACCAAGTGGATCTTCAGAAACAAACTGGATGAACATGGTGTCATCATAAAGAATAAGGCCAGGCTGGTGGCTCAAGGTTACAGACAAGAGGAGGGGATTAACTTCGACCAGACCTTTGCACCGGTAGCAAGGCTCGAGGCAATCAGATTGTTCCTGGCGTATGCTTCGCACAAAGGATTCACAGTCTATCAAATGGATGTGAAATCAGCATTCTTGAACGGAGACCTGAAAGAGGAAGTATACATCGCTCAACCCCCAGGTTTTGTCAATCCTACTTATCCCAATCATGTTTATTTTCTTAATAAAGCTTTATATGGTTTAAAACAAGCTCCACGAGCTTGGTATGAGATTTTATCTAGTTTAATTCTTGAGAACAAGTTCTCTAGAGGTAAAATAGATAAGACATTGTTTCTCAGGGAAGTCAAAGGCAAGATTTTGCTGGTGCAAATCTATGTCGATGACATTATATTCGGCTCAACGGACAACAATCTTTGCAAAAAGTATTCTAAACTTATGCAAGGAAAGTTTGAAATGAGCAGTATGGAAGAGCTCAAGTATTTCTTGGGACTTCAAGTGAAACAGTCTGAGGATGGAATCTTCATCTCTCAGACGAAGTTCACAAATGAACTCCTTAAGAAATTCGGCATGGAGAATGCAACCTCTATGAGGACTCCAATGGGATCCACTATGTCTCTGGATAAGGATGAGAAAGGTAAACCTTTCGATGAAACCAAATACATAAGCATCATTGGATCCCTGCTCTACCTTACTGCCAGTAGACCGGGCATTTTGTTCTCCACATGTGTTTGTTCCCGGTATCAGGTGAACACTAAGGAATCTCACTATGTCGCTGCAAAGCGAATTCTAAGATACCTTAAAGGTACTCCCAATCTTGGCTTGTGGTACCCGAGAAACAATGATGTCGAGCTAATAGGCTTTTCAGATGCTGATTTTGCAGGAAGTAGGGATGACAGGAAAAGCACTTCCAGGACGTGTCAATTCCTCGGAAGAAGGCTTATCTCTTGGAACAGCAAGAAGCAGAATTGTGTAGCTACCTCCACAACAGAGTCTGAGTACATCTCGGCTGGCAGTTGTTGCGCACAACTCCTATGGATCAGAAACCAGTTAGCCGACTACGACTTTCAGTTCAAGGAAGTGCCGATGTACTGCGACTCCTCCAGTGCTATTGCGATTGCCAACAATCCGGTATCGCACAGCAGAACGAAGCATATTGAAGTGCGCTACCACTTCATTCGGGAGCACGTGGAGAACAAGGACATCTCTCTCTGTTATGCCACCATGGATAAGCAGATTGCAGATATATTCACAAAGCCCTTAGACGAAGCCAAGTTCAGTCTTTTCAAAACTGAATTGGGAATGCTAAACTATGAGGAATGAAGACTACAGAAGCTCCAGGCTCGTGCACGAACTGAGGGGGAGCAAGGGACTCAAGTGTGAGCACAGATGCAAGAACTGAGGGGGAGCAAGGGGTCAAACACTACAGACCCAGATTTGCAGAAGCCGAAAAGGGGGAGATTACCCTCTCGGCTAAGGCTAAGGTGGCTCCAAAGTTTGCTCGCACGAAATTGGTATCGGTAATGAATACCTCACTCAACTCTCTTTAAAATTTATGATTTTCATTCCCATATACTTTATTCACCTTAGCTTGTAGGGTTTAGGCTTCTTCAAATAGGGGGAGATTGTTGGGTATTGTATCCACAACGTACCTGATTTGAAGAAGCCCCTGGACAAGCTAAGGTAAATAGACAATGTTTTTGACAAAATATTTCAAGTTGTGCTTGCAGTTATTCCACACTAAGTGCACACCAATATCATGGTGCAGTAGGTCAATATACACGGGTCTGTATGACGTAATCCCTCATTGAGCAGATCAGTGTGTTGGCCTACGTGTACTCTCTCTATTGGAGTGTACTTAATTTCAAGTATAGGGCTGTGTTAAGGCTAGAGCAGACAAGGAGCAAGGATGGGTCAAGGAGCAGCTCTTGGATGGAAAGATGAAAAATCTTCTAAGTAAGAATCGACGAGAATCACCAAGTGATTCTCGCCGGCTAAATCTGAGTGCAATCAAGTCAGATTCGACGAGAATCACTTTGTGACTCTCGACGAATCGACGAGAATCACTTTGTGATTCTCGCCGAATCGTCGAGAATAACCCTTGATTCTAGACGATTCGACGAGAATCACAGGTGATTCTCGCCGATTTTGACTTGGGCATTTTTCTGGAACTCCCTGAACCGGATTCTGCCGCTGGCACTATTTTGAACCGGATTTCGGGTTTCTACTTGTGGGACCTACAACGGTCATATTGAAAGTGTCTAAAGTATATATACGGGTATTTCTTGAACAGTAAAAAGAGACACACAGAAAGAAGCCAAGCCGATCTTAACCTAAAATCACGAGTTCTGCTCCGCCGCCGCCGTCGCCGCTCGCGCTAGTTGGTCGCTGCAGTTGATCGCGATTCTTCCTGATCCTCCAGCGACAGAAGCTTAGCCAAGCTTAGAGTCTCATGCATCTATCCAGAGATCCCTTGTCTCTCGACTTGTTGATCGGGAAAAACTTCCCCATCCGAATCGATCGAGACGACCGATCCTCGTGTGACCGTTGGTAGACCTAGCTAGCTTCGTTACGAAGTTTGGATCTCCAAAGTACAGCAGTCGCACATCGTCGTCGCTGCCGATCCCGTGAACCTTGCCGCCGCCCATCTTGCGGCCGCCGGTTCCGGGGAGATCCTCTCCAAGAGAGATCTAGGGTTGTGGACTCTTTGTGGACTTCAAGAACACGTCGTCAACGAAGAGTGACACCTTAGTCTCCAAACGTAGTTTGTATCTCTTGTACATTCTAGTTTTACTTTTGTTGTAAAGGAACGTTTGTTCCGTGTTGTAAGGGTTGGGTGTAACCCGTGTTGTGGGAGTGTTGACTCGTACGTGTGGAAGGGTTCCTTCCAATAGTGCAAGGATTGGATTTCAATCCTGTTGGTGAAGAGACCGAGTCGTCCCTAGTTGGGAGATAGGTCGAAGGGGGAAAGTGGATGTACCCAAGTCGGGGAACCACTATAAATAGCTTGTGTACTCTGTTGTGCTGTGTTGTTTTATCTTCTTGTGCAGGTACAATTTAAATTCCGCAAAAACGCTGCACGTCACCTATCCCCCCCCCCCCATAGGTGAAGATAGTTGACACTAGGTGGACTTTCATACACGGTGAAGGGTTCGCAAGGTACTAGACAAGATAGTGGCATTTAGAGCCACTTTGCCATTTTCGAGAGAGTTGGGTGGTGTAGAAAAATTTATGATGTGGGTTTCTATTAAGTAGGCGGTAAATAAAATCCAGCCATTTAACTCCGAGCGAGTAGGCGGAAAATAAAAGTTAACACTCACGCACTCGACATAAAATTAAAACACACCCACTCTATAGAAAGTAAACACACTCTACTGAAATAAAATCCTGCCATTTAACTCAAGTGAGTAGGTGGAAAAATAAAAATACGCACACTAGCTTGAACAAAATCCAGCCATTTAACTCAAGTGAGTAGGCGGAAAAATTTTAAGAAGGAGGGTGAGAAAGAGAAGTGATAAAATTAATAGATTCGTGTTTTCAAATTATTAACAGAAGTTGCTTCCCCGGCAACGGCGCCAAAAACTTGGTGTTTTTAAATATTCGCAAGGAGAAAATAACCAAACTAACAATCCAACAAGGCAAGTATATCTATCGAAATGCAGCTAGGGGACACAAGTGTCGTATTAAAATCCGGGAACCGTTAATTAATCTTACTCACACGAAATCTATTATTTTATCGACGGAAAAATTAGGGTTTAGAAGAAAGCTAAGCGTACTAGAGGAAGAGAACTACTTGCAATGAAAGAGAGCTACTTGCATGAAAAGATAAAGAGAGCTAAAAGAGCGATTATACTAAAGCTTAGTAACGATGAGAGGAAAATGCACTCGATCAGAAATCACCTCGGCAAGAGTGGTTAGAAAAATACGATAAATTAACCTAAACTAATTACTATAAAGGTCCTTGACCGTGGAGGTTCCATAAATATTGACACGCTTCTCTCGAAGGTCGTGCCTAACTAAGTTTAGGAAGGTCCGACCGACTCTCGCCTAAATCGGAGGCCTAAAACTCGCTTTACGCGGTGAACCCCACTATTGGATTTTACTCCAATCCGGGAGAATTAAACGTCTGCCTCTGTCGAGGGGTGCGAACAACTCCATTTACTCTTGAGTGCTCATTTCAAACTTTCGGCCTCTCGGCTAGCCCAGAATGAAAGCAAAGGTGGAGAGTATATATCGATGATATACCTCCAACCCGTGATAAATCAAGAGTAATTCACGGCTAAACCCTAAAAAGAAAAGGTAAGATTCAAAGCATCATAACCTAATCACTCGAACCTCGGATCATCAAGATCGAGTACATGGAGGATTAGTTAATCATGGTGAGGTGGAAGAGGGGGGATGAGTAGAAGAAAATAATGAAAACAAAGTAAAACGAAAAAGAAAACAACACTTCTTTATTAATGGAAACAGGGATCTTACAACTTGAAAACCAGAGATTACAAGTGCATGGAAAGTAAACTACACTATCATTAACATTATACTACAGAAAGAAGCTAGGAGCTAATACAGGGAAAGCATAAAGCTAGAGATAAGAAGAGCTAAAAATGAAGAGACATGCTTGAAAAAGTTCAAAAATATAAAGGACAGAACCTCCCCTCTCAATCCAAAAGGTGTCCCTGAACCCTTGGAGTTGGGCTCTATTTATAGTTTTTTTCGGGTCGGGTCACGCCCCCCTGTCACACCCGGGTCGGGCGTGACCCTGGGGCGTGACAAATTCGGTGCGGCTTTTTCGGGCTGGAATTTAATTCTGGCGAAGTAGTTAAAGTACACGCCAATAAGTCACGCCCTGGTAGGGCGTGTGCCTGGGGCGTGTTCTTTGCGGCGTGACTTTGTTGAGCTGGGATTGAATGCTGGAGGTGACGGGCGTGGTTGCTGCAGTACACGCCCATATATCATGCCCGGGTCAGGCGTGACCCTGGGGTGTGACACTTTCGGTGCGACGGTGGAGTCGGAAAAACGAGCGCGTTGCGGCGATTCCTCGGAACCTGAGGACACGCCTCTGGAATACGCCCGTGTCGGATGTGACACGGGCGTGACAGAGGGCGTGTACACTAAGTTTCCACGGAATGCAGTTTCGGACCAATTGCTTCATTCCTCTGGGTTACACGCCCTAGGTACACGCCCAGGTAGGGCGTGACCGTGGGGCGTGTCACAGCAAAATTCGGCTGAAAGCCGTCAAAACCTGCAAAAAGCAGAAAAACGCATTAGCGACAAAAATATATACAAAGGTGAATCAAAATAAGCACTTTACAAGACATGATTTGCTTTGAAACCCTGAAAATACCCTAATAAAATTGACTATAAACCGTATTATCAGATGTTGGCAAAAGGTTTCATAAGGCCTAGTTCTTCACCTTGGTGTGCACCAGTGTTGTTCGTTAAAAAGAAAGATGGGTCGATGAGGCTATGTATTGACTATAGAGAGCTGAACAAGGTCACTATTAAGAACAAGTACCATTTGCCTCAGATTGACGATTTGTTTGACCAACTGCGTGGTAGTGCCCTGTTTTCCAAGATTGATCTTCGTTTGGGCTATCACCAGTTGAGGATTCGGGAGTCAGATGTTCGTGGACGGCGTTCCGCTCTCGTCATGGGCATTTTGAGTTTTTGTTCATGTCATTTGGTTTGACTAATGCGTCCTCAGCTTTTATGGATCTGATGAACAGAGTTTTCAAGGATTTCTTAGATAAGTTTGTGATTGTCTTTATAGACGATGTTTTGGTGTACTCGAAAGATGCGGAGGAGCATGATCGACATTTGCGACTGGTCTTGGCGACTCTGAGAGACCATAAGCTATACGCCAAGCTGAGCAAATGCGAATTTTGGTTGCCTCAAGTTTCTTTTCTCGGCCACGTGGTTAATAAGGAGGGAATATCGGTGGACCTAGAAAAGATCGCTGCTGTTATGGAGTGGGCAAGGCCTGTTACTCCCAAAGAGACCAGAAGCTTCTTGGGCTTGGCTGGATATTATAGAAGATTTGTATAGGGCTTCTCTACCTTGTCTGCGTCGTTGACCAAATTGACGCAGAAGAATGTAGCCTTCATCTAGGATGGCAACTGTGAGGAGTCTTTTGAGGAACTAAAAAGAAGGTTATGTTCAGCTCCAGTTTTGTCCTTGCCTACTGAAGATAGTGAGTATGATATATATGTGGATGCGTCGCATGTCGGACTGGGCTGCGTTTTGATGCAGGGCGGGAAGGTGATTGCGTACGGGTCGAGGCAGCTAAAGACTCACGAGAGGAATTACCCTACGCATGACCTGGAGTTTGCAGCTGTGATCTATGCATTGAAAGTGTGGAGGCATTTGCTATACGGCGCGCAGTGCAAGATTTTCACGGATCATAAGAGTTTGAAGTATGTCTTCACTCAGAAAGAATTGAATCTGCGCCAGCAGAGGTGGTTGGAGTACGTGGCCGACTATGATGTTGAAATCCAGTACCATCCGGGTAAAGCGAATGTGGTGGCCGATGCCCTGAGTCGGAGGTCATGGAAGATTTTCAATCTCTCCATCGAGCGTCTAGTGGAAGAGTTTCTTTTGATGGACATTTCTGTGGGAAGCAGCGATTCACAGAGTAGCTTGGCAGTGGCAGAACCTTCGTGGATTGCGCTTACGAGACTGCATCAGAAGGATGATCCCGATCTTCTGCATTTGTATCTTCGAGCTGAAAATGGTGAACTACCAAATTTCTCTGTAGATGATGCGAGTACCTTGAAGTATCGTGGCAGGTTTTGCATCCTCGCAGTTGGAGATATTCGGGATATGGTGTGCAGAGAAGCCCACGGATCTAGTGTTGCTTACCATCTAGGGTCTACCAAGATGTATCATGATTTAAAGCAGATTGCCTGGTGGTATGGGATGAAGGACATAGCCAGATTTGTTTCAGAGTGTTTCACCTGCAGGCATGTGAAAGCTGACCATGGGAGGCCTGGTGGCAAGATGGCTCCCTTAGAGATTCCAATGTGGAAGTGGGAGAGTATCTCGATGGATTTCATTACAGGCTTACCAAGATCTCCTAAAGGGTATGATTCAGTTTCGGTGACCGTTGACAGATTGACGAAGTGTGCTCACTTCGTACCATTTAAGATCGATTATCCGATGAGGAAGATAGCCAAGCTGTATCTGGATGAGGTTATCAGATTGCATGGTGTACCCGTGAGTATCATATCAGATCAAGACTCCAGGTTTACGTCTCATTTTTGGAAGAGCCTTCAAGAAGGGTTGGGTACAGATTTGAGATATTCCACGACTTATCATCCGCAGACCAATGTTCAGACGGAGCGGGTAAATCAGATTGTGGAAGATATGATCCGATGCTATATTCTGGACTACGGAGGAGCGTGGGATGAGCGCTTGCGCCTTATGGAATTTGCGTATAACAACAGTTATCATGAAAGCTTGCAAATGGCTCCTTTTGAAGCTTTGTATGGGAGGCGCTGTAGGACTTCCTTGTTTTGGGCTGAGGTTGGCGAGAGACCTTTGTTGGGTCCAGAAGCACTCGAGGAGATGGAAACTGCTGTGAAGCTTATCCGGGAAAAACTTCGGATAGCCCAGGAGAGATACGAGAAGAACGCCAACCGGCGTAAATCGGACTTGGAATTTGTGGTGGGGGACTCAGTGTTCTTAAAGGTCTCCCCGTTGATCGGAGTCAAGCGGTTTGGCAAGAATAGGAAGTTGGACCCGAGGTACGTGGGGCCGTTTCCGATTGTTGAGCGGATTGGGATATCAGCTTATAGGCTGGCATTGCCCACAAATTTCCCTGGCGTGCATGATATCTTCCACGTCAGTCAGCTGCGGAAATGTGTGATGAATGGCAGGAAGGTTTTGGATTCTGTGCCTCAGTTGGAGCCGAATCTTTCTTATGTGGAGGTGCCGGTCCGCATTCTAGATTCTCAGGTTCATGCATTGCGGAAGAAGACTATTCATATGGTTAAAGTTTTATGGAGGAATCAGGAGGTAGAAAGCGCGACTTGGGAATTGGAGTCGGCTATGAGGGAGGCTCACCCTCATCTGTTTCCCTGATCTTGTGCCTGGTATGTTCTATTTTATTTATATAGCCCTTTCCTGGCTATTTCTCTCTCTTTCTCTCTCCTTCTTCATAGGAGTGTTGTGAGTAAAGTTTCGAGGCGAAACTTTCTTTTAGGGGGAGTGGCTGTAACGCCCACGGTTTTCCTTTGTTTTGTTTTCCCTTGGATTGGCATTACGATGACGCACTTCCGGCACTTTGTCGTTGTCGAGTGTGGTCTTAGCTCTTTAGGTTCCTGGTGTAGCCTGCTTGTAGCCCGTTGGCAATTTTTCCCCAGCTAGCCGGAGCCTCCTTTGGTGGCTCAGTTGGCCCTCTTAGGGAAATGCTTGTGTTTTGGCTTCGGGAGGTGTTAGCCCGAGTGTGCGATCGTCGGATGTTGTTTTCGACCTCACCGTTGTTTTCGTAGCTTAGGAGTTTAGCTACGGTGTGAGTTTTGGTCGAAATCCGGGATCGTTTGCTTTTGCGTCGTTTCGGCGTTTGTTCTGTTAGCTGTAATGTTTGTAATGTTTGTTGCGCTGTGCGTGCCTGATGTGGCCGAGCTAGTAGGCTGGTGCCTTGTCTCTTGTTTGCTAGGTGTTAGCCAGTTTCTTTTCTGTGTAAGTTTGGGTGACACGGCCTGGGTCACGCCGTGACCCAGGGCGTGTCGTGCTCGGGTAGAGCTCCCGTTTCTCTGGTCGATGAATTTTTGGTCGACAGGGTTTTTGTAGGAACACGGCCTGTGACACGGGTGTGTCACAGGGCGTGTCCCCCTTCGTCAAGCTGTGCTCGATGGTCGTCAGGCGGAGTTTTAGTGAGAACACGGTCGTGTCACGGGCGTGTCGTATCGGACACGGGCGTGATGCGGGGCATGTCTCTCTGTTCGATGATCGGCGCTCCACGATCATCGAGTGGTGTTTGAGTTGGTACACGGCCTGTGACACGGGCGTGTCACAGGGCGTGTCACCTGTTTCGTCGAGCTGAGATCGACGGTCGTCGACTGGGTAGGTGTGTGAGTACACGCCCCGTGACACGAGCGTGTCAGGCCGTGTCACGGGCGTGTCGGGGGCGTATCCCGTGTTTCGTCGAGTGGAGATCGACGTTCGTCGAGCTAGTATACGCCCCGTGACACGGGCGTGTCTGGCCATGTCACGGGCGTGTCTGGGGAGTGTTCCGTACCTTTTCTCCTGAGAGCATCCGTTGTTGCCGTGAACCATTTTTCCTCCTCATTTTTCATCGTTCCCGAGTCTGGAGAGCTTCCAGCGGAAGGGTTTTGAGAGGAGGCGGTGGTTGTTTTGGCCGGCGATTTCGGGAGGGTTAGAGCCCGTTTATCTCGCGTGATAGCGGGCTTGGCTTGCTCTCGGCTAGATCTTCACTTCCATGTAAGTTTTTCTTGATTTAGGGTTGATTCTAGGAATTGAGAATATCTGATTTCTTTTATTTCTCATCAAGTTTCAGTTTTGGTCTTCTAGGTGGCCGATCTTGTCACCGGTGCCAAGCTGTGGTGTTAGCTGTTATTTTTCATTGAGGTAGAGGCAAGTGGCTCTCCTGCCCTTGCCAATTTAGTCTAACTCTTACTCTGTTTTTTTTTTCCTGTGCAATACTTCTGTTTGAACACTAGGATGTCTTTTTCCTTCATTTCATCCATGGGTTGTTTCTTTGCCTTTTTACATTTAAATCAATGTTCTCTCTTTTGTCCGACGTTTGGTGTACAGTGGGTAGCTAGAGTTAGGGTGAGGCTGTGGTAGTGGTAGTTTAGGTTTAGTTGCGGTAGCCCCGAGTAGTTAGGATGGTACAGAGGGTTGGGATTAAATTTCCAACTTTTTGTTTAGGCTGCGGTTTTAATTAAAACTTACGTTTACCCTAAGTGGAAAGCGCCGACAGTGTCAAGTGAGCCGAGTTCACTCAACGCCGTCACCCAGCGTAGGATTTGCGGCTAAGTATTTCGGCGTCAAGTAAGCAGAGCTTACTCACGCCGCGTCGAGTGAGCTCGACATTTCTGTCTTGGGTTCGTGTGTTTCCTTAGGATGGTTATTGTGACTTTTCCCTTTCTCTAGGGGGTGGTATTGGGTGTTCGACTAATTTTTGCTCGCCGACTCTTGGGTTGTGGCAGGTGGTGGAGTTTTGGTGGCCTCTGGAGGGGTGGTTTTATGTGGTGAGCTGTGGCCACCGCCTTTTGCCCCGGTTTGGGTTGGCGTGTGTGGGACCCTAATGCTGCCACTGTTTGACCCCTTAGCCCTTTTTGGATCTGGTTTTGGTTACATATTCAGATCCATGTTTTGACCACTGCCACTCACCCACGTGTTAGGACTGTTAGTCTCTTTCCTGTTTATGTTTTCTCTTTCTTTTGGCAGATATGTATATGTCTTGTTGCTGTTGCAGACTCTTTGTAGGGCGTGTTGCTTTTATTGCTCGCACTTGGTGTGCTTTGCTGTGCTTTAGACAGTACTCTTTTCTTACTGTCATGCCCTCTCTTTTGCTTATAGCAGTTTGTTGCCGGGTTGGTAAACCCTTCTTTTATTTGCTCATTAATCTAATGCTCTATTTACCTTTTGATTATTTTCTTGCTGAGGTGTTCTTTTCTTGAATGCATCAGGTCCAGGTTGTAGCCAGTTCTGCGGCTAGTTCTTTTGGAGGGGCTGGTTGGTGGCCTCTTGGGTAGATGAGTTAGCGGATCCCCGATTTTGTGAGGTAGTTCTTTACCTTTCTGTATAGACATACATACTCACCAGTGGGTTCGTGTCAGGTTGTTGGCGCCCACTGGTGGCTTCTTGCGTTGCTGGGTATGAACTTAAACTGCTGTTTTTTTTGCCTATTTGTGGTTGTTTACTTGCTTCTGGGAAGGATTTATGCTACCTTGCATGTTAGATATTTTAAACGCTAAAAGCATTATTATATGTACATCATGCAGAACATATTTATAAAACAAAGACACTATATTTCCTTAGCGTAAAAATACTATCTTTCATATATATTATATACACTTTAGAGTCGTGCATACCATGAGTCGTCCCTCGCGGACACTTATGCTCATTTAGGGTGCCAACTTAATTGAACCAAAGTATTTTCTGCTGCGTAAAAATATACTTTTATTGTGGAGTAGCTGATCCACCGTGCCGAGGGATACGACCTTTCAATATAAATGGTGTTCTTTTATAATTAATCAATGATTTTCCTTGAAATCAAAGGTCTGGAGTTTTACCTGGGCGTGTGCAGTTATCCCCTGCACGACGTGGCATCACGACACGTGTTTTATCTTGCTCTGATACGATTTTATCGTTGAGAAAATGCGGGTTGTGACAACCTGAGGGAAAGGCAACTCACAGACGTCTCGATGGAAGAATTTTCTAGACTATTCTTGGCAAGGTACCTTCCCTCGGCTCAGAGGATCGTGATGGAGAACGGGTTCTAGAAGTTGATGCATGGAGAGAGTAGCGTGGATGAGTATCTCCACGAATTTAGTCGGTTGGGTCGGTACTCTAGATCTACATTTGTTGATGAGGAGCGTAAGACAAACTGTTTCTATGAGGGTCCGAGGGATGACCTAAGGCTACTGCTCTCGGGGCCTATGATGCAGGGCTTCTTGACCCTGGTCAATACGGCCCGGTCTTTGGAAAAGGATCTGAGGAATGTTTAAGCGAAGAGAGACTCGGGTGCTAAAATACTAAGTTCAAGGTGCCGACTAACTCAAAGTCTGGGTATCGTAAGTTCAATAAGAAGACTAGGACTTCGGGTCCATCCCCTTCTTCCGGTGCTTCTGGGGCGACTACGGGTCGAACCCCGGGTGCATGCTATACTTGTGGAAAGCCGGGACACTATGCCCGAGACTGTTGGAGCGGATGTCCGAAGTCCGAGAGGAAGACGAGAGCAACCTATGAGGAGAAGGGTAAGGCAGTGGAGTCAACTGCATCCCATTATGCTCAACCTAGAGTCTATAATCTTGGCCTGCAGGAGGCCATAAAGCAAGTGGATGTGGTGACAAGTACTGTTTAAATTTATATCAAGATAGCTTTAAATACTGATTATCTTACGCATGTAGCTTGTTGTTGCTTGTATAGGCTTTGTTTTGATTTGCGATAGTCCGGTAAGAGCACTCTTTGATACGGGAGCTTTGCACTCCTTTTTGTCCGAAGGATTTATATCACGCATCGGAGTACCTTCTTCGATGGCAAAGGACAAACTAGATGTGGTGTTGCCGAATGGGTGTTCAATGCGCGTGAATAGAGTCTGTGGCATAAAGGTTCGAATTGGAAGTCAGGAGTTCGACTTGCAAGAGTCGTTACTGCCACTAGTGGTGTTCGACGTGATTTTTGGTATGGACTAGCTCTCGGAGCAGCAAGCATACATTGATTGGAATCGTAAGGAGGTCAAGTTTGGAACATGTTGTGAGACAACTTTTGCGGGCTTGAAAGGGTCGAGCAAGACTTTGAAGTCTGCTCTTTAGGTGGTTAAGGCGGTTCGTGCTGGTGCAGAGCTGTTCTTCACGCTAGTGGAGGCTTCGAAGCCTAAACCTGCTTTAGACAGCATCTCAGTGGTATCCGAGTACCTTGATATGTTCCTTGGCGATCTCCCTGGAGCCCCAGCTCAGCGGGAGATAGACTTCACTATTGAGCTAGCGCCAGGTGCCAAACCTGTGTCACGCTCCCCGTATCGGCTAGCGCCTAAGGAGATGGCAGAGCTGAAGCATCAACTTCAAGAGTTGTTGGAGCAGGGTTATGTGCGTCCAAGTTTGTCGCCTTGGAACGCACCGGTCCTTTTTGTTAAGAAGAAGGACGGAATATTGAAAATTTGTATCGATTATCGAGAGCTGAACAAGCTAAAGGAGAAGAACAAATACCTGATCCCAAGGATTGATGATCTATTCGATCAGTTAGACGGGTCATCGGTGTACTCAAAATTGGATCTTAAATCTGGATATTATTAGCTTAGGATAAGGGAAAGTGATATCCCTAATACAGTATTAAGCATGCGGTACGGGCATTATGAGTTTACCGTCATGCTGTTCGGGTTGACTAATGCGTTGTCAGTGTTCATGGATCTGATGAACAGAACGTTCAGGGAGTACCTGGACCATTTCGTGATCGTCTTCATCAATGATATATTGGTGTACTCGTAGTGTGAGGATGATCACTTTAAGCATCTGCATTTGGTTTTGTAGACACTGAGGAGGAACCAACTGTACGTCAAGTTCTCCAAATGTGAGTTTTGGTTGTCCTCAATAGCGTTCCTTGGTCACATATTCAGTAGAGAGGGAATTGCGGTGGATCTGGCGAAGGTAGTTTCTATACAGGAGTGGCATGTGTTGTCTTCGGTAGCGGAAGTCCGGAGTTTTTTGGGGCTTGCCGGCTATTACAAGTGCTTCGTGGAGAACTTCTCGCGGATAGCGTTACACCTCATGACTCTGAAGAAGAAAGGACAGAAGTTTGTTTGGACGCCTGAGTGCGCACGAGCTTTCGAAGAGTTGAAAAGTCGGTTGACCACGACGCTAGTTCTAAGTTCGTCGAGTAGCACCGAAGGATTTGAGATCTACAGTGATGCCTCGGGCAGTGGATTGGGTTGTGTTCTACTGCAGCATGGAAGTGTTATAGTGTATGGCTCGCGACAGCTGAAAGTGTATGAGAGGAATTATCCGGTCCATGACTTGGAGTTAGCGGCCGGGATTTTTGCCTTGAAGCTATGGAGGCATTACTTGTACGGTGTGAAGGTCGATATCTATACCGACCACAAGAGCCTGAAATACTTGTTTGATCAAAAGGATCTAAACATGCGGCAGCGTAGATGGATGGAGTTCCTGGGGGACTATAAATTCAAGATTCATTATGTGCTTAGGAAAGATAATGCGGTTGTGGATGCGTTGAGTCGCAGGGCCCCTGCGCGGGCCAATTGGTTGTCAGTTCATAATGAGTGTTTGATTCGGGAGTTGGAGGCATTGGAGATCTCTTATGTTGACAAGCAGACTAGTGTTAAAGCGCAGTTGAACTGGATGAAAGTTCAGTATGACCTGGCTGATTGGATTTGGCAGGCTCTGGATGTGGATAGCAACATGAAGCAACTCATGGTAGAGGCTTTGGGTGGGTCAAATTCACAATTTGAGGTAGTGGATGTATTGTTATGGAAGTACAGTTATTTGTGCGTCCCAAATATGGGGAAACGGCGGGTGGATTTGATGTACGTGGCTCACAATACCAAGTACTCGATTCACCCAGGGAGCAAGAAGATGTACCGTGATATGAAGAAATTGTTCTGGTGGCCAGAACTTAAGAAGGATGTGCCACTGTATGTGGCGAAGTGCCAAACATGTGCCTTAGTGAAGGCGGAGTGCCAAAAGCCTGGAGGTTTCTTGAAGTCCTTGCATATCCCGAAGTGGAAGTTCGACGACATTATAATGGACTGTGCATGGTTTTCCATGGTCACAGAAGGGAAACTATGCCATCTGGGTGATCGTAGATCATTTGACGAAAGTTTCTCACTTCATTCCGCATAGAAAGGTTGATTCAGTGGAGAAATTGGCAAAACTGTATGTGGATAACATTGTTCGATTTCAAGGTGTGCCCCGCAGCATCGTGAGTGATCGAGATCTGCAGTTCATGTCCAATGACTGGAGGTTGGTGCAACAAATGTTGGGGACCAAGTTGAGGTTCAACACAGCCTTTCATCCGCAGACGGATGGTCAGACCGAGAGGGTCAACAGAACGATGGAAGACTTGCTTCGTGTGTGCGTCTTGGATTTCGGGAAGTAGTGGGAAGACCACCTGTACTTGGTGGAATTTTCTTATAACAATAGCTACCAAGCGAGCATTCAAATGACACCCTTCGAGGCCCTTTATGGTAGGATATGTCGCACGCCATTGTATTGGTTTGAAATGGGTGAGTCGAAGGTGTTCAAGTGCCAAGAAGTGGAGGATGCAACTTCGTTGGTACAAACTATACGAGAACGTTTGCTAATCGCTAAGGACCGTCAAGCTAAGTATTATAATCCCAAGCATTGGAACGTTGAGTTCGCTGTTGGTGACTGGGTGTACTTGAAGATTAAGTCATTCAAGGGTGTCTCGCAGGTGCGGTATTTGAAGAAGCTAAGCCCAAGGTACCTTGGACCGTTTGAGGTTCTGGAGCGGATTGGCGAAGCAGCTTATCCATTGAAGCTTTCAGTAGAACTTAGTTGTGTGCATGGCGTGTTCCACATATCAGTATTGCGGAAGGCGGTGCAAGAGCCTTCGCAAGTGATTACGGTCGATCAAGTACCGGTGGATAATGGGTTGATGACGAAGGTCAAGCTCATTCGCATTGACGACTCAGAAGTCAAGCGACTGTGTAACAAAGAGATCAGAATGGTCAAGGTCCGTTGGGACAATTGCGGTCAGGTGGAGCTCTCGTGGGAGTGAGAGCTGGCCATGCTTGAGGAGTACCTAGAGTTATTCCACTCAGGTACTGTTTAATTTTTGTGTTTATTTCCCTTTCTATAAATTTGGGACAAAATTCTTTTAAGAGGGAGACGATTGTAATGCCTCGAAACTCAAAAGAGGGACGAGCATCTTTCAGAACCAAGTTTGGTGTTTGGTAGGGCCTATACGGCCTAGGACACGGGCGTGTCCCCGGGGCATATCGTGCTCGTGTTCGACAATAGCCGTGTGGTCGACAAAATTATAGTCGACGATCATCGAGCAGCGAACACGGACTGAGACACGGGCATATCCTAGGTCGTGTCCTACTCGGGCTGTTGAGTCGTGCCGTGTCAGGGGAGGAACACGGCCCGGAGCCCAGGCGTGTACAGCCTGACACGGGCATGTCAAAATAGACACGGGCATGTCGAGTACACGTGTTCTCTTCGGGATGGTTTTGGTACTGTGCCGATGGAGGAACACGCCCCGCAACACGGGCGTGTACTGGATGGCATGGGCGTGTCATGTTTGACATGGGCATGTCGTATTCTCGTGTCCTGTTCTAGGTATGACAGTTTCAGCGTCAATTGAGGCACACGGCCTTGGACACGGGTGTGTCACAACCCGTGTTCGGCCCCGGAATCTGATTTTAAGTGCGAATCATGGTCGTCCATTTCCTTATATTGGGATCCAAGGGCTCAGGCTGATCCAGGATAGGTTAAGGCCGGGAATAGGGTTGAAACCCTCATTTTCTTTTGAACTTTCTCTTTCTAAAGTCTTAGAGAGAGGGGAGAGTGAGGAAGAAGGAAAAGGATAGTTCCGACCGCCGGTGGAGCTTCGGAGCCCCAAATCGCAAGCCGAGTTCGGATCTACGGAGGCGAGGCCGTTGCGGTGCTTTTCATCCATCTAGATCTTCATGGCGCAAAAGAGGAATGCTAGGGTAACGATTCTCATCTTGGACATGTGAAGTCCTATTTCCCTTTTGCATAGGAAGCCCTCTCTCACGAGTATGTGGTGAGTGTGAGGCGTTCCTTCGTGTAGACATGTATAGTCCCCATTATTTTGCATGTAAAATTCGGAATCGAAGAAAGGACATAGGCATGGTGTATGAAGCCAACTTGGACAAGTTGGTCTGGATCAGTGATGATTCATTGCATGAATGGTCGGAGAAGACTCCGCGTCGATGGTTGTTTTTCGGGTTTTCTATACGGTAGATTTCAACAGTGAGCCTTGGGGACTAACTCCAAGGTGCACCCAGAAAACTAGGTAGATGTGTGATTCTTCCATCTTGGTGGCCTGGGAGCCAACTTGCGCATTACTGGGTTATGTGAAGTGTGTGATCAAATTGGGACTCGGGGAAGCAGACCCGCGCATGTGGCTTAAATTGACGTTGCAGTGTGAGCAACGGGTCAGGCGGAACCGTAACCGCTCTATGTGGTGCGGTTAGAGAGACTTAAAGTATGTGGTACTCGATGTTGGCATAAATGGAGGGTTTTGGGCGTAGGCCGGAAAGACCATAATGCTCACGAGATTTGCCGTCCAAGAGGCTGTGGTGAGACCCCGGATTTTACCGGGTTCATCGAGAATGTGCCCTGAGAGCACAGGGTGTGTGCCCGTGCGTGCCTATGCCTGTAATGAAGTGTGTTTACACTATACTGCTTAGCTATGCTAATAAAGTGCAGGGAAGGAGCATCACAGCCCCAAGTAGCAAGGGAGGGGTCGTTATACTTTGTTCATCTTTAGCTGACCGTTGCTTTTGTTTGCCACCGATGCGCTGGATTGTTGCTTGCAGGTGCTGCGGAGCCAAGTGGTAAATAATGGGCAAAAAGCCCTTGTTGCTGAGCCGGCCCTCGAAGGCCTTTGCTGATGTTCACTTGCTTTATTCATGTGTGACCGGCCTGCGTGCCGACGTATGGTAGACACTATTTGTATAAGTAAACTCTTGTAAGGCCATAAGGCCATGTATTTGTGTATTTGTACGTTCATTACTTTTGAGTTTTTGTAGTGGACATTCATGCTGTGGTTGGGTTCTTATTGTGAAACTTATAAAATGCTTCCGCTATAATGTGCTCTGTGTAGGACGTTGTGTATTGGCAGAATGGTTTCATTTAGTAACTCCACGATCTGTCTGTGGTATATGGCGTCGGGCCCCGGCCGGACCTACTGCTATATGCTATGTGACGGATAGGGGTGTTACAAGATCTACTGGGAAAATTCTTACGAGGTCAGACACTGATTTAACAAGTAGGGGGTCAGCCAACCATTCACTGGGAAGGATTGAGGGGAAACCCCTAATGCGAGTATCTCAGGAGCCTAGAGAAGGCAAACACGCGCCACGTTAAAAGTGCTACGCTCGAACCTTGTCTGAAAGAAAGGACATCGGTTTACTCGAATAAGGTCAGCCTCCGGGCAGCGCACCCTTACAATACCTGCTTCTGAGCAGCGCGCTCTTACAACACCTGTCTCTGGGCAGCTCGCTCTTACAACACACTCCTATGGGCAGCGCACTCTTACAACACCTGCCTCTGGGCAGCGCACTCGCCTGCAGGTCGAACGTCTGCCCTCAACCATCACAATTAGCGACATCCCCCAGCCCAACGAACCCAACCTCTCACTACCCAGCTAGAAGCATCCATCCTTCGCTCTTATAATAGGGTGCGGAATTTTTTGGGTCTCGTCCACCAGTAGTTAGTTCTAAATGAATGAACCAGAGGTGGTACAACAAATTAAGGAAAGAAAAATTCAACCACAAATATACAACCAAGGTAGCAGGTGTACAAGACAATACCAAATAAAACAAAAATAAGAGTCTACTCCTCACCGTCAAACTTCAAACTCAATACACTCAACTCTTGGAGAAATCTCCACTATCAATTTCGTCTGTGCCGCAAAAATGCATCTGCACCACCGTGTTAATTTTCACCTTCAATCTTAATTATATCTCACGCTACTTTGTGCACATAGCGTATAGAGCGCACATCGCACATTACTCATTGCACCCAATGCGCACATTGCGCAAGGCACCCACAGTGCACATTACATATTGCGAGCGCATAACGCACATCACACATTGAATATTACGCCTTGCACCTCACACGCACGTTGCACACACTCCACAATTGCGCTCTTTGCTTCCCGTGCTCATTACGCCTAGCGTATGCTTCACAAACGTTGCACCAATTGTGCTCGTCGCTCCTAGCGTGCATGGCGCCTCTTGTGTGACGGTCTCCCCACCACACGGCTTGAAAGGACGACCGCCGACACCTCCAGCATCCAGCTCAAAAGGGTTCCGCTTAAACAGTTATGCAGACCATGTACCCCAACTCCTCTCCAACCAAGAGCAGGTTGTTGGAGGTCGCAGCCCTCCCTTTGATGAAAAGTGATTCGGTTAAGCGCCTCGATAGAAACTTCACAAGAGGTCACCCATTGCATGAATATTCCATCCAAAGCACGTTTAACTATAAAATTCTTTCACTTCTCATCATCAATTGATAAAATAAGTTGCAGCACAGAAATAATATGAGGTGAGAAAAGTGAAAGCGAGAACCTGCCAAATTCATTAAATTGAAAGTTCATTTTAATTAAATATAATTGCAGTTCATTTATTCACTTAATATATTTAGGGTGCTGTTATTAGCACTACATTAAATGATATTATCACTCAAATCATAGAAATTTTTAGGGTTTTTTTATTAACCGCACTCAAACCCGCCCCACGCCATTCTCCTCCATCCCGTTTCCCGCAACCCAATCCCTCGACGCACGACCCTCTTCCTCCACCGCGACTCTTCCCCTGCAGTGGTCGGCGGCAACTAGCAACAACCGCGGCGGTTCTCCTCCTCCTTCGCGACTATCCCACTGGCAGTGGTCGGTGGCATCGATTACAACCTCGGCGATTCTCCTCCTCCTTCGTGAGTTCCCCAGGCAGTGGTCGGCGGTAGATCGACTTCCCCCTAGCAGTGGTCGGCGGTTCAAGTCGCTGTTTTAACCGGTATGCCCAACATTTCCTTCCAATGGTTGTTTTTAGAGTGAAGCACATTTTCCTCCCTTCCATCCCTTCCACCCCAACGGTTCCAGTCGTTGTTTTAACAGGATATGATTTTGGTATTATTCCCTTTTGCAGAAATTATCGGAAGCCCCAATTGAAACCAGTCGCTGTTTCCTTCCAATGGTTGTTGGTGTTCCATGCCCTAGGTTGTGTGATTTTCTCTTCTCCTAATCTCTTGGCAAAAAACCTTTAGGTTTTCAAAAATCTCAAAGGTACCTAACCTTGTTCTCCACCTTGAATTAATTTTTTGAAGTTCATTGTTAAAAATGTAGATTACTCTTCTAGGTTTTTATATTGTTATTTGGGAGAATGCGTCAAGAAGATTATACTATTATGTATCTACAACTAATCGGTATGACCACATGCAGTAAAAATTTAATCAACTATTTTTGTGATTATCCACTGTGATTTACTTGTGTTTTATATTATACGAAGATCCAAAATATCTAGTAGATGACAAGGTTCCCAAAATCGAAGTTGATTTTAGCATGCATTTTCAAACCGATAATGGATTTGGTTCGAAGGAGGAATTGATAGAGTGGGCTAGATGTATTATCAAAAGTCTGGGCTATGTTATTACTATCAAAACATCCGATAAAATTGTTGGTTTCCTTGCACCTCATGTAATTCTTTGTTGTGATAGAGGTGGGCACTACAGAGAGAATCAATGTAAAAAAGGTTGGGTGAAGAAGGGGCTCCGTAAAACCACCTCCAAGCGATGTGGTTGTTTGTTCTCTCTTAAAGGAGTGAAAGTGGTAAATGTTGAGGAATGGAGATTAGAGGTTCTGTGTGGCGTGCACAATCATGAGAAAGTTCACATGGAAGCACATGCTTATGCCGGGAGGCTAAATGTAGACGAGGAATCTCTTGTCAATCAAATGTATAGTGCCAATATCAAACCGAGAAAAATCCTTGTGGCGTTGAAAAAGAAAAATAGTGCGAACACTTCAGTTATGAGAACAATCTATAATGCAAGAGCAAAGTTACAAAAGCTAGAGTTAGACGGTCTTTCCCCGATTCAATTTTTGTACAAGCTGATTGAATGTTCTGGGTACATTAGTTTCAACATAGTGGATGATAGCTACCAAAAATTACGAAGTATATTTTTTGCACATCCACTTGCAATCAAACTAACAAACATGTTTCTAACAGTATTTGAACTCGATTGCACTTATAAAACAAATAGATATCAGATGCCTCTTCTATGCATTCTTGGGATAACTTAGACAATGAAATCTTTCTACTCGTGCTTTATTTTCTTATCTGATGAAACTCAACCAAGTTATGAGTGGTCTTTGCACTGTTTTAAGAATGTACAATCCGGTAATGTGCCTAATGTTTTGATAACAGATAAAGAAGTTGCTTTAATGAATGCCATTGCCAAAGTCTTTCCTAGTTCCAAGAATTTCTTATGTTGTGTCCATATAAATAGGAATATTTTGGCACATTGCAAGAAACTATTTACCAATGGAAAAGAGTTTGAAAATTTTATGTTTGAGTGGCAGCGGATGATTGAAGCTAACACAGAAGGTGATTTCAAAAATTCATTTAACAATTAACTTCGGCAATTTTCTGCAATGCATTCAGACGTGTTAAATTATGTTGTTATAACATGGATAGAGCCATATAAAGATCGTTTTGTATCAGCATGGATCGATAAGCATATGCATTTGTGTAATACTAGTACAAATCGGGTTGAGGGTGGACATAGCCTATTGAAAAAGGTTTTAGAAGTATCTATCGGAAACTTGACAACCGTATGGAGAACATTTAATCAGATGATAAACCTACAACATACAGATATTAATAGAGCTTTTGGAGAAAGTTGCATCACAATTAGCAATGATTACAAAGGCTTTTTATATTCAGAGTTGATTGGAAAAATATCTACTCAAGCTTTATAGCTCATCAAAGAGGAAGAAGACGTTATAAATAAGGGATTACATTTCATGCGAGCTTATGAGTGCTCACATATTAAAAGGTATACTTTGGGTTTGCCTTGTGGACATGAGCTACATCCTTACATCACAAATTCAAAAGCAATTCCGTTATGGTTGAATAATTCACATTGGAATCAACTGATACTGAAGGCCAAAATTGAAGTTGACATTGAAAAAAACTTCGACATTGAGCTTGAAGAAGTTGAGCTGAAGTTTTATGACTCGAACGAACAAGAAAGAGAGAAATGAAACAGAAATTAAGACAGATTGTACATCCAACAACTACTCACATAAATGAACCATCCATGCCATTAAAGTTGAAGGGGAGGCCTAAGGGCATCTACAAAAAATTCAAAGATGATGTTCTGTCAACTAAACGACTACCGTCATATTTTGAATATGCATTGATGGAGGAAAAAATATTGGAGACTACAAAAAAACAAAGAAGGAATAAATTGGTTACTCGAAAGTGGAAAAAGTTTGTGGATACGGTACGAAATAAATTTATGATATTTTGGTCGGAGCACATTATCAATGCACTTGATGTGTTGGGAGATGGCCATTGTGGGTACCGGGTCATTAGTCATGCCTTGAATGTCCACGGTGGTTGGCAACACGTGAGAAATGATCTACATTGGGAACTATAAAATCGTGGAATTTTGTATGGTCAAGTTTTTGGCCGTCATAGATATGAAGAATTATTGGAGAGAGTCAAATGTATTGAAACACCGGCACCATATGAGAAATGGATGACAATGCCCGATATAGGCCTTGTAATTAGTTCATGTTATAACGTTGTTCTAATACAACTTTCTAAAGTGCAAAGTTTGACGTTCTTCCCACTACATTCTGCTATGCCGGAGGTGCCACCCATGTTTTGCATGGGATTTTTGAATGAAAATCATTTCGTTCAATTGACATTAAGTGAGTGCAATCCAATACCGCGCAACGTTCCAACATGGATGAGGTATCATGAAGCAGTTGCCGATCATTGGGAAATGCACTACAAAACAAGAATTGCAACTTCTCAGCCAAATACTGGATGCACTATGTTAGTGGAGTTAGACGAGGGAGCTTGATGTTTGTATGTATTACTATAATTTTTTAATAACTATACAATTTTTTAAGATGATCTTATTTAACATATTTGTTTTATTTTGGGTAGGTGTTACGATTACAACATCTCCACAAGAAAACGACAGAGATTTATATGCATTTATATATATAATTTTGGTATGTGTTCTTAATTTATTTGATATACAATATTATATGATCTTATTTAACATATTTTCTTCTTTTTGTAGGTGTTACAATGAGAAGAAATCTAACTCTTTGGTGTCCTAACTTTTTTGAATATTATGTTTTGAAGACGTGTAATCTTTTATATCTTTTTTTTATAATATCTTAATTAAGTTTTGGACTAAAAAGATATTACAATATTGCTTGCGGATAGTGAAGTTGCGGTGCAAATAGAAATTTGCTTACGGATAGTGAAAGTTGGTGCAAACAAAAATTTGCTTGCGGATAGCCAATCACTTAAAACAGTGATTGCTAATATCGATGACTGCTAATAGCGAAAATAGCAGTGCTAATAATAGTGCCCTATATTTATCCAACCCCAAAAAATCATTTTAGCTATATCCTTCTCTGAGCTAGTATTTAATTTATCTCTACACAAGCAATAAATAATACACGGGGTTCTCTCATGCCAGGGTATGACAGTAAATTCCCCATTTGTGACCTCCGTAAAAGTCCTAATCACGCGGAACACAAAACTCAACGAAAGTTGAGCGGGTGAATGCGCATTTTTTTGTTTAATCATTAAAAATACTTACATATATACAGGTATGTGAAAAAATTATGAATCTTGAGTAGAATCGAGAACTGAACCGAAACCGAACCAAACTTTACGATTCAGATCTGGTTCTATATCATGGTATGCACATGTATCAGTTCCGGTTCCCAATCATTAGAACCAAACCTAAATGCATATGAATCGGTTCTTATTTTTGAATGAAAACGATACGAACCGACCCAAATTGCACTCTTATATAAAATCAAAGTGTGAAAAAGTAGATAGAAGCAAAAAAAATAATATAATAGAAAGTACTCCATATATATAGTCCACATACATATAAAAGTAATATAAGCATAGATGATACAACATAATTATCATAAATCATTATTAATTACTAACAAGAAGGCCGAAGACAAAAGAGTGCAGATGCAGGAACGTATAAAAGCTCCCTGCAAACAAACAAGCATATAATTCAATTAATGCTTCTTCTTTTTTAATTCAAGAAATGTCGTGTAGTCTGTTTAAAGGGCATGAACTGACGCTGCGGCTTCTGCTCCACATAAGGCTGTTCTAAAGGGCATAGCACACAGCGACACTTTAATGAGGAGATACATCCGAATGTTCTGTACACGTATGTCGGAAAAGAACGTGACCTTCTAAGGCAATGTTGACGACATACGCTACCCTGTCTACATGAATAAATTCCATCAAAGCGATGGATTATTTCCTTGCAACCATTCGGTAAATCTTCTTCAAAATCTTTTGATTTATTAGCTGCGGACACTTCAAAAAGAAAGAAAAAAAAATCAGTCCGATTTAGATGTATCCATATATATATATATATATATATATATATATATATATATATATATATACAAGTGACAGGCACGGGCCTTCGGCCCTCGGCACATTCGGCCGGAGTGCGACAATCGGCGGGGTGCGACATTCGGCGGAGTACGACATTCGCCGGGGGTGCGACATTCGCCGGTGGTGCGACATTTGTCGTTTGGACGACATTTGTCGTGGACGGCGACATTTGTCGTGGACGATTACATTTGTCGTGGGGGCGACATTTGTCGTAGGGGGCGACATTTGTCGTAGGAGCGACTTTTGTCATGGGAGTGACAGGCACGGGCCTCCGGCCCTCGTGCCCCGCGCGACAGTAGATAGTCGCGGCGGCGGGCTTCTCCCGCGCCCGGCGGGCTTCCCCCGCCCCCGGCGGGCTTCGCACCTATGCAATATGATCTACTATATATTTATATAATATATTATAAATATATATAATATACAAATATATATTAGTAATAAGAGGAATTGACAACTGATATGGTGTAATGAGAGCACTTGACATTATGTTTTTTGGACATTGTGCCTCATAATTGACTGTTATCAGCTTTATTTTGGAGGTGACTTTAGAGTTCAATTACATAATATATTATAAATATATGTAATATATAAATATATATTAGTAATGAGACTATGAGAGCAACTGACAGCTGATATGGTGTAATGAGAGCACTTGACATGATGTTTTTTTGGACATTGTGCCTCATAATTGCTTGCTATCAGCTTTATTTTGGAGGTGACTTTATGGTTCAATTACATAAGTAACCTTTATTTTCAAATGTATTTGAATATTTCTTGAATTTATGTTAGTCTTAAAGTAAAAAGATTGAGGGTATTTTAGTCTTTATGAATGTTGCACCAAAGAGAAGTTTTCCTTTATAGAATAGTATATATATATATATATATATATATATATATATAGACGAGTGACAGGCACGGGCTTTCGACCCGATGGGCACGCAGCACAGTACCCGGCCGGCGTCGCCCGCCCACCCCCCCCCCCCCCCCCCACCACCCGGCGGGCAAACTTCGTGCGAAACCCGCCCCCCACTGTTTGCATTTATATCTTATAATATTAATATCTATAATATAATAATTATAATAATTATAATATAAAATATATATACAGGTGGGTGAACAATGGCGTGCGCGTGTTCCCCGCCTGTATTTATAATATTATATAATATAATTAAAAATATATTAATATATATAATATAATAATTATAATAATTATAATATAAAATATATATACAGGCGGGTGAACAGTGGCGTGCACCTGTTCACCCGCCTGTATTTATAATATTATATAATATAAAATATTAATAATATTAATAATATTATAACATAAAATATATAGAAGTATAAAATAGGCGGGTGTTTAGTCTCACACTGCCTAAAAAGTTTACTTGTGTGGGTTTAAATATAGGTTTGTGTGTTGTGTCTTTGAAGTCATCCGTTTAGTGGGCTTGTGTGTCTGAAGCTATCCGTTTAGCGGGCTTGCGCATTTCACATAGGTTTAGGACTGTCCTAGAGTAGGTTTATGAAGCCTATAAAAAAGTCTGGAGAGAGGATTGGTTTGATAGGACGACTGCTGAATAATGCATCAAGATCGGACTGTCGAAATATTTTCTGTGAATTTCGAACTCATACTATTTGCAGACCTCAATATTTCTTTATAATATGATATATATTTGTATATTTCACTATTATACGGGAAAAGTTGTTTTTTGTGAAATATTCAAAAATACTAATTATGCCCTCATTTTTATATTTTAATAGTTTGACATATATTATAATTTATTTCAAAGAAATTAAAATACAATATCCATTCAAGTAATTACACTATCAAAAAATTAGAAGTAATGATGAAAATCCATTCAAATTCAAAAAGTTTTTTAGTGGAGCTCCTACACCTACTATGGTAGGTTGTCATTAGACATATCAGTGGTCTATTCAAGTAAGGTTGTCATTAAGCATATCAGTGGTATTTTCGATGTGATGACATTAAATTAATCAACTTTATTAAAGTCAAAATTAATATTTTTAGATCAAAACGTATATTGTTTTACAAAATATAAATTGTAATATTTATGTATATTTTTTACGGTCATTTTGAGTACTCATATGTACATGTTGCGGGCGAAACCTGCCTTGATGGGGAGGGCGAAACCTATCGTCGCCGGTCGGGTATTGTCGCCTATGGCCATAGGGCCGGAGCCCCGTGTCGGGCACTAGTGTATATATATATACACACACACACACCAAAATCGCCCCTCTGAGAGTACCCCCGGCGTCGCCCACCCGGCATGACAGTTCTCGGCTTGCGGGGAGGGCTCTGCCCGCCCCTACGCCGTGCCACATTTTATGTATTGTATTTAATTTTAAATTTTTTTAATAATAAAAAACTATCGGACTTCTCCACCGCCGGAATAAAAAAAACCGTCGGACACATTTTTTTAGTTAATATGTTTTTTTACACATTTATACATTTTTTAATATGATTTTATTTTTTTGTATGAATAATTTATTAATTTAGTTTTTTTTTATTTTTTTAAAATTATTTCAAAAAATCCGATCCGCAAATTTCGATCAGCAAATTCCGCAACCCCCACCCCCCCTAATTTCGCTCGTCTCCACCGCTGGCCGCTCCGCCGACGACGGCCTGACAGGAGACCCCTGGAGGGTTTGCCAGGAGCCGGCAAACCTTCCGGCGGTATTCCGGTGGCGCTCCGGCAGTGGCCACCGCCGGAGCGCCATCGGAATACCGCCGGAAGGTTCGCCGGCTCCCGACGAACCGTCCGGGGGTCTCCTGTCAGGATGCCGGTGGTGGAGAAGTCCAAAATTTGGGGGGGTTATGGAATTTGCTGATTTGGGTTTGAGGAAAGAAAAGAAGTGTGTTTTTTTAGCTTTTTTTATTTGCAAACCTAATCCGCTATTTGTACCCCAAAATCCAACGTCTTAGGAATAAAATAGTCAAATCCGATGACCCAAATAATTATCTAATTTTCGAACTCATTTTTATTGGCAGACCCTGATACTTCTTTTGAGAGTAGTAATATATATATATATATATATATATATATATATATATATATATATATATATATATATATATATATATATATAGGGTTTGGAATATATAAGCACAAGTTTTTTAAGTCTAAAAAAGTTTAATTTGATTCACCTACAATACATGTAAAAAAAAGACAAATACTATATGCATTTTGTAGCAAAAAAACGAGATCTACAACTTTCATGGTGAACATTTTCCCAAAAACTGCGCTGTTTAGCCGGAATCTGATCCTAAAGGTTGCTGGCGCGATTTTTGAAATTTATTATTATTATATTCATTTCAAGTCAGCAACCTTTCGGGCGAGATTCCGGCCAAACCGTGCAAATTTAAAAAAAAATTCAACTTGAAAGTTGTAGATCTCGTTCTTGGCTAAAAAATGCATATATTATTTGCTTAATTCCAACATGTATTGTTGGAGATACAGTTCAAGTTTTTTTTAGGCTTAAAAAATCTTGAGTTTATATATGTTATTCTGTATATATATACACACACAAGCATCTTCGCACGGGCTACGCTCGTGCTCGATTCTCTTGTGCGGCCTTCGGTCGCATCAAAGCGGGCTCCACATGTAATGCCCCGAAAATCGTATTTGAGTCGGTCGCGAAAAAGGGGTTTTTGGTGCCTGTGTAGGGGTACACGTCCTAGGACACAGGCGTGTCCAAGGCCATGTATGGCAGGTGTTTTTGGCCATTTTCATCTCGAGAAGGACACGGTCAGGAACACGGCTGGAAGACACGGGCGTGTGCCTCCCCGTATTTGTACCCGTGTTCTGCGTTCGGCGATCGACGATAGTCGCTCGACGATTTTCAGGTGACACGGGCGTGTGCATACCCGTGTCCCTACCCGTGTTCTTTTGGGTCATATCCGTTGCCGTGGCGGTTACTCGTGACACGCCCCCGAACACGGGCGTGTCGAAAGACCCGACACTAGCGTGTCAGGTTAGACACGGGCGTGTCGTTGCCCGTTTGTCTTTTCTCAGTTCGACGATCGTTGCTGGATCGAGGCACACGGTCGTGTCCTGAGGCACACGGCCTGGGACACGGCCGTGTGCCAAGCCGTGTTCGGCCCATGTCTGGAGAGTTTTGAACGGATCTGAGCCGTTCGTTTTCTTTAATTAAGATCCAACGGCCCAAATGGTTTCCTGCTCTGTTAAGGCCGGGAATAAGGGAGTTAATCCCTCATTTCTCTCCAAGGCTCTCTCTTCCCAAGGTGTTAGAGAGAAGAGGAAGAAGGAGGTTTCCGGCAGCTGGCGGAGCATCGGAGCACCGTTTCGAAATATGAGAGCGGATCCGTGGAGGAACGTTCGTTGCGAAGAGTTCCATCCATGTAGTTTTTTCATGGCGCCAAAACGGACTACAAGGGTAACGATTCTCAACTTGAGCATATGAAGCTCTTTCTTTCTGCATAGGAAATCCCGCACCCGCGAGTGTGCGGTGAGTGCATGGTGTTCCTTGGGGTTGATGTGAATAGTCCCCCTTATGTTACATATAGAGCCCGGAATCGTAAGTACGGGCATAGACATTGTGTGTGAAGCGTACCCGGATGTGTATTGTCTGGATCGGTGATGTTGCATTTGATATGTTTTGCCGGAGAAGACTCCGTGCTTTGGGTTTTTCGGGTTTCTACGCGTTAGATTGTAGCAGGGTTCCTTGGAGGCTAACATCAAGGCGCACCCGGAAAACTGAGCGGAAACGTGTTCTGCTAACTTGGCGGTCTGGGAACCGGCCTTGTTCATAAATGGATTATGAGTTTGTTTGAAAAACTTTGGGATCCGAGATAAGTTTGGCCCGCGCGTAGGACTTAAATTGTATATGCGGCGTGAGCAACGGGCAAGTGGAATTGGACCTAGGCTATGTGGAACAGTGCGAGAAATCCGAAAAGGGCACTGGCCATTGGTATAGTCGGGAGCCTTAGACGGTGGTCAGATAGGCTAAATGCTCACTTGTTTGCCATCTTTAGGATGGTGGTGGAGACACTGATATATCAGGACTCACTGTTAATGTGCCCTAAGTGCACGGGGTGTTTGGCCGTGCGAGCCTACACCGGTGGCGTAGTATAGTTACGCTTTATTATTTTATTGGACTAACGTTATGCAGGGAAAGAGCATCGCCATCCCGAGTAAGGGGCGGGGTCGTTATAATTTGGTCTGCTTTTGGCTGACCGTTGCTTCTTTGTTTGCCACCGTGTGGTGGAATGTGCTTGCAGGTGCTGCGGAGCCGAGTGCCAAATAGCGGGCTGGAGCCCAAGTTGCTGTGCTGGCCCTAGAAGGCCGTATAATAGTTGTTTTTTACTTTTATCATGTGTGGCCGGCCTGCGAGCCGATGTATGTAAGACATGTTTTATTAAGTGAACATTTGTAAGGCCATAAGGCCATGTACCTTTTTGGTGTATTTTGGTTTCATTCCTGTGGTTGTGGTCATGGACATTCATATGTATTGGATTTAAGATTTGGGTTCTTTTAACTTTAAAAGCTTCTGTTGGGTATTGTATCCATAACGTACCTGATTTGAAGAAGCCCATGTACAAGCTAAGGTAAATAGGCAATGTTTTTGACAAAATATTTGAAGTTGTGCTTGCAGTTATTCCACGCTAAGTGCACACCAATGTCAGGGTGCAGTAGATCAATATACACGAGTCTACACGACGTAATCCCTCGTTAAGCAGATCAGTGTGTTGGCCTACGTGTACTCTCTCTATTGGAGTGCACTTACTTTCAAGTACAGGGCTGTGTTTAGGCAAGAGCAGACAAGGAGTAAGGATGGGTCAAGGAGCAGCTCTTGGGTGGAAAGACGAAAATTCGTCTAAGTATAAATCGACGAGAATCACCAAGTGATTCTTGCCGATTCGGCGAGAATCACTAGTGATTCTCGCCGAATCGTCGAGAATCATTAGTGATTCTCGTCGACTCTATACGGCTACCTCAACGAGGTTCCAAGTAAGATTCTGCGAGAATCACTAGTGATTCTCGCCGAACCCATCGTTGAGCAGATCAGGGCCAAGTAATATTCGTCGAGAATCATCAAGTGATTCGGCGAGAATCACTAGTGATTCTCGCCGAATCGTCGAGAATCACTGGCTGATTCTCGCCGATTCGGCGGGAATCATCTTCGATTCTCGCCGATTTTGCCTTAGACGATTTTCTGGAACCCCCTGAACCGGATTCTGCCGCTGGCACTATTTTGAACCGGATTTAGGGTTTCTTCTTGTGGGACCCACAACGGTCATTTTGAAGTTGTCTTCAGTATAAATACAGGCGTATTTTTGAACAGGAGACACACAGAAAGAAGCCGAGCGACGTGACCTAAAATCGCGAAACTGCTCCGTCGCCGCTCGCGCTAGTTGATCGCCGCCTTTGATCGCGATTCTTCCTGATCTTCCGGCGACAGAAGCTTAGCCAAGCTTAGAGTCTCACGTGTCTAACCGGAGATCTCTTGTCTCTTGATTTGTAGATCGGGAAAATCTTCCCCATCCGAATCGATCGAGGCGATTGATCCCAGTGTGACCATTGGTAGACCTAGCTAGCTTCGCTACGAAGTTTGGATCTCCAAAGTAAAGCAGCTGCACACCGTTGTCGCCGCCATTCCCGTGAACCAAGCCGCCGCCCCTCTTTGCCGCCACCGGTTCCGGGGAGATTCTCTCCAAGAGAGATCTAGGGTTGTGGACTCTTCGTGGACTTCAAGAACACGTCGTCAACGAAGAGGGACACCTTAGTCTCCAAACGTAGTTTGTATCTCTTGTACATTCTAGTTTTACTTTTGTTGTATAGGAACGTTGGTTCCTATTTGTAAGGGTTGGGTGCAACCCGTGTGTGGGAGTGTTGACTCCTACGTGTGGAAGGGTTCCTTCCGATAGTGCTAGGATTGGATTTTAATCCTGTTGGTGAAGAGACCGAGTCGTCCCTTATTGGGAGATAGGTCGAAGGGGGAAAGTGGATGTACCCAAATCGGGGAACCACTATAAATAGCTTGTGTATTTTGTGTGCTGTGCTGTTTATTTGTATTGTGCAGGTACAATTTTAAATTCCGCAAAAACGCTGCACGTCACCTATCCCCCCCCATAGGTGAAGATAGTTGACACTAGGTGGACTTTCAAGTGGTATCAGAGGCAGGTTGCTCATCAAAAAGGTTAACACCTTGAGTTGAATCCTGCCGCTAGTGTCAAGAAGAAGGCAAACATCTACTATAGACGGGCTCAAGTTCACATGCAAGATCCCCGTGTGCACCAGGCTCAACTTTCCTATCTGGAAGGAAAGGATCAGATTCTACATGGAAGCAGTTGATCCTAGACTCCTCATGATCGTGGAGGAGGGACCTTATGTCCCCACTAAGGTCTCCACAATTGATCCTACCAAGAAAGTGCCGAAGAAACTTTCTGAAATGGACAAGGACGAGATGGTGATAGTGGGACTTGACAAGAAGGTGCAGAACATTCTGGTCAGCGCGGTTGATGACTCAATGATGCAGAACTTCTGCAACTGCAGGACATCACAGGAGATCTGGCATTGCCTGATCATCCTAATGGAGGGCACTGATGAAGTGAGGGATGATCGGAGATCCCTCCTGAACCAGAAATATGAGGCCTTCAGACAAGGGCCTAAGGAAGAGATCAGAGTCACCTACGAGAACTTCCTCAAGATCGTCAACGCCCTCAAAGGATACGGAAGAGTGTTCACTAATGGTGAACTCAATGATAAATTCCTTAGGTCCCTTACTAAGGAATGGGACACAAAGATCTGCGCCATCCGAGAGTTTGGCAGACTAGCTAAAACTGACCCGCAAATTCTGTTTGGGAAGCTGATGTCCTATGAGCTTCAGCTGAACACCAGGAAAGCAGAAGAAGAAGCTGAGAAGGCTGCAGCCAAAGAAAAGACTGTGGCTCTAAAAGCCAGTCACTCTAGAAAAGGCAAGGGTGCGGTTTCATACCGTGCCAGGAAAAAGGATGAGGAGGAGGACTCCGAGCCATGCTCCTCCAGCTCAGAGCTGTCGGAGGAGGATTTCTCCCTCATCACCCGAGAGTTCAAGAAGTTCCTCAAGATGAGGAATCAAAGAAAGAGAGACGGCTCCTCCTCCAAGCATCAGAAGAAAAATTATTCTTCTGATAGGTGTGCTTCTAAACTGAACAAACATCGCTCCTCTGTCATTATTTGCTTTGGATGCAATAACCCAGGACACGTCGTGGCCGACTGCTATCAAGGGAAGAGAGAAAATGAGAAAGGAGAGGAGCACAAATCTTCGAGAGATAATAAGAAAGATCGGAGCTACATCGCCAAAAGGCCAAAGACACTGAGTGAGTCTGATTCCTCAGACTCCAGTGATGATGAGGAAGCCTACTTCGGGCTGGTGGGTCGCTCCGACTCAGAAGGAGAATGCCCCCCATTTACTTGGAAGGTAAAATCTCACACCCCTCTCTCCGACTCTGACTCTGATCCTGAGTATCAGGATGATGAACCTGAGGATAACCCTTTGGCCCGTGAAGCGAAGCTCCTCGAGATGTATGATCTTCTGCTCAACACTTTCGAGGAGTGCCGTAAGAGATTGAAGGCTGAGAAAAAGGAAGTGAAATTCCTTAAGGGTGAGTGCATATCCCTAAGGGAAGAGGTCACTAGTTTGATTTATCTCCGACAGGAGCAACTTGACCTGATTTCAAAGCATTCAGAGTCTCTCAAACTCCTTGATCTTAAGCAGGAGGAAGTCGACAAGTTGGAAGAACAACTTGTGGCAGAAAGGAAGATCGTCAAGAGCTTCTCTATGCCAAAAACTGTTCTTCCAGTAGTTGATACCTTCTCTGCTCAGGCCAAATGAGCTGGCTTGGGGCATGTAGGGGTATCTGGTTCCTCATCCAGGAGAAACAGGAACCAGAGGAAGAATAAGGCTGCCAAGAAGGCCTCTGCTGATGAAAAGGGAAAGGCTCCGCTCAGTCCTGTTGCGTTCAGAAAGCCTAGCTTTCCTTGCAACCAACATGACTTTGAATCAACCTTTGGTCATCATTTCCGGCCCTCGGTTGCAAAGCCAAAGAGCCGATATGATGGTTGTACCTTTCCCCAGAACTTCGGTGAGTGTGCCCTCAAGGCACCTTATGAGGAAATCCACATGGGAAATTATGGTCAATTCTCTAGCGGCTATAATGGAAAGCAGACACCAAGAGCCAAGCCTGTTATACTGAAGGAACAGAAGGTGAAGAAGTCATGTGACTGCAATCACTATGAGGCCTCCACCTCCAGATTCAAGGCCCCGGTTGTACCCACCATTTCCAGTGTAAAGCAGGAGCCTAGGAAGAGGTACAACAAATTTGACTGTTGCTGTTGTGGCAAAGTCGGTCACTTTGCCGTGGATTGTTGGTTTAATCCAAGGTATCACGAGACTCCCTATGTTAGCAATGCGAGGCCGACCACTCGTAGGGTTAACCAACCGAGGGGGAGTATGCTAACCAGGAATCTAGGAACCAAGTTCGATTGGGTTCCTAAGGGAAATTAATTTTGTTTTGCAGGAATGTCCAAAGGCCACCAAAACGCCGATCTGGTATTTGGACAGTGGATGCTCCTGGCATATGACTGGGACAAGAAGCCTGCTGCGTTATTACACTCCAGTCGAGAATGGACCCAAAGTCATCTTTGGAGGGTCAGATCGAGGAGTCACCAGAGGTTATGGTATGATTTCCAACGGTATAATCTCTATCACCGACGTGGCTTATGTTGAAGGGTTAAACCATAACCTGATCAGTGTAAGTCAGTTATGTGACAAAGGTTATGATATTAAGTTCTACAAGGATAAATGTCTGATAATTTCAAGTATCTCTTCTGAGACGGTATTATCAGGCATTAGGAGCAGAAATATCTTCTGTTTAGATTTTCTCAGTTTAGATTCATCTACCCCCGTATGCCTTGTGGCAACAGGCAGTGCATCTCTTTGTGAACAATGGCACAAGAGATTGGCACATATTAATTTCAAAACAATTAGTATGCTGTTTTCTAAGAATTTAGTAAGGGATGCTCCCGTTATCAAGTGCATCAAAGATAGCCCCTGTCCTGCATGACAGATGGGCAAACAGACTCGGGCTACCTTTAAGAGCATTGCAGACAAAGACTCTTCCCGGTGTCTTTATCTTCTACATATGGACTTGTTTGGTCCAATGCAAGTTCATAGCTTGGGAGGCAAGTCCTATACGCTAGTGATAGTTGATGATCATTCTCGGTTTACTTGGGTGTTCTTCTTAAAATGAAAGTCAGATACGTTTGACATGTTCACTAGTTTTGTCAAGCATGTTCAGAACGAATTTACCTGCTCAGTGGTCAAAATCAGAAGTGACCATGGAACAGAATTCGAATCTGGTGCTATGACAGAGTTTTGTGAAGAACAAGGTATCTTTCATGAGTTTTCCTCCCCGCGCACTCCTCAGCAAAATGGAGTTGCGGAGAGGAGAAATAGAACTCTCATTGAAGCTTGCACGACAATGTTGAAAGACGCTTCTCTCCCAGAATACTTCTGGGCAGAGGATGTCAATACAACTTGTCATGTACAAAACCGAGCATTGATCAACAAGCATCATCGTAAGATGCCTTACGAGCTACTGAAAGGAAGGAAACCAACCATGTCCTACTTAAGGATCTTTGGTTGCAGATGCTATGTACTGAATAATGGGAAGTACCCGCGTACTAAATTTGGTGAAAAATGCTTCGAAGGCATATTCATGGGCTATAGTTCCCACAATCGGGCATATAGGGTCTTCAATAAGAAAACCCTAGTGGTAGAAGAATCAATAAATGTTGTATTTGATGAAGGAAGTTTGCTTAACAGCAATTCTTCCAGTGGTATTCTTGAAGATGCAGGTACACGACTTGAACAGCTTAGTCTGGATGAGACCGCTAAAGATGACACTCCTAAGTACGTCAAAGTTTCCACCTCCACGTCATCTGGGAATGTTGAAGATCAAAATGGAACAAATATCTTAGAAGAAGGAGAAGCCCAAGAAGTAGTCGAAGCTCCAGACGCCAGACTTCTAGAGCTCCGACACGTGAGGGATCATCCTAGAGATCAGATCATCGGAGATCCTCGTATCGGTGTCAGAACTCGAAGAGGTACTATTAACAAAGTTTTGCATCTTAGCTTCCTGTCACAGGTTGAGCCAAAGAAGTTCGACGAGGCGAACAAAGACGCGACATGGATTTTGGCCATGCAAGATGAACTACATCAATTCGAACGATGCAACGTGTGGACGCTGGTTCCCAGACCACACAAGCAGAATGTGATTGGCACCAAGTGGATCTTCAGAAACAAACTGGATGAACATGGTGTCATCGTAAAGAACAAGGCCAGGCTGGTGGCTCAAGGTTACAGACAGGAGGAGGGGATTGACTTCAACCAGACCTTCACACCAGTGGCAAGGCTCGAGGAAATCAGACTGTTCCTAGCGTATGCTTCGCACAAAGGATTCACAGTCTATCAAATGGATGTGAAATCAGCTTTCTTGAACGGAGACCTGAAGGAGGAAGTATATGTCGCTCAACCCCCAGGTTTTGTCAATCCTACGTATCCCAATCATGTTTATTTTCTTAATAAAGCGTTATATGGGTTAAAACAAGCTCCACGATCTTGGTATGAGACTTTATCTAGTTTTCTTCTTGAGAACAAGTTCTCTAGAGGTAAAATAGATAAGACATTGTTTCTCAGGGAAGTCAAAGGCAAGATTTTGCTGGTGCAAATCTATGTCGATGACATAATATTCGGCTCAACGGACAACAATCTTTGCAAAAAGTTTTCTAAACTTATGCAAGGAAAGTTTGAAATGAGCAGTATGGGAGAGCTAAAGTATTTCTTGGGACTTCAAGTGAAACAGTCTGAGGATGGAATCTTCATTTCTCAGACGAAGTTCACAAATGAACTCCTTAAGAAATTCGGTATGGAGACTGCAACCTATTTGAGGACTCCAATGGGATCCACTATGTCTCTGGATAAGGATGAGAAAGGTAAACCTTTAGATGAAACCAAATACAGAAGCATCATTGGATCCCTGCTCTACCTTACTGCCAGTAGACCGGATATCATGTTCTCCACATGTGTCTGTGCCAGATATCAGGTGAACACTAAGGAATCTCACTATGTTGCTGCTAAGCGAATTCTAAGATACCTTAAAGGTACTCCCAATCTTGTCTTGTGGTACCCGAGAAACAATGATGTCGAGCTAATAGGTTTTTCAGATGCTGATTTTGCAGGGAGTAGGGATGACAGGAAAAGCACCTCCGGGACGTGTCAATTCCTCGGCAGGAGGCTTATCGCATGGAACAGCAAGAAACAGAATTGTGTTGCAACCTCCACAGCAGAGTCTGAGTACATCTCGGCAGGCAGCTGTTGCGCACAACTCCTATGGATCAGAAACCAGTTAGCCGACTACGACCTTCAGTTCACGAAAATACCAATGTACTGTGACTTCTCCAGTGTAATTGCAATTGCCAACAATCCGGTATCGTACAGCAGAACGAAGCATATTGAAGAGTGCTACCACTTCATTCAGGAGCACGTGGAGAACAAGGACATCTCTCTCTGTTATGTCCCCACGGACAAGCAGATTGCAGATATATTCACAAAGCCCTTAGACGAAGCCAAGTTCAGTCTTTTCAAAACTGAATTGGGAATGCTAAACTATGAGGAATGAAGACTACAGAAGCTCCAGGCTCGTGCAAGAACTGAGGGGGAGCAAGGAACTCAAGTGTGAGCACAGATGCAAGAACTGAGGGGGAGCAAGGGGTCAAATGCTACAGACCCAGATTTGCAGAAGCCGAAAAGGGGGAGATTACCCTCTCGGCTAAGGCTACGGTGGCTCCAAAGTTTGCTCGCACGAAATTGTTGTCGGTAATGAATATCTCTCTCAACTTAATTTCATGGTTATGATTTTCATTCTCATACGCTTTATTCACCTTAGCTTGTAGGGTTTAGGCTTCTTCAAATAAGGGGAGATTGTTGGGTATTGTATCCACAACGTACCTGATTTGAAGAAGCCCCTGTACAAGCTAAGGTACATAGGCAATGTTTTTGACAAAATATTTCAAGTTGTGCTTGCAGTTATTCCACGCTAAGTGCACACCAATGTCAGGGTGCAGTAGGTCAATATACACGGGTCTGCACGACGTAATCCCTCGTTAAACAAATCAGTGTGTTGGCCTACGTGTACTCTCTCTATTGGAGTGCACTTACTTTCAAGTACAGGGCTGTGTTTAGGCAAGAGCAGATAAGGAGCAAGGATGGGTCAAGGAGCAGCTCTTGGGTGGAAAGACGAAAATTCGTCTAAGTATAAATCGACGAGAATCACCAAGTGATTCTCGCCGATTCGGCGAGAATCAATAGTGATTCTCGCCGAATCGTCGAGAATCATTAGTGATTCTCGTCGACTCTATACGGCTACCTCAAAGCGGTGCCAAGTAAGATTCGGCGAGAATCACTAGTGATTCTCGCCGAACCCATCGTTGAGCAGATCATGGCCAAGTAATATTCGTCGAGAATCATCAAGTGATTCGGCGAGAATCACTAGTGATTCTCGCCGAATCGTCGAGAATCACTGGCTGATTCTCGCCGATTCGGCGGGAATCATCTTCGATTCTCGCAGATTTTGCCTTAGACAATTTTCTGGAACCCCCTGAACCGGATTCTGCCGCTGGCACTATTTTGAACCGGATTTAGGGTTTCTTCTTATGGGACCCACAACGGTCATCTTGAAGTTGTCTTCAGTATAAATACATGCGTAATTTTGAACAGGAGACACATAGAAAGAAGCCGAGCGACGTGACCTAAAATCGCGAAACTGCTCCGCCGCCGCCGTCGCCGCTCGCGCTAGTTGATCGCCGCCTTTGATCGCGATTCTTCCTGATCTTCCGGCGACAGAAGTTTAGCCAAGCTTAGAGTCTCACGTGTCTAACCGGAGATCTCTTGTCTCTTGATTTGTAGATCGGGAAAATCTTCCCCATCCGAATCGATCGAGACGATTGATCCCAGTGTGACAGTTGGTAGACCTAGCTAGCTTCGCTACGAAGTTTGGATCTCCAAAGTACAGCAGCCGCACAACGTTGTCGCCACCGTTCCCGTGAACCAAGCCGCCGCCCCTCTTTGCCGCCGCCGGTTCCGGGGAGATTCTGTCCAAGAGAGATCTAGGGTTGTGGACTCTTCGTGGACTTCAAGAACACGTCGTTAACGAAGAGGGACACCTTAGTCTCCAAACGTAGTTTGTATCTCTTGTACATTCTAGTTTTACTTTTGTTGTAAAGGAACGTTGGTTACTATTTATAAGGGTTGGGTGCAACCCGTGTGTGGGAGTGTTGACTCCTACGTATGGAAGGGTTCCTTCCGATAGTGCTAGGATTGGATTTCAATCCTGTTGGTGAAGAGACCGAGTCGTCCCTTGTTGGGAGATAGGTCGAAGGGGGAAAGTGGATGTACCCAAATCGGGGAACCACTATAAATAGCTTGTGTATTCTGTGTGCTGTGCTGTTTATTTGTATTGTGCAGGTACAATTTTAAATTCCGCAAAAACACTACACGTCACCTATTCCCCCCCCCCCCCCCATAGGTGAAGATAGTTGACATTAGGTGGACTTTCAGCTTCCGCTAGATTGCTCTGTGTAGGACGTGCAGTCTTGATTCGTTAGTTTGAATATTCATTTAGTAACCCTTCTGACTGTCTGTGTTATATGGCGTCGGGTTCCAGCTGGACCTTCTGTTATATGTCATGTGACGGATGAGGGTGTTACATCACATGCCTCCGAAGGGGTTTCTCCCATGCTCGATGCATCATTGAGGGCTGCGCCCGCATCAATGCAAATGCACCCACATCAAGACGGAGAGTGCCCGCAAAATATACATATGAGTACTCAAAATGACCGTAAAAAATCAATATTATAAATTTTGTTTTATAAAAAAATTATGTTTTTTCATAAAAACATTAATTTCACGCAATCTTTCTCTTCCTCTTTTTCTCTCCCTTCCCCATCTCCCTCTTTCTCTCTCCCTCTCTCCTCCCCCTCTCTCCACCCCTTTCTCCTCTCCCTTCCGCAATCTCTCTCCCTTCTCTCTCTCTCTCTCTCTCTCTCTCTCTCTCTCTCTCTCTCTCTCTCCTCCCCTCCCTTTCTTAACCGTAGGATTTGTTTGATGCATATCTAATGGTTAAAAATTAAAGTGTGGCATGGCTCAAGATATGCATATTGTTGTATATATATAAGATATATGTATATATATAGGGAGGTTCTTGTGCGAATACAGGTGCATGCGAAGTATGCGAAAAAGTTGAAAGTAGCACCGGTGCCGGAGGTCTCAGGCTCGCCAGCCGAGGTTGGTCGTCGTTCAAGCCTACGAACCCCAGGCGGTCGGTTGCCGGCAATCCCAAGGACGTCGGTGATGGTGCTACGAAGAAAATTTCCAAAATCACATCGTCGCCGTCGCCGGCTGCGAGCTCTCCGGCCGCCCCGCCGATGAACCTCGGGTGGCCGGTAGCCGGAGAGTCCACAACCGGCGGCGACGGTGCTAGATTTCACTAGTCGTCCAATTAGGTACTGTAGCTACCCAATCGGACAGCAGAGGAGCGATGTTCACATCTTCGCACACTGATAGCATCCGCACATGATACCTCCTATATATGTAGCTAAAGTTTTTTTAAGCATAAAAAAGCTTGAGTTGTTTTTCACATACTACACGGTTTGGCCGTAATCTCTCCCGAAAGGTTGCTGGTCACCTTTCGAGCAACCTTTCGGGCCAGATTCCGGCCAAACCATGCAAAGTCTATAAAAATGTTCAGCATGAAAGTTGTAGATCTCGTTCTTGGCTACGAAATGCAAATATTATTTGTCTAATTCCGACATGTATTGTGGGACAACCAGCTCAAACTTTATATATATATATATATATATATATATATATATATATATATATATATATATATATATAATATAAGAGAGACACACACACAGAGAATAACAAATATAAGCTCAAGCTTTAATAAGACTAAAAAAACTTAAGCAGTTTCTCCCACAATACATGTCAGAATTAGACAAATAATATTTGCATTTTGTCGCCAAGAGCGAGATTTAAAACTTTCATGTTGAACATTCTTTTAAAATTTAAACGACTTGGCCGGAATCTCACCCGAAATGTTGTTGGCTCAAAATGACAGGCACGGGCCTCCGACCCGATGGCTACGTGCCACAGTACCCGGCCGGCGACAGCGAGCTTCGCCCGCCCCCTGGTCGAGTGCCCGACATGGGGCTCCGCTCCTGCTGCCAAGAGAGATAGTACCCGCCCGGCGACGGCGGGCTTCGCAAGCCCCCGATGGCCGTGCCCACAACATATACATATGTGTACTCAAAATGATCGTAAAAAATATCAACCACGAATACAATTTTTATTTTGTAAAAACTTTACATTTTTACTTACAATAATTAATTTTTCTCACTCTCACCTCTCTTTTTCTCCTCTCTCTCTCTCTAATATAATATATAAGATATGATATAATGTATTATATTATATATAATAACACATCCGCCGCCCACATCTCAGCTGCACCTTCTCTCTTACTCTCTCTTCCCCACCTATATATATAATATAATATAAATTAAGATATAATATATTATATTTATAATTATATCCCATCACCCGCCCCCTCTCACCCCACTCTCCCTCTCTCTCTAGCTTTAGGAGTCCTATTCTTTTTAGTTTTATAATGTGAAAATGATCTGACGGATGATAAATTATGAAATCATGATCAGACGATTATTAGAATTTCAAACTCATGAGTTTATATTTCCTTTATAGTAGTAAAGATCGAACTCATGAGTTTATATTTCCTTTATAGTAGTAAAGATATATATATATATATAAGATTTGAAATATATAAACAGTGAAAATTTTGTGGTTGTCAAGCAAAAGCCAAAATTATGTTGAACATTGATGTTATGGTTGTCCAGGTCTTGGCAAACATTACTGGATAACTTTAATGTTTGTTACTCATGTTAATATATATACACAAAATGTGCAAGAAAACTACATGGTTAACATTGATGGTATGTAAAAATGTTGTTCATAATGTTTTGTACGTAATTTGTACTCACAGGGCAAACAATCACTCTGATGAGTTTTGATCTGTCAAAAGCTCCAACTAATAGATGTAGTGGCTTTGATAGAGTGAATTGTGATTTTCTTGATGTATATAAACAACCAATGATGTTAGCTTATTCAGTCAAAAGCTCTAACTATTAATTCAAATTTTCATATAGTGAATTGTAGGTTTACACAAGGTTGGTTAGAATGAAAAAAAATCATAAAATATACACTCAAGATTTTTTAGGGGAAAAAGCTTGAATATCTGCTATGATTTTATCTCTTCTGACATAGTCAATTTCATATAATTATAATATCTGCATCTAAGGTTATGAAAGCTTTCTTTTGATATACCATATGTGAATTGATTTTTAACTTCTCCCGTCTATTCACCTCCACTGTCTATTCTAAAATATTTAATGGTGTGGTTGAATTGATTTTCAACTTCCCTGTTAAAGTTTTTGAACATTTGGAAGGCCGTTGATCTGTTGGTTAGAAAATATATTCACATATGATTGGTGTAATCATCTACTAGTAGAAAGTAGTAGTTCTTAATTCTAGTAGATTTAGTGATTATGGGTCTCCACAAGTCTCCATGAATTAACTCCAAAGGTGCTAATGATTTTCTTTCTAAGTGCGCAGGAAAAGGCAGACGATGGGCTTTTCCCTCTGCACTGCTTGGACAGAACTTTGTATCTTTAGATAATTGAGGAAGTCCCGTTACAATTTGTTTCTCCTTCATAAGATGGATAACATCACAATATACATGGCCCAGTCGATGATGCCACAATTTGGAATCTGAGCTGCATCCCTGTTGATAGACGAGCGCAGTCACTTTCTTAAAAACTGAAAGATCTTGTGGAAAAAACATGTTTTTACCCATTTCAGCTGAGACTATAAGGGATTCTGTTGTTTGGTCAGTAATTTTACACAGATTTTGTGCAAATGAGACATTATAGCCTCTTTGTAGTAGTTGACCTACACTTAGTTGGTTTTGTGCTAACTTGGGCACCTATTGAACATAATGGATCATTTCATGTGTCTTGAGGGTGTGGTTATAGTGATGCTCCATTTTCCTTCTATCACTGATGATTTCCTGTCCGCAAGATAAACTTTTGTTTATGGGTCTCATCTAAAGTTGTGAAAGCTTCCTTTTTGTATTTCATATGTGATGAACATCCATTGTCAACATACCACATATTTTGCAATTTCACCTCTATTTTTTAAATAGGAATAGAATAGGCATTTTGCTTCAATGTTTTTTTCCTTCTTCAGCAAACCGGGTTGTATCCTTGTACCAGTAATCCCTCTCCGAGTGATTAGTGATTTTGCACCTCTTGCACTTGGAATAACAATCACGAGAATTGTGTGTGGTCTTATTGTATATGATACAATAAGGTGTTGAGTTGTAAGTAGAACTAATTTGAGATGGTATTGGCCCTTTGCCTCTTCCTTTCATTACTTCACTCTAAGGTTTCTTGTCCCGTGGCTCTTTTTATTGTAAGTTCTTTTGATAGTGATCTCCTTTTTGAACCTCGTTCCCCAACTTACTAAATATCATCTTTGTTTATAAGGCTTGCTCCAAATTTTGTGAGTTTCTTGTTAAACGATCTTTGTGAGATTTTAGTGACTCCATTAATTCAGTTAATGACAACTTGTAGATGTCTTTTGACTACTCAATTGCTGTTACTCTTGGATTGAAGGAACTAGGAAAAATTCTTAGCAATTTTGGAACTATGCATTTATCCTTTATCTATCACTATAATTTCGAATTTGATTTATTAAACGAACAACTCATGCAAGAAAATCTTGTTCAGACTCACCAGATTTCATGCTTACCAGGTCCAGCTCTGCCCAAAGTATTTGTATCTAAAAGTATCTAGTTGTCTACCTAAATTACCTATAGGGGGTGAATAGGTGAGTTCTGCGTCTTTTAGCGGATAAAAAATTTGTAACAAATAAGCATACAAAAACCTATCACAAACACAAAGATTTATAGTGGTTCGCCAAGATGGGTACCTCCACTATCTCGCCCCGTCTATCTAGTATTTCGGGCTAGACTCGACTATTTCACCAAAACGCATATTATAACAATCTTACACCACGGAGCCACAACTCCTACAAACTCGGAGATAATTCTCTAACATCTTGGAGAATAACCTCTCCTATAACTCGATCCAATAAACAAGGATCTACAAATTCGGAAGTGGAAACTTCCTACAATAATAAAAATCGTTTGGTACAAGTTCATAGATTGAAAACAATCTTTGTCTTTAGATTTTAGTATATTCAATCTTCTTCTTTCTTAGAGAGTAGATCTTTAAATAACTGTTGAAGGAGCAGACTTAAAAGACCTGAAAGCTTTAATGTAAAGACTTAAGATCCGACTAGATCAAGAAGAACCTCTATAGAATCTGAAAGCAGCGATCTTGTCGAATCACATCTTGTTAGGAATCCTCGATCATGAACTTTTAGGTCATCGAGTTGATCGTTTCCCAAACAGTGGATTAGGAAAGAAATTTCGGCTATTCACGATTTGAAATTAGGTTAAGAACGATTATTTGTGATTCTTAATTCTGAAATGTAATCTTTGGTATATAGGATTCTTTTACAACGACTATAAATCTTCTTCTAAAATGATCTTTCACGTGTACTGTACATGACCAAAATTTTGAAACAGAACCCGTCAGAAAATCGAACCAGAAAATTCTATTTGGGTCTCGATATCTGGGGCGGCGAGAGTGCTACAATAAAGCCCCAAAAATCCAATTTTCGGGTCTCAATATGGGGGTCAAAACTGCTTCAAATAAAAAATTGTTCAACATGAAAGTTGTTCATCTCATCGAGATCTACAACTTTTATGTTGAACACTTTTTTGATTTGAAGGCATATTGACACTCAAAATAGCTTATCCGTACACCCGCACATAAAAGTGCCCATATATTATATATATCTGTGTGTGTGTCTATATATGTGTGTGTCTATATATGTGTGTGTGTGTGTGTGTAAATATATATACACATATATATACATATATGTATGTATGTATATATATATATATATATATATGTATGTATATATATATATATATATATATATATATATACATATATGTATGTATGTATATATATATATATATATATATATATATATATATATATATATATATATATATATATATATATATATATATATATATATATATGTATCAGGCTCCGCCCGTTCACGATGCATCGCTGCGGGCTTCGCCTGCTTGGCATTCAGGCGGACTTCGTCCGCCACCGCGAAGCCCGCCCTTCCGCCGGTCAAATAATAAAAAATCAAGTTATATAATTATAATTTAATAACAATTTATTTAAATCCTGTTCGCGATGCGTCGCAGGGGGCTTCGCCCTCAACCAAGCGGGCAAATGGCATTCATGCGGGCTTCGCCCGCCCCGCGGCGAACTTCTCCCAGCACCGCAAAGCCCGCCCTTCTGCCGTCGGGTTTCGCCCGATTGGCATTCATGCGGGCTTCGCCCGCCACCGTGAAGCCCGCCCTTCCGCCGATCCAATTATAAAAAATAGGGCTTCGCCCGCCACCGCAAAGCCCGCCCTTCCGCCGGTAGGCTTCGCCCACTTGGCATTCAGGCGGGCTTTGCTCGCCAAGCGGCGGGCTTCGCCCGCCAACGCGAAGTCTGCCCTTCCGCCGGTCAAATTATAAAAAACAAAATTATTATAATTATAATTTAATAACAATTTATTTAATAAAACACAAAAAAAATGAAAGCCCGCACCGTGAACCCCGCCCTTCCGCCGGACACATTATACAAAACAAAATTATATCACTATAATTTAATAAGAATTTATTTATTAAAAAACAAAAAAATGAATAAAAAAATAAAAAAGAAAATCCCTCTCGCCTCGCTGCGCGCCGATGCCGCCGGCACCAACCGGCGGGATCGCTGGCCTCCGGCGAACCCGCCGGATGTGGTCCGGCGGCGAGTGGGCAGGGCCTCCGCCACTGGCGGCCCTACCTGTGAGCCATAAATTGGAGCTCACGGATAGGGACACCGCCGGCGGTGGCCCTGCCCGCTCGCCGCCGGACAACCCCCGGCGGGTTCGCCGGAGGCCGGCGACCCCCGGTGGGTGCCTGTCAGGCCGCCGGGGGCTCCGCCGCCGGCTGCGGGGTTAGCCCGTGAAGGGACGGAGCGGAAGGGGAGGGCTCGGGATTTCCGTGGAGATGAACAGTAACAGCTTTTGGAGATCGGTTAATAGGAGGCCGGTTTTTCTATATCCAATGGCCAGAAATTATTTCTTGGAAATCGGACGGTCATAATGCGTTTAATGGTGTGCTTTGAGATATGTATATTATTTTATATTATAAATATATATATATATATATATATATATATATATGGGGATGTATTCTGTGCGAGCGTACGACATACGGGCAAAGGTCAAGATTACTTAAAATCAAAAAATGATCAACATAAAAGTTGTAGAGATCGTCGATGCAAACAACTTTTATGCTGAACATGTTTTGATTCGAATGAGTTTTGACCTTCGATTTGGGGATCACAATCTGAGGCGGCGAGAGTGCTATTGTAGCACTCTCGCCGCCCCAAATTTCGATCCCCAAATAGAAGGTGAAAACTCCTTCAAATCAAAACGTTTTCAACATAAACGTTATTTGTATCGACGATATCTACAACTTTCATTCTTATCACTTTTCGATTTGAAGCCATCTTGACCCCCTTTTTTCATTGTTCGTACGCCCACACATAAAATTTCACGCATATTTTATCCACCCTATATATATAGCCATGAAATAGCCAAATTAAGCTATGGAGAAAGAGAGAGACTCATTACCTAAGCCAAAGATAAGGAATAAGAGTACTGCAACGAGAACCATTCGTCCGAAAAACACCATGAGTTTTTGTGATCGAGGTGTAAAGCTAGAGCTTAAAGATTGTGCTATTGAAGAAAAACAATTAAGGATGCTTGCACTTATAAACCTAATTATCTCTTTATATATAGTTAAGATTCTATGGTGTAGAAAGACTTGTTCTTTTTTTACCTCATTTATTTTCTTTATTTCGGACTTCTTCCAAACTTGTCTATAGCATTATTATTTTTCATCTTATCTGGACAATTTCAAATTTGTCGACTCTTTTGTAGCAGGTGACTCGAAGGCGCTCGTGAACCAGTCGAAAGCGAACCGTCCTAACTCGTGAGTTAGTTGAGCTAGGTGCCGCAAGCCTAGGTACCACACGGCCGGAGTGCCGCATGTGGAGTTAAGGGCCGCGCGTCCTGGTGCCGAACGGCTGGAGTGTCATGTGTGCGGTTAAGGGTACTGCAGCCGGGTTCCACGCGGCCTAGTGCTACACGAACAGGTGATGTTTGGCCGACCATTGCCCGGTGCGGGCAGGAGGGAAGACCCCGCATGCTGGCCCCCGCGTGAGGCACTCCCGCTTGCTGGAGCATGTGGGAGGGAGGCCTCCACGCGCTAGCGCACACGGGATTTCTCCCACGCACTAGTGCACGCGGGGGGGGGGGGGGGGGGGGGATCGGGGAGGCCTAGCGGGGTTGCGCGCACGGGAGGCACTAGCGCACGCGGGAGGGAGGCCCCGTGCAAACACAGTTTCCCACACTCCCAAGATGGGGGGGGGGGGGGTTATCCTCTCCCCAATGATTGGGGAGAGGTTAACATGCGCAAATGGGGGCGCACTTGCTTCGGCATCTGATCGTTCGTTTCGATGACCAAACGAACTCGAAATTTTGTGTGAATAGGCCCTTGAAATTTTATCGGCGAGTCTGTCGAAGACGCGACAAATAATCTTTTGTTCGACCAAAACCATTTTGGAGAACCACATCATCTTACTTTTATTTTTTTTCTTAGAATTATCGTTTTAAATAAAATATTTATTTATATTAGTGTTGGACTATTTCACTGTATGCATGCAGGGGTCCAATTTCCCAATGTGGACATAACTAGTTCTAATGAACTCTAGCTATTGGACATCTCGAGTGGGTCTATATTGTATTGAAATTGAAAGTGAATCATATATATATATATATAATATATATATATATATAGTAGCATCTTTGAACGGGCTTTGCCCGTTCTCGATGCGTCGATGCGGGCTTCGCCCGCAATTAAGCGGGCATCACCTGCTTGGCATTCACGCGGGCTTCGCCCCCCCCCCCCCCCCGACGGGCTAAGCCCGTCCCCCCCGGCGGGCTTTGCCCTCCCCCGACAAAATTTAAATAATTATATAATTTAATAAGTAATTATTATTTTTTAATCAAATTATAATTTAATAAATAATTATATAATTACTTATTATTTTTTAAAATAAAAAAGAAAAAACCCAAAATGTCCCGCTGCGGCCTGCTCACGCAGGCCGCCCTCCTCTATCGCCGGCGGCGGAGCCGCCGCCGGCCTGCCCGATGAACCCCACCCGCTGGGGTTTGTCCCGCGGGGAGCGGGCAGGGCCACTGCGTCGGAGGCCGACGAACTCACCGGAGGGCGCCGGGCAGGCCGCCGGCGGCTCCGCCGCCGGCGACAGAGGTGTGGTGCTGGACGGGCAGGCGGAAGGTGCGAGTATCGGGCTTTCTTCAGGAATGAACAGTACATTTTTGTGAGATTTTTTTAATTGCAGACCGATCTTTATGAATTCAATGGCCAGATGCAATTTTCTGGAGATCGTACACTCCAGATGCGTTTGACGGTGTGCTTCAAGATATCACTATTATTTTATATAATAAAGATATTTATATATATAAATATATATATACACACACGAGTGCCCGACACAGGGTTCCACCCCTATAGCCAAGCGCGACAGTACCTGGACAACGACGGCGTGCTTCGCTTGCCTCCGACGGGTCGCTGCGGACTGCTCCCGCAATATATACATATGAGTACTCAAAATGATCATAAAAAAATCTAAATCAATATTACAATATTTATTTTGTACAAAAAATATATTTTTATACATAGAAAAATTATTTTCTACCTCTCTATTCCTATTCCTCCCCCTCTCTCTTTCCATCTCTCTCGCTCTACCCCGCACACTCTCCTCTCCCTCCTCTCTCCCACCCTCTCTCTCCTCTCTCTCTCCCACTGGCTAATGAAAGGGGATGTTATTCTTAAAAATTGGTAGGGGTAAATTCGGAAGTGTCAATGTTGCACCAAAGGCCACTTATTCTTTATATAACAATGTATATATATATATATATATATATATATATATATATATATATATATATATATATATATATATATATATATATATATATATATATCTTTCACTATTATAAGGGAAAAGTTGTCTTTGGTGAAACATTTAAAAATATCAATTATGCTCTTATTTTTATATTTTAATGACTTGGCATATATTATAATCTATTTCAAAGAAATTAAAATACAATGTCCATTCAAGTAATTACACTATCAAAAAAATAGAAGTAATGATGAAAATTCATTTAAATTTAAAACATTTTTTATTAGAACTCTTACATCTACTATATTAGATTGTCATTTGACATGTCAGCGGTCTATTCAAGGAAGGTTGTCATTTGGCATATCTGTGGTATTTTCGAGGTCATGACATTAAATCATTCAATTTTATTAAAGTCAAAATTAATATTTTTAGGGTAATTTTGATATTATTTTACAAAATAAAAATTTTAATATTTATGTATATTTTTTACGGTCATTTTGAGTACTCATATGTATATATTGCAGGTTAAACCCGTCTTGATGGGGCGGGCAAAACCCGTCGTCGTTGGTCGGTTTTCTTCCCCATCCATTTCTTGGATGAGGCTGAAGGCCGCCCGAGAGCATCAAGTCGGGGAGGGTGAAGCTCGCCGTCGCTGGCCAGATACTATCGCGCCTGGCCATAGGGACAGAGCCCCATGTCGGGCACTCGTATATATATATATATATATAAGAATATAGATATTTGGAGACACGCCATCCATTCAATTTAAGTCATTAGATTTTCTCAAAAACTAATATAACCCTTGGAAATAGTAGGAGAGAGAAATAGACGAAAATGACAGAAGAAGGAGAGGGTGGACCCAATGAAGGTAGAGGAATAGGGAGAGAGAGAGGGTGTGAAATAATTTTTTTGAAGTCAAAACGTACATTTTTGCAAAACAAAAATTGTAATTTAAATTTATATTATTTTACGGTCATTTTGAGTACTCATATGTATATGTTGCGGGCAAAGTCCGTTGATGCATCGAGTACGGGCACAACCCGTGCGACAGAAGGTGATGTAACGGTCCAGGCCCATCCCATGGGAACCCGTTGGCACCGCCGGCCTACCAGGGTCTAGACCCGGGCCCACCACTGGTAGTAAGCCTTTCACATTCAAGCATGCAGGCCATGTACCCCAACCCCTCTCCGGCCTGTTTATCAGCGTGGTAGGTTGTTGCCACTGGGTCTCGAACCCAGGACCTTGATAAGAGAGCATTCCACCACTCCCTCATCACCAACTGAGCTACAGCTCAATTAGTGATGAGGGAGTGGTGCAATGCTCTCTTATCAAGGTCCTGGGTTCGAGACCCAGTGGCAACAACATACCGCGCTGATAAACAGGCCGGAGAGGGGTTGGGGTGCATGGCCTGCAGGCTTGAATGTGAAAGGCTTACTACCATTGGTGGGCCCGGGTCTGGACCCTGGTAGGCCGGCGGTGCCAGCGGGTTCCCATGGGATGGGCCTGGACCATTACAAAAAGTGCACTTTTTTTGTAACGCCCCTAGCCGATCCAACGTGCTCTAGGCGACGCTACCGGGCTGCAGCCCAAGCACCCCAACCCCTCTCCCTCCACAGGCGGGTTGTTGGTGGCCCAGCCTCCCTTGAGGTAAACTCGATAGTCAAGCCCGCACGGGGACGTATACCGCCGGGGGAGGGGATTCTTTTCCCCAACAGGGGAACCCGCTTGCCGGCAACCAGGGTGTCAAGTGGGCAGGCCATGAATTCCGCTTGGTTGCGGGCGAAGCCCGCAGCGCCACATCCTGAGAACGGGCAAAGATGCTTCGAAGAGCGCTAGTATATATATATATATATATATATATATATATATATATATATATATATATATATATATATATATGTTGCAGATTGAGACAGGGCGGTCTGGCGGTCTGACTCTGGCAGGTTGCAGCCCGGGCTGTCTGGCAGTTTCTCTCCTGCGGTTTGGTTGTTGTCCTGTTGTTGTTGCTGCTCTGGTGGTTTGTCATTCTATCCCTGGGGACTTGGAGACCTGGCGGCCTGGCGGTCTAGTGTGGAGGCTTGGTGTCTTTCTCTTATGGTTGTCAGGGGTTTGCCCATTCATTAAACCGCACGGCTGGGCGACTTGTGTTTATGTTAAACCGCTTGTACATGAAATTTTTTAGTCTCAGATTGTTTATTTGTAATCTCTCCCATCTCCTCCATTCTATAAAAGGGAGGCTACACCACATAATCGATACCTTTTTTGGAATACAAAAATTTCTGTTTGTCCATTTTCTGGACTTTCTTTTTCTATTCGCACATGGTATTAGTACCAGCGATCTTGTCCGCCTGATTCAGTGCCTTTCTCTGCCCATGCAACCTGATCTTCTTCTTTCCTCTTGTTCACGCGTCCACTCCTCCTTTTGTCGCTGCTCTTTGTTTGCGCGACCTTCTTTCCTCTTGCCCGCCTTCTACGCGAACTGTTTTTGTGGCTTCTCGGTATTCTATTCGTGCGGCCTACTCTCTTCCCGCGCGACTTCTTCCTCTTTTCTATGTTGCAGATTCTTCTGTCCGCTGCGGGCTTCTCTCTTCCCTCTGCTCTCTGCGCGCGGTCTTTTATCTGCCCCGGCCTCTTTTCTTCCTGCGCGTCCTTTCTCTCGCCTCTACCCACGTGACTTCTTCCATGGCCCTTTCCAGCTCTTCTACCACCACCGCTACTCCTGTCACAACTTCACCTCCTCCTCCCATTCCTTCCGGAAATCTTGGCACTGCCTCCATGCTTGTTGGCTCCAACTACCCGGATTGGAGCGTATCCTTCACCTTTCTCCTCCGCTAACAACGCAAACACCACCACCTTACTGAAGATCCTCCTGCCACCACTTCTGCTGAATTTGATGATTGGGATGCTAGCGATGCGCTTGTCCGCACTTGGCTCGCTAACAATCTTTCTGATGAGTGTCTTCCTGTTATCCGTCATGATGAGACGGTCAAGAAAGCATGGCTTCATCTTGCTGCTCTGTACTCAAGGGGCGCTCAGACGTCCTGCATTTATACCTTGTATGCGGACATCTTTGCCCATCCGTTTATGTCTCCTGCTGCCGCTTATCAACAAGTTCAAGATCTTGGGGCTGAGATTCTTCAACACCGCCCTTTCTCTGCGGATCTTGCTGAAAAACCCAAGCACTTTCAAGAAATTCTTGTTGTGTGCTACCTCCTCCAACTTCCTGATTCCTACGACATGATTCGCCAACAAATCTTGGGTGAAGAGGACTCTCCCAACTTGGATACTACAGCCGCACATATTGCAGCGGTTACATCTCTTCTTCAGCGTCCACTTCTGTCTTCTCCTCTGTTGGAACACCCTATTACTAATTTGGGTCAGGATCACTATGTCTATAGGAATCTGTGTTTTGACCTCCTGTATAGATTATAGGTCAAATTAGAATTGAGTCTAAGGGTCAGTAGGCTAGGATTGGAAGCTGCCCTGAAGACCCAAGTTTTTCTGGAGACTAAGTCCAAATCGTCGAGCTCAGCACGACGTTTCGTCGAACTCCGGTCGACGATCGTCTAGCTCAACTTTGACAGATCGTCGAGCTCCATTCGACGATCGCTGAGCTCAAGCCTCATAATATCGTCGAGCTCTGGTCGACGATCGCTGAGCTCAACTTCTCAATATCGTCGAACTCCATTCGACGATCGCTGAGCTCAGGTCGACGATTTTGGCTCTGCACTGGATCCTTATCTCTGAGCTCAGTTCGACGATCTTTGAGCTCAGATCGACGATTTCTTTGCTGCTTGCTTTTTCCAGTTCGCTGAGCTCAGCTCGACGATAGCAGAGCTCAGTTCGACGATTTCAGTTATCTTTCAGAATTCAAATTCAAATCAGATAGAAGTTATTCTGCATTTAATTCAGAAGATCTGCCAGCCGTTTTCATTTATTTCTGGAGCAAGTTTCAAGGGATTTTTCAAGGAACAATTCAGTGGACTTTCCTTCAGAACATATTATGCAATTAAGGCTGTAATTAATTCAGACCAACAGCTATCTTTGACAGAGCAATTTCCTATTCAGACTCAGAGAATAAAAGAGAGAATGTTTTTTGAATCAGATATAGAATAGACAAGAGAATAAACAGAGAATAGAGATAGACAAGAAGAGGACACCTCTTAATATACAGAGACTCTGAAAAATATTCTGTCAACAAGAATTCAGAAGAACACTCATCAAGAGATCAAACTTTCAAACATTCTTCAGATCTCTTCAGCTCTCAAGTGTTCAAGGCCAACATCATTTCAAGACTCCAGACACTCAACATTTCAGCTTGCTGAAATCATCTTTTGCTGGAGATCTATCTTTGAAGGCCTATCACCCTCAGCAAAGCTCATCTTCCTGAAGATCAAGGACTCAGGGGGAGCTTTGAAATCAATCCACTTAGTCTTCTCAGTTGATTGAGAAAGAGAAGACTGCCATAACTCTCTCAACCCCTCTCTGTAAAGGGTTTTTCAAACTCCCTTCAAAAGTTTGAATCTGGTTTTTGAGCACCTTGTCAAAAGCTCATTGGTGGCAAGACACCTGATCAAAAAATCTGATTTGGTTTTTGAGCACCTTATCAAAAGCTCATTGGTGCCCAGGACACCTGATCAACTCATCCTGCAGTGGATTCCTACCTAGGGTGGTAGAAGAGTGGATGTACCCAAGTTGGGGAACCACTATATTTCCTTGTGTCATCTGGTTGTGCATGTTTTTCTTTTGTTTCTGGCCTAGATTCTCTTGTGCATAGCTTAGTTTTGTGGTTTATTTTATTTCTGCTTCCCTGCTTACACTCATTACAACAATTGTTGTAAAGCTTTGCAAAAGATTTTCTTTGTGTTTTAAAAAGCACCATATACTCTATTCACCCCCCTCTAGAGTATATCAGATCTAGTTTCCCCTTTCAATTGGTATCAGAGCCAGGTTGGTTAAACATACCATATCTGTTTGGTTGTACAGGCTAACACCTGAACCCCAAAGATCCCAAACTAGATCCTTCTTTTTATATTTTATCATTAGATTTAGTTTGCACAAATCATGGCCCAAAACAAAGACTTATGCTAGCACCAGACCTCCAGTGTGCAATCTGTCAAAGTTTGCACTTTGGAAAGCAAGGATTAGACTATACATGAATTCTATTGACGAAGATATTTTTAATTCTGTCTTTGACAGTGTGTCCAAGACCTCCAGAGAGCACAAGCACAAATGCTGTTCCACCTCCATCAGGAACAGATGCTGACATCAAAAAGTGGAAAGTAGCTGATGCCAAGGCAATGAACATTCTAGCTCAGACAATGTCAGATGACATTTTTCAGAAGGTAGCTGAATGTAATTCAGCCAAGGAGATCTGGGACAAGCTCTCAGAAATAGTTTCAGGGTCAGCTGATGAGAGAAAGGACAGAAGATCCCATCTCATCTCCCAATATGAGAACTTCAAGAAGGGAGAAACTGAGTCAGTGGGAGACATGTACAACAGACTGAGTCTAATTGTCAGTGAACTGAGGACATTAGACAAAGAGATCTCACTGACAGAACTTAATGACAAGATCCTAATGTGCTTCCCCAGCACTTGGGATTCAAGAATCTGGCCAATTAAAGATGCCAGAAGTCTGAATGAGATCACCACTGAAGCCTTGTTGGGTAAGCTCAAATCTTATGAGCTACTCATCAAGAACAGAGAAGAAGAACAGAAGGCTGCTTCTCCAGCCACAAGAAAGGAGAAGACTATAGCATTCAAGGCAACTGAGGATCTGCCTGAAGAAAAAGGAACAGCCAATGATGAACTTCTCAGCCTGTTGGCCAAAAGATTCTATAAGATGGCCAGAAAGGACTTCAGGAAGAAGATCATACAAGGAGCAGGATAAGCCAAGGTATGACAAGTCCATTGGCAATAGCAAAGACATTATTTGCTTTGGTTGCAGGAAACCAGGGCATATGGTTCCTGACTGTCCAGAAAACAAGAACAAGGACAGAAGGGACAGAAAAGAAAGAAGAAAGGAGAAGGACTCCAAAAGGCATGGAAGTAGCAAACCTTCCACCAGCAAAAATAAGCACACAAGGAAAGGATTTGTTGCTGAATCCTGGAGTGAGACTGAAGAGGAGTCAGAAGCCTCTTCCAGCTCAAGTGATGATGAGGATGATGCAGAGGAAAAGAATTCTGCATGATGGCAATCAATGCCTCACAACACAACTCAGAGGAAGAGGAGTCAGAGTCAGACTCAGAGACTCAACCTGAAGAAGATCAGGTAATCAGCTCTTTTGATTTCACTTCAGAAGATTTTAAACTTGAATTTAAAGCACTATGTTTAGACCTGCTAAAGTCTGAGAAAGAGATCATCTCTCTCAGAAATCAATTATCTGAACAAAATGCTTTAAAATCAGAAAACCTCAAACTCTCTCAGGAGTTGGAGAACTATAGGGAACAGATAGCTTCACTGAAGAGTGAGCTCTCTGAGGCCAAGAAGCTTGAAGAATCTCTCAATGGGAGAAGCATCAAGCTGATGGACATCACAAGCACAGTGAACTCAAGATTCAACAGTACACTGGGCTTGGGTGCCTCATCCAGCCAACCTATTGTTCTAACAACCCCTATCAAGTTCATTTCTGACAAGGGAAAGGGAGTTGTAGAGGTTGCCAGGAAAAATTCTGATCTGCCTCAGAAAACTAAAGTCCAGCATAAATCGTCGAACGGAGATCGACGATCGCCGAATGAAGATCGACGATCGCCGAACGCAGCTCGACGATCTCAGGAAAATCGTCGAACGCAGATCGACGATCTCAGCCAAGATCGTCGAACGCTGCTCGACGATCCCATATACCTGACCTCAGCCATAGTCGACCGTCGAACGGAGCTCGACGATCTGACCCACGATCGTCGAACTCAGCTCCAAGATCGTCGAACAGAGGTCAGAGCTCTGGAAATTTTTTCAAAGGCAAGTCAAAATTGAATCCTAAGGGTTCTTCATCCCAAACCTTTAACCCTTATACTGAATGGATTTTACCTCCAAGGAGATATCATCCTGAAGGATATAAGAGTCAGCCAGGGATATCTTTCATTTCTGAATTTAAAGGTTATCAACCTAGGCCCAAGGTAAACTGGGTCAAAAACAAGTGAATTGCTTTATGTGCAGGTGAAGACCTATCCAACATCTAACCAGCAATGGTATTTGGATAGTGGGTGCTCCAAGCACATGACAGGGAACAAGGACAACCTCAATTCCTTTAGAGCCAAGCTTGGACCCAAAGTTATCTTTGGTGATCCAACTTTGGACAAACTAAAGGATATGGAGCAGTCCAGATTGGTTCTGTAACCTTCAAGAAGGTAGCATATGTGGAAGGACTGAAGCACAACCTAATCAGCATCAGTCAGCTATGTGATGAAGGCTACCAGGTGAACCTTCAGCAAAACTTCATGCAAAATCAAGTCAGAGGACAACACAACTGTGTTGACAGGTAAAAGGAAAGGTAACATCTACCTAGTAGATTTTCTTTCAACTACTATAGATATCTGTTTATTCAATTCAGTTTGTAGACCAAATGTTTTATGGCATAAGAGATTAGGACACCTAAACCTTAGAACTATTGCTAGGCTCTCCAAGGACAACCTTGTTAGAGGACTACCTTCTGGCCCCTACAAGAAGGAAGGACTCTGCAAGGCTTGTCAATTAGGCAAGCAAACTAAAAACAGTTTTAAGTCACTTAATAAGAGTGATTCACCTAGGATATTGTATCTGTTACACATGGATCTATTTGGACCCATCACAGTACAAAGCCTAGGAGGGAAATCCTACACTTTAGTTGATTGTAGATGACTTCTCTAGATTCACTTGGGTGTTCTTTCTAAGGAAGAAGTCTGATAACTTTAAGTGTCTGACAGAGTTTCTCAAATGTATAAAGATTGAGTTCAATACTCACATTGCCCTGATCAGAAGTGATCATGGGACAGAGTTTGATTCTCTTCTTATGCAAGAGTTCTGTCAGAGTGAAGGGATCAGGCATACTTTCTCAGCTCCTAGAACTCCTCAACAAAATGGGGTAGCTGAAAGGAAAAATAGAACCCTTATTGAATCTGCCACTACATTGTTGTCAGATGCTCATCTACCTCTATCCTTCTGGGCAGAGGCAGTGAACACCTCCAACTATGTGCTGAACAGAAGCCTGATACATAAACTGAAGGGAAAGACTCCCTATGAATTACTCAAAGGGAAGAAACCTAAAGTTGACTATTTCAAAATTTTTGGTTGCATTTGTTATATTCACAATAATGATAAGAAACATCTAGCAAAATTTCAAGCAAAAGCTGATGAAGGAGTGTTTCTGGGATACTCCATGATCAGCAAGGCCTATAGGGTTTATAATAAATCATCATTGAAAATTGAGGAATCTGTTCATGTTTCTTTTGATGAAACTAACATGTCTTTCAAGGAGAAGATTTCTTCTACCATAGAACCTTTGCAGGAACACTCTCTAGTTGAAGATATGAACAAGCTACAGGTTGCTCAAGAGGATGAAAGCAGTGAAGATGAAAGCAATGCTCAACATATTGAAGCACAACCTGAAGAGCCAGTTGTTGTACCACAAGAGGAAACAACAACACAGGTTGGTGAACAATCAACACCCCCTGTTGATTTAGTAACATCAAGAGACCATCCAATTTCCCAGATAATTGGAGAAATCTCAGCTGGTGTGCAAACCAGAAATCAGGTCAACCAAAACCTGTTGCACACCTGCTTCCTTTCTCAAATTGAACCTCAGTCCATTCAAGATGCAGAGCAAGATCCACACTGGATCATTGCCATGCAAGAGGAGTTGCATCAATTTGAGAGGAACAAAGTATGGGAACTAGTGCCAAAGCCTAAGGATCATTCCATTGTTGGAACAAAATGGGTATTCAGAAACAAACTGGATGATCAAGGAGTAATAATAAGGAACAAGGCAAGGCTAGTTGCCCAAGGATATTCTCAAGAAGAAGGAATTGACTACGACCAGACCTTTGCACCTGTTGCAAGATTAGAAGCCATCAGGATATTCTTAGCTTATGCAGCTCACAAAGGCTTCAAGGTTTATCAGATGGATGTCAAGAGTGCCTTCTTAAATGGAGACATCAAAGAGGAAGTCTATGTCAGACAACCTCCAGGTTTTATCTCTCCAACTCATCCTGATTTTGTTTTTAGATTAAATAAAGCATTATATGGTCTCAAGCAAGCTCCTAGAGCATGGTATGAGACCCTAGCATGCTTTCTCCTGGAAAATGGTTTTATAAGGGGTAGAGTAGACCAAACTCTTTTCATTAGAACCCATAAGTCCCATACCCTACTAGTACAAATCTATGTAGACGATATCATTTTTGGTTCTACTGACTCAAAACTATGCAGAAGGTTTTCTAACTTAATGCATTCTAAATTTGAGATGAGTAGCATGGGTGAGCTATCCTTCTTCCTAGGATTGCAAGTCAAACAACATGCTGAAGGCATCTTTATTTCTCAAACCAAATATGCTAATGAGCTGGTTAAGAAATTTGGCATGTCTGAGGCATCTTGTATGAAAACACCCATGCCTACCAATGCTGTATTGGATGCTGATGAACATGGGAAACCTGTTGATCAGACAACATATAGAGCAATGATTGGCTCTTTACTGTATCTTACAGCTAGTAGACCAGATATAATGTTTGCTACATGTATATGTGCTAGATTCCAAGTTAGCCCTAGAGAGTCACACCTCACATTAGTAAAGAGGATTCTTAGGTATGTTAAAAGTTGTCCAAATCTAGGTCTCTGGTATCCAAAAGATTCAGCATTTGAGTTAACTGGATTCTCTGATGCTGATTATGCTGGATGCAGAATTGACAGGAAAAGCACCAGTGGAACTTGTCAGTTCCTTGGTGATAGACTTGTCTCTTGGTTTTGCAAGAAACAAACATCTGTGTCAACTTCAACTGCTGAAGCTGAATATATGGCTGCAGGCAGTTGTTGTTCACAAATACTGTGGATTCAAAATCAACTCCTAGACTATGGTTACAACTTAGAGAAGTCAAAAATCTTTTGTGACAATACAAGTGCTATCTCCATAGCTCAAAATCCAGTCCTCCATAGTAGGACAAAACACATAGAGATTAGGCATCACTTCTTAAGGGACAATGTTGAAAAGAATAAAATTGAACTGCAATATATCCCAACTGATTTACAAAGGGGAGATATTTTCACCAAGCCTTTGGATGAAAAGAAACACACCTTCTTCCTAAATCAGTTAGGAATGTTAGATGGAGGAAGTCTTAAATAATACTCAAGATTTTGAAAGCTAAAAATTGACCAAGACTAGGCAAAATTTCTGATTTTCCTTAGTGTCTAAAATTTCTCTGATCTCTGAACTGCGCTCGACGATTTCCCAAAGATCGTCGAACGGAGTTCGACGATTTCCAGAATCGTCGAACTGAGTTCAGCGCTCCTCAGATAGTATGAACTATCTCCTCTGGTCAACGATCGTCGAACGGCGCTCGACGATTTGTTCACTGAACGATCGTCGAACGGAGCTCGACGCCTTTCCAGATCGTCGAACGGAGATCGACGATTTTGGAGTCTCTTCAGATTCCTTTAGAAGCCTCGATCGTCGAACTGAGTTCAACGATCTTTCCTTTTCTGCGTCGAACCCTAATATAAAACTCTTTTTTCGCCGTCGTTCTCTCTTGCGCTTTCAATTTCTCTGCAAACTTTTCTTCCCTCCAAACAGTTCTACCTTGGTCGTTTTGTTTGTTAAGCTTTTTGCAGGTACCATGGCCGTTTCAGTTGCTGTACTCTCTGCAATGAAATTTGATGCCGGCTTTGACATCGATCTTGACTCCTTCAACACAACCGATCAAATCTTCCAGGATATTCTCAATTTATTCAAAGATCAGCAATTATCTGCCCTGATGACAACCAGAATCAAACTTGCATCTGATGAAATTAAAGAATGGGTATATACTGCCCACAACCTTGACAACAATACCATAGTTGGTTCTATTGGTGGCACCCAGGTACCTCTGACCCCAACAGTACTCACAGAGGTTTTTGGTTTAAGAAATGGTGAAGATTCTGCTGAACTCTCTGGAGAAGAGTTCTCTGATATTCTTGCCAGGATGGGTCATCCTGAGGGGAACCCTAGCAAGCTGTTTAAGAGGAACCTGTCTGTGGAATACAGGTTTATGGCTGATGTAGTAGGCAAGGTTCTCTTGGCCAAGCATTCTGCTCATGACACAATCTCCAGATATCAGCTCTGCCTTATGGGAGCTCTGGTAGATAGAAAAAGCTTGAACTGGGGAGAAGTATTTTTTGATCTGTTGAAGAAAAAGATAAACAAGACTTTTGTGAACTATGGAAGAATACTGGGAGTCTTCCTCCAGGCTAAGTGCCCTTCTCTGCTAGTCTCCTCTGGAGTGCACATCAATGCCTCCAAGAGACTCACCTGTGCCCTTTTTGGGAAATGGGACAGGCAAATCTCCAAGCCCAGCAGGCCCTCTTCTTCTGGCCCTTCAGGCACCAGGACTCTAAGAGTCACTCCACCCCAGGCCTCTGCCCCTACAGAGGACCTGCCTGCTGCTAGTGCTGCTGCTTCTCCTCCTCCAAGCCCAACCCTACCACTTCCATCCACCACTCCAGCTACCTCCACCATTACAATCTCAAGCCCATCTCCAACCTCTATTCCATCTCCAACAATTTCATCTCCACCAGCAGACCACTTCCATCCCCTTTTCTCATATCCCCCACCAGATGTCACCTCATCCCCATCCCTTCCATCCTTCACTCTCCTGGATGAATCCTACATGGATGATTCCCCCTCCTCTCCTCCAGATTTGCCATCCTCCTCCACAACTTTCCAAGACCTTCTCAACAAAATTATTGATCAACCCACCTTCACTCCCTCCATTTCCATCCCTCTATCCTCCATCTCTACCATCCCCTCTCCTGAGCCATTCATTCCACCCTTCAGCCCTCCTCCTCCAGCTCCCTCAGCCATTCCTCCTCCCTCTACCTCTGCTCCTCTCATTGAGCATGTAGATCTCCCAGCCCTTGCTGATCAGTTGTATGAGCTCCTTGCACCTAGGCTCTCTCTTCTCATGGAGGCCTCTTTAGCTCCCCTACAATAATCAGTGGCAGCTCTCTCTGCCAGGCTTTCCTCTTTCCTTACTCCTCTGGCAGCACCCCCAGCAGTGTGCCTTGATGCACAGGTATCTGCATCCAGGCAGGGGGAGATGCCCTATGAAGCTGTTGCTGCTGCTGCTGCCCCTGCTGTTGTTTCTGCTGCTACTACTGTTGTGTCTGTTTCTGCTGCTGCTGCTACACCAGTACTAGCAATAGACCTAAGGTCTTTGCTATCTACTTTTGATACTGCTTACTTCTGCTGCCTCCCAGAGCCATATGCTGTCCAGCCCCCAGAGGTTCTTGCTGCCCAGCCCTCTGAAGATCTGTCTAAGGCTCTGGTGCCCTTCTCTTGCTGTGACCCCAGAATTATTTCTGATTTTATTCTGTCAGTAACTGCTGCTTCTGATGTTACTGCTGCTGCTTCTGCTGAAGACAATGCTGTGTCTACCTCTGAAGTTATATCTGCTGCTGTTGAGCCCTTATCCCAGGATGTTTTGATGACAGAGGCTGTTGCTTTTGAGCCTGCTGTAGAAGTTGTTGTTTCTGAAGCTGCTGCTGCTGCCCTCATTCCTGAAGTAATATCTGTTGTAACATCTGCTGCTCCAGTATCTGCTGTTACTTCTGCTGCCTCTGTTGCTCCTCCTGCTTCTGTATCTTCTGCCCCATCAGCTGCTGTTAAACTGAAAGAGGATTTGATGAAAAAGCTTGATGCCTTGTATGATGCACAAAGTTCTGAATCTGAGGATTATGACACTGCTTCTGATGACTCATCTGCCACAATTGCTAAGAAAAGGAAAGCAAGAAGTAAGGCTTTGAAAAGAGTTCCTCCTGCCAAGGTTAGAGATGATAATGATGTTCCATACTATATTCTGCACAATTGCCCAATCACTGAGCATTGGATGCAATTCTCTAAGAACCAGTTGAAGGCTATGAAAAAGAAGAGGAAATATGAGAAAGGTTCCTCTCAGTTCAAGCACCCTCATCCTCCTCCACCACCTCCACCTGATGCAGGTGCAGGTGGCAGTTCTGCAACTCCAGGCCCTGCTAGAAGCCAGGCTCCCTACCAACCTCATGCAAGAACATATCAAAGGGAAGGCCATTCTAGGGGCTCTTACTCAAAAAGGGGAGGATATAGGGGAAACCAAAGAGAAACTCAGGTTTACTCTAAAGGACACTCCAGGCAGCACCCTTATTCTAGGGGAGGACATGTTCCATCTGACACATCTTCTGGTCCTTTTCCCTACAAGCTCAAAGATACAGTGACTGCCAGGACTCCTCAAGATACTACTTCCAACAGGTATGAGCCACCTGTTCCATTTGAGGATCCTGAGAAAAATCCTATGGCTTGGACTGCAAGAATGAAAGAGCTGGCTGCCTTAGATCAGATCAAGAAAGCAAAAGAAAAAGGCCTAGACACTTCCAATATATCTACTATGTCAGAACAAAGACAGAAGGAATTAGAAAGATATGCTTCAAGCAAATTTTTTGATGCAGACAGGTACATGCAGTTGCATCTAGCTGCAGTGGTTCCCAGGACTTCAAAGCAAACATATTTGGGAGCAGCTGATGATACAAGATCAAACAAGGAAGCATTAAATCCTAACAGGGAAATTAAAATGGTAAAAGGCAAAGAAAAGGAATAACTCTGTAAGGTGATAATTCTTGGTCTCTCTGACTGCCTTCTGGATATCATGCTTTTATATATCTCTGTGATGGTTCTGTGATGTATAGCTGTTGTTGTTTTTATGTTTCTGTGACTGTATTCTGTTGTTTGTTTTTCCTATGTCTGTAAATAGTTTTCCTAACCCAAATAGGGGGAGATTGTTGGAACACCCTATTACTAATTTGGGTCAGGATCACTATGTCTATAGGAATCTGTGTTTTGACCTCCTGTATAGATTATAGGTCAAATTAGAATTGAGTCTAAGGGTCAGTAGGCTAGGATTGGAAGCTGCCCTGAAGACCCAAGTTTTTCTGGAGACTAAGTCCAAATCGTCGAGCTCAGCACGACGTTTCGTCGAACTCCGGTCGACGATCGTCTAGCTCAACTTTGACAGATCGTCGAGCTCCATTCGACGATCGCTGAGCTCAAGCCTCATAATATCGTCGAGCTCTGGTCGACGATCGCTGAGCTCAACTTCTCAATATCGTCGAACTCCATTCGACGATCGCTGAGCTCAGGTCGACGATTTTGGCTCTGCACTGGATCCTTATCTCTGAGCTCAGTTCGACGATCTTTGAGCTCAGATCGACGATTTCTTTGCTGCTTGCTTTTTCCAGTTCGCTGAGCTCAGCTCGACGATAGCAGAGCTCAGTTCGACGATTTCAGTTATCTTTCAGAATTCAAATTCAAATCAGATAGAAGTTATTCTGCATTTAATTCAGAAGATCTGCCAGCCGTTTTCATTTATTTCTGGAGCAAGTTTCAAGGGATTTTTCAAGGAACAATTCAGTGGACTTTCCTTCAGAACATATTATGCAATTAAGGCTGTAATTAATTCAGACCAACGGCTATCTTTGACAGAGCAATTTCCTATTCAGACTCAGAGAATAAAAGAGAGAATGTTTTTTTTTTGAATCAGATATAGAATAGACAAGAGAATAAACAGAGAATAGAGATAGACAAGAAGAGGACACCTCTCAATATACAGAGACTCTGAAAAATATTCTGTCAACAAGAATTCAGAAGAACACTCATCAAGAGATCAAACTTTCAAACATTCTTCAGATCTCTTCAGCTCTCAAGTGTTCAAGGCCAACATCTTTTCAAGACTCCAGACACTCAACATTTCAGCTTGCTGAAATCATCTTTTGCTGGAGATCCATCTTTGAAGGCCTATCACCCTCAGCAAAGCTCATCTTCCTGAAGATCAAGGACTCAGGGGGAGCTTTGAAATCAATCCACTTAGTCTTCTCAGTTGATTGAGAAAGAGAAGACTGCCATAACTCTCTCAACCCCCTCTCTGTAAAGGGTTTTTCAAACTCCCTTCAAAAGTTTGAATCTGGTTTTTGAGCACCTTGTCAAAAGCTCATTGGTGGCAAGACACCTGATCAAAAAATCTGATTTGGTTTTTGTGCACCTTATCAAAAGCTCATTGGTGCCCAGGACACCTGATCAACTCATCCTGCAGTGGATTCCTACCTAGGGTGGTAGAAGAGTGGATGTACCCAAGTTGGGGAACCACTATATTTCCTTGTGTCATCTGGTTGTGCATGTTTTTCTTTTGTTTCTGGCCTAGATTCTCTTGTGCATAGCTTAGTTTTGTGGTTTATTTTATTTCTGCTTCCCTGCTTACACTCATTACAACCATTGTTGTAAAGCTTTGCAAAAGATTTCTTTGTATTTTAAAAAGCACCATATACTCTATTCACCCCCCCTCTAGAGTATATCAGATCTAGTTTCCCCTTTCATCCTCCTCTAGAATAATATGCTCACCAGACTCAATATAGCGGCTCTCGTAGTCGCAACCTGAAAGTGAGCTGTTAGATCAGGAATACTCTAGCGGGGGGGGGGGGGGGGGTGAATAGAGTATTCAGGGTTTATAAAATTTTCTTCTGATTTAATCTAGTGCAGGAACAAAATTAAAACAATAATCCTAACAAACAGCAACATCACAAAAAACAAAAGAAAAGTGCAATCCAGACAACACAAGAATTTATAGTGGTTCCCCTAAACTTGGGTACATCCACTCTTCTACCACCCTGGTAGGAATCCACTCAGATTTTTGATCTTACTAGGGATCCAACAATCTCCCCCTATTTGGGTGAGGTCACTAATTACAGACTCAAATCACTTCTTTTGTTTCTTCTCTTTGGGCATTACTTCTTTACCTTTATCTCCAGGCTTGGTAAAGACAATTTCTCTGTTTGGATCTGAAGCTTGCACTTTTGTCATGGTCATATCAGTAGCCCCTATAATCTTCAAAGATGTGGCTCTGGGGACAATTGCTTCTGGGTGTAACTTCATGTAGTCATTAACATTGAAAAACTTGTTTGCTTTCTCAAACCTCTTAAGCTCTTCTTTCCTGTACTTAGACATTGTGGAATACTCAAAAGGATCCTTTCCTTCAGCTTTGGCCTTGTTAATCATAGAAAGGCCAACAAGTTCTTGGAACCTGGCCATTCTAGCTTTATTAGCTGTTTCAGGATCTCCAAAAGGAACAACAGGAGAATTTGGTCTTTTAGGACTTTTAGCTTTCTGATCTGCATGAAATGATAGCTGTTGTTGATGCTGCTGCTGTGGTTGATGCTGAAATTGATGTTGCTTGCCTGAAAAGTAATGCCTATGCTGGCTGATTTCAGAAGAAGATCTACCTTGATGTCTCTGATATGTTTGGAATTGGGTAGATCTTTGGGAAGTTATGCCTGAAGCACCAGCAGCTGGAGGAGGAGGAGGTGGATCTTTTCTGTATTTCTGAGATGGAGGAGGAGAGTATCTTCTACTTCTCTTCCTCTCTTTCTGTTCATATTTGGATAACCACATCCAAGCTGGCATCCCTTTATATGGAGTTATATTCTGTAGAATATAGTAGGGAGTGTCATTGGCTTGATTTAGCTTAGGAGCAAGAGGAGGAGGAGCTTTTCTCTTTTTAGATACTGACTTCTTCTTTTTCTTAGCATCCTCATCAGAATCCTCATCATCCTCATCATCATCACTGTTATCCTGTGGATTATGATATAAAGCATCTAGAATTTTCAGTGTTTCAACAGATATAATGGGTTTCTCAACTTGGGATGGAGCTGGAGTAGATGCTGGAGCTGGAGCTGGAAGAGAAATTTCAAGAGGAGCTGGAGAAATAACTGTGACAGTGCTTTCAGCAGCTGCCTTATTCTCTTCTTCAATGTCAGCCCTAATTAAGTCATCCAGATCAAGCAAGGGTGAGTGAAAGTGCAGCTAGATCTGATATACTCTAAAGGGGGGTGAATAGAGTATATGGTGCTTTGAAACTTTTTACAACAATTGTTGTAATAAGAGTGAGCAGGGAAGCAGTTGAAAATCTAATCACAGAACTAAACTATACAAAAGCTAATCATAGAATAATCAAGGCCAGAAACAAAAATAAAGACAAGCAGAACCATGAGACACAAGGAAATATAGTGGTTCCCCTAAACTTCGGTACATCCACTCTTCTACCACCCTAGGTAGGAATCCACTGCAGGATGAGTTGATCATGTGTCCTGGGCACCAATGAGCTTTTGATAAGGTGCTAAAAAACCAAATAGATTTTTTGATCAGGTGTCTTGCCACCAATGAGTTTTTGACAAGGTGCTCAAAAACCAAGCTGAAACTTTTGAAGGGAGCTTGAGAAACCCTTTACAGAGAGGGGGTGAGAGAGTGATGGAAGTCTTCTCTTTCTCAAACAACTGAGAAGACTATGTGGATTGTTGATGTCAAACCTCCCCCTGAATCCTTGAGATCTTCAGGAAAAGAAGCTTTGCTGAGGGTGATAGGCCTTCAAAGATTGAACTCCAGCAATAGATGATTTCAACAATGACTGAAATGTTGGATGTTTGGAGTCTTGAAATATGTTGGCCTTGAACACTTGAAAACTAAAGAGATCTGAATATTTCAGAGAAGGTTGATCTCCTTGGATGAGTGTTCTTGAGAATTCTTTTAGACAGAATATTTTGTTGAAGATTACTGATGTATGTCTGTGTGTGTCTGTAATCGGTATGTCTCTCTGCAACCTTTTCTCTCTTAGATTCAAAAAAGAAATTCTTTTCTTTTATTCTCTAATACTGAACAAAACATTCTCTGAGAAGAATAGCCGTTGGTCTGCATTAATTGCATCCTTAATTGCAAAAATCTCTTCTGGAGGAAAGTCCATAGAATTATTCCTTGAAACTTGGTCCAAAAATGAATGAAAACGGCTAGGAAATCTCTGAATTAATTGCAGAATAACTCCTTAACTGATTTGAATTTGAATCTAGAAACATCCTTGAAGTTATCTGAAAACGTCGAACTGAGCTCTGCTATTGTCGAACTGAGCTCAGCGATATGGACCAATACAGCAGCAAAATATCGTCGATCTGAGCTCAAAGATCGTCGAACTGAGCTCAGAGATAGAAATCCAAAGCTGAGTTAAGATCGTCGACCTGAGCTCACCGATCGTCGAATAGAGCTCGACGATATGATGAAGTTGAGCTCAGCGATCGTCGAACGGAGTTCAACGTTCTGTCGAAGTTGAGCTAGACGATCGTCGATCGGAGTTTGACGAATCGTCGTGCTGAGCTCGACGATATGACTTGGTCTCCAAACAGAAAATCCTGGTCTTGAGGGCAGCTTCCGAACCTAGACTTATAACCCTTAGACTCAATTCTAATTGACCTTTTGAACTATATAGGAGGTCAAGCATTGGTTTCCTAAAGACATAGTGATCCTGACCCAAATTAGTAATAGGGTATTCCAACAATCTCCCCCTATTTGGGTTAGGATTACTATTTACAAACTTTGGAAAAATTAAATAACAACATTCAAGCAGCAAAACAGAAAAGCAACAAGCTAGACAATTGCAGAACCACAGAGATATATATCATGCAGATAGTAATCAGAAATCACAGAAATTATCACCTTACATTGTCATTTCTTTTCTTTGCCCTTAACCAGTTTAATCTCTCTGTTGGGATTGAGGGCTTCCTTCTTTGATCTGGTATCATCTGCTGCACCTAAAGATGTTTGATGTTTAAGCCTGGGAACCACAGCTTCAGGATGTAATTCCATATACCTGTCAGAATCAAATAACTTGCTTGATGCATATCTTTCTAGCTCTTTCTTTCTTTGTTCAGACATTGTTGAGATATTAGATGAATCTTTTCCTTGCTCTCTAGCCTTTTTGATCTGATCCAGTGCAGCTAGTTCCTTTAATCTTGTAGTCCAAGCAGCTGGATTATTCTCAGGATCCTCAAATGGTACAGGTGGCTCATATCTGTTAGAGGGATTGTCTTGAGGAGGCCTGGAAGGCACAGATTCTTTCAGCTTATAGGGAAAAGGACCAGATGTTGTATCTGTTGAAATTTGTCCTCCCCTGGAATATGGGTGTTGCTTGGAGTACCCTTTGGAGTAGACTTGGAGATCTCTTTGATTTCCTCTGTATCCTCCTCTCCTAGAATGAGAATCCCTGGATTGGCCTCCCCTATTGTAGGATCTAGTATGAGGCTGATAAGGGGGCCTGACTTCTGGCAGGGGGTTGAGCTGCAGAGCTTCCACCTGCACCTGCATCAGGAGGAGGTGGTGGAGGAGGATGAGAGTGTTGGAATTGAGAGAAACCCTTTTCATATCTTCTCTTCTTTTTCATTGCCTTCAGCTGATTCTTAGAGTACTGCATCCAGTGCTCAGTAATAGGGTAGTCATGAAGAATGTAGTATGGAATATCATTGTTATCTTTGACCTTGGGAGGAGGTACTCTCTTCATGGCTTTGCTCCTTGCCTTTCTTTTCCTGGCAATGGTAGCAGAAGAGTCATCAGAGTCTGTTCTGTACTCATCACTATCAGAACTCTGGTCATCATAAAGAGCATCTATTTTCTTCATTAAGTCCTTCTTGAGCTGTACAGAAGTAGATGAGGCAACAGAGGGTGTAGCAGCAGATGTTGAAGCAGTAACATCAGCAGATAGAGTAGAAGCAGAAACAACAGCAGTAGTAACTATAGGCTCTGGAGAGGTGACAGCGGCAGCAACAGTCTCACTAACAACAATAGAAACAACAGCAGAGAAATCATCAGAAACTGCAGAAGGCTCAAACTCAGGTGCCTCTGACATAAGAATTTCCTTGGAAATTGGTTCAACAGTAATAACAAAAACTTCAGCAGCAGTATCAACATTTTAAGCAGCAGTAGAGGCAACAATATCAGAATCAACAATAATGCTTTCTTCAGAAGAAGCAGCAACATACACTGAATTGACAAAGGAGGTGATAATGCTTGGGTCACAGCAAGAGAATGACACAAGTGGCTTGGATAGATCCTCTGGAGGCTGGACAGCAATTATCTCTGGCAGATAGCTGAAGTATGCAGAATCAAAATTTGAAAGCAAAGACCTGAGGTCTATTGCAAGGACTGCAGCAGGAGGAATTTGTGCTTGAGGCACAGCAACAGCAGCAAGAGCAGGAGCAGAAGAAGCAACAATAACAGCAGCAGCAGTAGATAGGCTCATAGAAACAGCAGCAGCAGGAAGACTCAATTCATAGGGCATCTCCCCCTGCCTGGATTCAGACAAGGCTGGATCAAGGCACACTGCTGTAGGGGCTGCCTGAGGGATTAGGGAGGAGAGCCTGGCAGAGAGAGCTGCCACTGACAGGTGTAGTGGAGCCAAGGATGTCTCCAACATAAGAGAGAGCCTGGGGGCAAGCAACTCATACAACCTGTCAGCAAGGGCTGGAAGGTCTACTTGCTCAATGGTGACTGGAGCAGAGGTAGAATATGGAGGAGCAGCTGAGGGTGAGGGTAGTGGAGAGCTGGTGAAAGGTGGAAGGGATGGCTGAGGTGTTGGTAAGGTGGATATGGAGGACAGTGGGATGGAAATAGATGGGGTGAATGTGGGTTGGTCAATAATTTCTTGTAGAAGGTCTTAATAGGAAGTGGAGGATGAGGGTAGCTCAGGAGGAGAGGATGGTGAATCATCCATAAAGGAATCATCAATCAGGGTGAAGGATGGAATGGAGGGTGATGAAGTGACATCTGGTGGAGGGTAGGAGAATAATGGATGGAATTGTTCTTCTAGTGTTGGAAGAATAGGTACTGGAGATGGTGTGGATGTTGGAGAGGGGCTGGATATGATGATGGTGGATGGAGCTGGAATGGTAGAAGGTATGGGAAGGGATGGAATTAGAGGAGAAGGAGGAGAGGCAACAACAGCAGGCCGGTCATCTGTAGGGGCAGAGACCTATAGAGAGGTGACTCTTAGAGTCCTTGTGCCTGATGGAGTGCTGGAGGAGGGCCTGCTGGGCTTACTGATTTGTCTGTCCCATTTTCCAAAGAGGGCACAAGACAGTCTCTTGGAAGCATTGATATGGATTCCAGAGGAGACCAGCAAAGCAGGGCACATATGCTGCAGGAACACCCCAATGATCCTTCCAAAGTTGACAAAAATTTTGTTGATTTTCTTCTTTATAAGGTCAAAGAAGACTTCTCCCCAATTCAGATTTTTTCTATCTACAGGAGCTCCCATGAGGCAGAGCTGATACCTTGAGATTGTATCATGGACAGAGTGCTTAGCCAGTAGCACTTTCCCAACAACATCTGTCAGGAATCTGTATTCCACAGATAAGTGCTTTTTTAGGAGCTTGCTAGGGTTGGCCTCAGAATAACCCATTCTGGCAAGCAAATCAGTAGACTCTTCTCCAGACAGGTCAGCAGTATCTCCACAATTTCTCAACTCAAAAACCTCTGATAAAATTGCTGGGGTTATAGGTACCTGTGTGCTAGATATGGACCCAACAATTGTGTTGTTATCTTGATTGTGGGCAGTGTAGACCCATTCTTTGATCTCATCAGATGCAATCCTGATCCTTGTAGTCATAATTCCAGTCAGGTTCTGCTCCTTAAATAGCCCCAAAATATCTTGAAAGACCTGGACAGTTGTGCTGAAGGATTCCCTGTCAATGTCGAAGCCAGCATCAAACTTCATGGCAGCAAGAACAGCAACAGACACAGCCATGGGTACCTGCAAAAATTCAGTAAACAAAACGACCAAGAGCAGAACTGTTTGGAGGGAAAGAAAATTCTTGCAGAGAAATCGAAAGCGCAAAGGAGAACGACGGCGAAAAATGAATTTTATATTAGGGTTCGACGCAGAATTGGAAAGATCGTTGAACTCAGTTCGACGATCGAGGCTACTACAGGAATCTGAAGAGTCTTCAACATCGTCGATCTCCGTTCGACGATATTGGAGAGCGTCGAGCTCCGTTCGACGATCGTTCAGAGAACAAAATCGTCGAGCGCCGTTTGACGATCGTTGACCGGAAGAGATAGTTCATACTATCTAAGAAACGCTGAACTTAGTTCGACGATTTTGGAAATCGTCGATCTCCGTTCAACGATCTGGGGGAAAATCGTCGAGCGCAGTTCAGAGATCAGAAAAACTCTAGACACTAAGAAAAATCAGGATGTTTGCCTAGTCTTGGTCAATTTTTAGGCTTTCAAAATCTTGGATATTATTTAAGACTTCCTCCATCTAACATTCCTAACTGATTTAGGAAGAAGGTGTGTTTCTTTTCATCCAATGGCTTGGTGAAAATATCTCCCCTTTGTAAATCAGTTGGGATATATTGTAGTTCAATTTTATTCTTTTCAACATTATCCCTTAAGAAATGATGCCTAATCTCTATGTGTTTTGTCCTACTATGGAGTACTGGATTTTGAGCTATAGAAATAGCACTAGTGTTGTCACAAAATATTTTAGACTTCTCTAAGTTGTAGCCATAGTCTAGGAGTTGGTTTTGAATCCACAAGATTTGTGAACAACAACTGCCTGCAGCCATATATTCAGCTTCAGCAGTTGAAGTTGACACAGATGTTTGTTTCTTACAAAACCAAGAGACAAGTCTGTCACCAAGGAACTGACAAGATCCACTGGTGCTTTTCCTGTCAATTCTGCATCCAGCATAGTCAGCATCAGAGAATCCAGTTAAATCAAATGCTGAATCTTTTGGATACCAGAGACCTAGATTTGGACAACTTTTAACATAAATGAGAATCCTCTTTACTAGTGTTAGGTGTGACTCTCTAGGGCTTACTTGGAACCTAGCACATATACATGTAGCAAACATTTTATCTGGTCTACTAGCTATAAGGTACAGTAAAGAGCCAATCATTGCTCTCTATGTTGTCTGATCAACAGGTTTCCCATGTTCATCAGTATCTAATACAGAATTAGTAGGCATGGGTGTTTTCATACAAGATGTTTCAGACATACCAAATTTTTTAACCAATTCATTTGCATACTTGGTTTGAGAAATGAAGATGCCTTCAGCATGCTGTTTGACTTGTAATCCTAGAAAGAAGTATAGCTCACCCATGCTACTCATCTCAAATTTAGAATGCATTAGGTTGGAAAACCTTCTGCGCAATTTGGAGTCAGTAGAACCAAAAATAATATCGTCTACATAAATCTGTACTAGTAGGGTATGGGACTTATGGGTTCTAATAAAAAGAGTTTGGTCTACTCTACCCCTTATAAAACCATTTTCCAAGAGAAAGCATGCTAGGGTCTCATACCATGCTCTAGGAGCTTGCTTGAGACCATATAATGCTTTATTCAATCTAAAAACATGATCAGGATAAGTTGGAGAGATAAAACCTGGAGGTTGTCTGACATATACTTCCTCTTTGATGTCTCCATTTAAAAAGGCACTTTTGACATCCATCTGATATACCTTGAAGCCTTTATGTGCAGCATAAGCTAAGAATATTTTGATGGCTTCTAATCTTACAACTGGTGCAAAAGTCTGGTCGTAGTTTATCCCTTCTTCTTGAGAGTATCCCTGAGCAACTAGTCTTGCCTTGTTTCTTACAATTACTCCTTGATCATCCAGTTTGTTTCTGAATACCCATTTTGTTCCAACAATAGAATGATCCTTGGGCTTTGGCACTAGTTCCCATACTTTGTTTCTCTCAAATTGATGTAACTCCTCTTGCATTGCAATGATCCAGTGTGGATCTTGCTCTGTATCTTGAATGGACTGAGGTTCAAATTGAGATAGGAAGCAGGTGTGCAACAGGTTTTGGTTGAACTAATTTCTGTTTTGCACACCAGCTGAGATGTCTCCAATTATTTGGGAAATTGGATGGTCTCTTGATGTTACTAAATCAACAGGGGGTGTTGATTGTTCACCAACCTATGTTGTTGTTTCCTCTTATGGTACAACAACTGGCTCTTCAAGTTGTTCTTCAATATGTTGAGCACTTTCTTCATCTTCACTGCTTTCATCCCCTTAAGTAACCTGTAGCTTGTTCAAGTCTTCAACTAGAGAATGTTCCTGTAAGGGTTCTATGGTAGAAGAGATCTTCTCCTTGAAAGACATGTTAGATTCATCAAATGATATATGAACAGATTCCTCAATTTTTAGAGATGATTTATTATAGACCCTATAAGCCTTGCTGATCATGGAGTATCCCAGAAACACTCCTTCATCAGCTTTGGCTTGAAATTTTGCTAAATATTTCTTGTCATTGTTATGAATGTAGCAAATACGACCAAAGACTCTAAAATAGTCAACTTTAGGTTTCTTCCCTTTGAGTAATTCATAGGGAGTCTTTCCCTTTAGTTTATGTATCAGACTTCTATTCAGCACATAGTTGGAGGTGTTCACTGCCTCTGCCCAAAAGGATAGAGGAAGGTGAGCATCTGACAACAATGTAGTGGCTGATTCAATAAGGGTTCTATTTTTCCTTTCAGCTACCCCATTTTGTTGAGGAGTTCTAGGAGCTGAGAAAGTATGTCTGATCCCTTCACTCTGACAGAACTCTTGCATAAGAAGAGAATCAAACTCTGTCCCATGATCACTTCTGATCAGGGCAATGTGAGTATTGAACTCAATCTGTATACATTTGAGAAACTCTGTCAGACACTTAAAGTTATCAGACTTCTTCCTTAGAAAGAACACCCAAGTGAATCTAGAGAAGTCATCTACAACTACTAAAGTGTAGGATTTCCCTCCTAGGCTTTGTACTCTGATGGGTCCAAAAAGATCCATGTGTAACAGATACAATATCCTAGGTGAATCACTCTTATTAAGTGACTTAAAGCTGTTTTTAGTTTGCTTGCCTAATTGACAAGCCCTGCAGAGTCCTTCCTTCTTGTAGGGGCCAGAAGGTAGTCCTCTAACAAGGTTGTCCTTGGATAGCCTAGCAATAGTTCTAAGGTTTAGGTGTCCTAGTCTCTTATGCCATAAAATATTTGGTCTACAGACAGAATTAAATAAGCAAATATCTATATCAGTTGAAAAAAAATCTACTAGATAGATGTTACCTTTCCTTTTACCTGTCAACACAGTTGTGTTGTCCTCTGACTTGATTTTGCATAAGGCTTTGCTGAAGGTCACCTGGTAGCCTTCATCACACAGCTGACTGATGCTAATTAGGTTGTGCTTCAGTCCTTCCACATAAGCTACCTTCTTGAAAGTTACTGATCCAATCTGGACTGCATCATATCCTTTAGTCTGTCCAAAGTTTGAATCACCAAAGATAACTTTGGGTCCAAGCTTGGCTCTAAAGGAAGTGAGGTTGTCCTTGTTCCCTGTCATGTGCTTAGAGCACCAACTATCCAAGTACCATTGCTGGTTAGATGTTGGATAGGTCTTCACCTGCACATAAGACAATTCATTTGTTTTTGACCCAGTTTACCTTGGGCCTAGGTTGATTACCTTTAAATTCTGAAATGAAAGACATCCCAGGTTGACTCTTTTATCCTTTAGGATGATATCTCCTTGGAGGTATAATCCATTCAGTATAACGTTTAAAGATTTGGGATGTAGGACCCTTAGGATTGAATTTTGATTTGGCTTTGAAAAATTTTCCAGAGCTTTGACCTCTGTTCGACGATCTTGGAGCTGCGTTCGACGATCTTGGGTCAGATCGTCGAGCTCCGTTCGACTGCCGACTGTAGCTGAGATCAGGTACTTGAGATTGTCGAGCTGCGTTCGACGATTTTGGCTGAGATCGTCGAGCTGCGTTCGGCGATCGTCGATCTCCGTTTGGCGATCGTCGATCTTCGTCTGACGATTTCTGCTGGGACTTAGTTTTCTGGGGCAGATCAGAATTTTTCCTAGCAACCTCTACAAATCCCTTTACTTTGTCAGAAATGAATTTGATTGGAGTTGTTAGAACTATGGGTTGGCTGGATGAAGAACCCAAGCCCAGTGTACTATTGAATCTGGAGTTCACTGTGCTTGTGATGTCCATCAGCTTGATGCTTCTCCCATTAAGGGATTCTTCAAGCTTCTTGGCCTCAGAGAGCTCACTTTTCAGTGAAGCTATCTATTCCCTACAGCACTCCAACTCCTGAGAGAGTTTGAGGTTTTCTGACTTTAAAGTATTGTGTTCAAATAATTAATTTCTGAGAGAGATAATTTCTTTCTCAGACTTTAGCAGGTCTAAACACAGTGCTTTAAATTCAGATTTAAAGTCCTATGAACTAAAATCAAAAGAACCAATTACCTGATCTTCTTCAGGTTGAGTCTCTGAGTCTGACTCTGACTCCTCTTCTTCTGAATTATGATGTGAGGCATTGATTGCCATCATGCAGAACTCTTTCTCTTCTGCATCATCTTCATCATCACTGGAGCTGCATGATGCTTCTGACTCTTCTTCAGTCTCACTCCAGGATTCAGCAACAAACCCTTTTCTTGTATGTTTGTTTTTGCTTGATGAAGGTTTGCCATTTCCATTCCTCTTGTAGTCTTTCTCCTTTCTTCTTTCTTTCCTGTCCCTTCTGTCCTTGTTTTTGTTCTCTGGACAGTTAGGAACTATGTGCCCTAGTTCCCTGCAACCAAAGAAAATAATGTCTTTATTATTGTTAATGGACTTATCATACCTTGGCTTATCCTGCTCCTTATATGATCTCCTTCTGAAGTCCTTTCTGGCCATCTTGTAGAATCTTTTGGCCAATAGACTGAGTAGTTCATCATTGCCTGTGGCTTTGTCTTCAGGCAGATCTTCAGTTGCCTTGAAGGCTATGGTCTTCTCTTTTCTTGTGGCTGGAGAGGCAGCCTTCTGTTCTTCTTCTCTATTTTTGATGAGTAGCTCATAAGATTTGTGCTTACCCAATAGAGCTTCAGTGGTTATCTCATTCAAACTTCTGGCATCCTTAATTGGTCAGATTCTTGAATCCCAATTGCTAGGGAAGCACATTAGGATCTTGTCATTGAGTTCAGTTAGAGAGATCTCTTTGTCCAATGTCCTGAGTTCACTGACAATTAGACTTAGCCTGTTGTACATGTCTCCCACTGACTCAGTTTCTCCCTTCTTGAAATTCTCATATTGAGAGATGAGATGGGATCTCCTATCCTTTCTCTCATCAGCTGAGCCTGAGACTATTTCTGAGAGTTTGTCCCAAATTTCCTTTGCTGAATTGCATTCAGCCACCTTTTGAAATATGTCATCAGACATTGTCTGGGCCAAGATGTTCATAGCCTTGGCATCAGCTACCTTCCATCTCTTGATATCAGCATCTGTTCCTGATGGAGGTGGAACAGCATTTGTACTTGTGTTCTCTGGGGGGTCTTGGACACACTGTCAAAACAGAGTTAAAAATATCTTCGTCAATAGAATTCATGTACTGTCTGATCCTTGCATTCCAAAGTGCAAACTTGGATAGATTGCACACTGGAGGTCTGGTACTAACATAATCTTTGTTTTGTGCCATGATTTGTGAAAGCAAAATCTAATAATAAAATACAAAAGAAAGCAGATCTAACTTTGGATCTTTGGGTTCAGGTGTTAGCCTATGCAACCACCAAGGTGTGGTATGTTTAACCAACCTCACTTTGATACCAATTGAAAGTGCAGCTAGATCTGATATACTCTAAGGGGGGGGGGGTGGGTGGGTGGGTGGGTGAATAGAGTATATGGTGCTTTGAAACTTTTTACAACAATTGTTGTAATAACAGTGAGCAGGGAAGAAGTTGAAAATCTAATCACAGAACTAAACTATACAAAAGCTAATCACAGAATAATCAAGGCCAGAAACAAAAATAAAGACAAGCAGAACCAGAAGACACAAGGAAATATAGTGGTTCCCCTAAACTTGGGTACATCCACTCTTCTACCACCCTAGGTAGGAATCCACTGCAGGATGAGTTGATCAGGTGTCCTGGGGACCAATGAGCTTTTGATAAGGTGCTCAAAAACCAAACAGATTTTTTGATCAGGTGTCTTGCCACCATTGAGCTTTTGACATGGTGCTCAAAAACCAAGCTCAAACTTTTGAAGGGAGCTTGAGAAACCCTTTACAGAGAGGGGGTGAGAGAGTGATGGAAGTCTTCTCTTTCTCAAACAACTGAGAAGACTATGTGGATTGTTGATGTCAAAGCTCCCCCTGAATCCTTGAGATCTTCAGGAAAAGAAGCTTTGCTGAGGGTGATAGGCCTTCAAAGATTGAACTCCAGTAATAGATGATTTCAACAATGACTGAAATGTTGGATGTCTGAAGTCTTGAAATATGTTGGCCTTGAACACTTGAAAACTAAAGAGATCTGAAGATTTCAGAGAAGGTTAATCTCCTTGGATGAGTGTTCTTGAGAATTCTTTTAGACATATTATTTTGTTGAAGATTACTGATGTCTGTCTGTGTGTGTCTGTAATCGGAATGTCTCTCTGCAACCTTTTCTCTCTTAGATTCAAAAAAGAAATTCTTTTCTTTTATTCTCTAATACTGAACAAAACATTCTCTGAGAAGAATAGCCGTTGGTCTGTATTAATTGCATCCTTAATTGCAAAAATCTCTTGTGGAGGAAAGTCCATAGAATTAGTCCTTGAAACTTGGTCCAGAAATGAATGAAAATGGCTAGGAAATCTCTGAATTAATTGCAGAATAACTCAACTGATTTAAATTTGAATCTAGAAACATCCTTGAAGTTATCTGAAAATGTCAAACTGAGCTCTGCTATCGTCGAACTGAGCTCAGCGATATGGACCAATACAGCAGCAAAATATCGTCGATCTGAGCTCAAAGATCGTCGAACTGAGCTCAGAGATAGAAATACAAAGCTGAGTCAAGATCGTCGACCTGAGCTCACCGATCGTCGAATGGAGCTCGACGATATGATGAAGTTGAGCTCAGCGATCGTCGAACGGAGTTCGACGATCTGTCGAAGTTGAGCTAGATGATCGTCGATCGGAGTTCGACGAATCATTGTGCTGAGCTCGATGATATGACTTGGTCTCCAAACAGAAAATCCTGGTCTTGAGGGCAGCTTCCAAACCTAGACTTCTAACCCTTAGACTCAATTCTAATTGACCTTTTGAACTATACTGGAGGTCAAGCATTGGTTTCCTAGAGACATAGTGATCCTGACACAAATTAGTAATAGGGTGTTCCAACAATCTCCCCCTATTTGGGTTAGGATTACTATTTACAAACTTTGGAAAAATTAAATAACAACATTCAAGCAGCAAAATAGAAAAGCAACAAGCTAGACAATTGCAGAACCACAGAGATATATATCATCCAGATAGTAATCAGAAATCACAGAAATTGTCACCTTAAATTGTCATTTCTTTTCTTTGCCCTTAACCAGTTTAATCTCTCTGTTGGGATTGAGGGCTTCCTTCTTTGATCTGGTATCATCTGCTGCACCTAAAGATGTTTGCTGTTTAGGACTGGGAACCACAACTTCAGGATGTAATTCCATATACCTGTCAGAATCAAAGAACTTGCTTGATGCATATCTTTCTAGCTCTTTCTTTCTTTGTTCAGACATTGTTGAGATATTAGATGAATCTTTTCCTTGCTCTCTAGCCTTTTTGATCTGATCCAGTGCAGCTAGTTCCTTTAATCTTACAGTCCAAGCAGCTGGATTATTCTCAGGATCCTCAAAAGGTACAGATGGCTCATATCTGTTAGAGGGATTGTCTTGAGGAGGCCTGGAAGACACAAATTCTTTCAGCTTATAGGGAAAAGGACCAGATGTTGTATCGGCTGAAATTTGTCCTCCCATGGAATATGGGTGTTGCCTGGAGTACCCTTTGGAGTAGACTTGGAGATCTCTTTGATTTCCTCTGTATCCTGCTCTCCTAGAATGAGAATCCCTGGATTGGCCTCCCCTATTATAGGATCTAGCATGAGGCTGATAGGGGCCTGACATCTGGCAGGGGGTTGAGCTATAGAGCTTCCACCTGCACCTGCATCAGGAGGAGGTGGTGGAGGAGGATGAGAGTGTTGGAATTGAGAGGAACCCTTTTGATATTTTCTCTTCTTTTTCATTGCCTTCAGCTGATTCTTAGAGTACTGCATCCAGTGCTCAGTAATAGGGCAGTCATGAAGAATGTAGTATGGAATATCATTGTTGTCTTTGACCTTGGTAGGAGGTACTCTCTTCATGGCTTTGCTCCTTGCCTTTATTTTCCTGGCAAGGGTAGCAGAAGAGTCATCAGAGTCTGTTCTGTACTCATCACTATCAGAACTCTGGTCATCATAAAGAGCATCTATTTTCTTCATTAAGTCCTTCTTGAGCTGTACAGAAGAAGATGAGGCAACAGAGGGTGTAGCAGCAGATGTTGAAGCAGTAACATCAGCAGATAGAGTAGAAGCAGTAACAACAGCAGCAACAACTATAGGCTCTGGAGAGGTGACAGCAGCAGCAACAGTCTCACTAACAACAGCAGAAACAACAGCAGAAACAACAGCAGAGAAATCATCAGAAACTGCAGAAGGCTCAAACTAAGGTGCCTCTGACATAAGAATTTCCTTGGAAATTGGTTCAACTGTAATAACAAAAACTTCAACAGCAGTATCAACATTTTCAGCAGCAGTAGAGGCAACAATATCAGAAGCAACAATAATGCTTTCTTCAGAAGAAGCAGCAACATACACTGAATTAACAAAGGAGGTGATAATGCTTGGGTCACAGCAAGAGAATGACACAAGTGCCTTGGATAGATACTATGGAGGCTGGACAGCAATTATCTCTAGCAGACAGCTGAAGTATGCAGAATCAAAATTTGAAAGAAAAGACCTGAGGTCTTTTGCAAGGACTGCAGCAGGAGGAATTTGTGCTTGAGGCACAGCAACAGCAGCAAGAGCAGGAGCAGAAGAAGCAGCAATAACAGCAGCAACAGCAGATAGGCTCATAGAAACAGCAACAGCAACAGTAGCAGCAGGAAGACTCACTTTATAGGGCATCTCCCCCTACCTAGATTCAGACAAGGCTGGATCAAGGCACACTACTGTAGGGGCTGCCTGAGGGATTAGGGAGGAGAGCCTGGCAGAGAGAGCTGCCACTGACAGGTGTATCAAAAATGCTTAACAAATTAACCAAATCTACTGTGGGATTTAAAATAAAATCACCAGCAGTAATTAACTCTTCTGGGACTACATCTTCCATATCCATGTCAGTCTCAATAATCTGAATTAAATTAATTAAATCTGTATCTATAAGCTCTGTATCTACTGCTATTGCTACTGCCTCTGCATCTGCTGGAGCTGGAGCTGTTGAAACTGAAACTGAGACTGCTGCTACTTGAGCTGATGCAGCTTCTTCATCAAGCATCTCCCCCTGTCTGGTTACAGTATCAACCGGAGTCAGGCCCGTAAATGAAGAGGGGCCAGCAGAAAGGGCAGAGATTTGAGCAGATAGGGTAGAGATGGAAGCAGTAAGAGGTGTAATGGCCTTTACTATTAGAGTTTTGATGAGGGGTGTGATGAGAGTAATGACAGATGAGATGGTGGAGGGATCCAGTGATGAAGTGACAGATGGAGTTACAGATGGTGGTTGAGGGGAAACAATTGGAGGGATGGTAGATGTTGGTGAGGATGGGGGGATGGAATCTTGCATGGAGTCATCCTAGATGGATTGATTTAGATGAGGAGGAGTATTGGGAGGAGATGTCAGGAGATTGAAGGATGGTATGGAGGATAAGTGTGGTGGAAGAGGAGATGAAGGTGGTGTTGGAAAAGGGGAGGGTTGATGATAGTCCTGAAAAGGAGATGAGGGGATGTTGGTAAGATTTAGGGGTGGAGAGGTGGCAGAAGATGTAACTGTAGTAGGAACATGAACTTGTTGGAGTTGTTGTTGGAGTTGTGGATGTGGTTGAAGAGAGGGAGTATGAACTGTGGAGGGTGATTGTTGTTGAGTTGCTGCAAGGGATGGAGGTGTGGGAATGATCTCATCAGCAATGTGGGGAGTGGCTCTAACAGCCCTTGTGCTTTCAGAAGCTGGGGTGGAAGAGGTTGAAGCCTTGGATGGCTTGGATATAGTCCTCTCCCACCTGCCAAACAAGGCACATTTTAGCCTCTTGCTGACATTAATGAATATGGTTGGGGACACCAGTGATTCAGCAGCCTTCTCCTTCAGGAAGATCCCTAGGATCCTTCCAAAATAGACTTCCTTCTTATTGTTCTTTTTCTTTATTAGATCAAATATAATCTGAGCCCAGTCGACTTTTTTCTTATTTACCACTGCAGACATGACCAAAATTTGATGCTTGGTAATATAGTCATGGGCAGTGTGCTTGCCTAGCAAGACTTTCCCAACAATATCTGCCAGAAATTTATATTCTGCAGATAAATGATTCTTCAACAGTTTATGGGGATTATCTCCAGCATAGCCCATCAAACATAACATCATATCATATTCCTCGGAATCTATTTCCAGTTCTTCTTCACCATTGTTCAATTCAAAATTTTCAGTTAATACTGCGGGAGAGAGAGTTATAGTATTACCCGCAATTGTTCCTGTCAGGGTATTCTCTTCTAATGTTGATGAAGTGTAGACCCATTCTCTAGTCTTTGTTCTAGAAAGTTTGATCCTGGTTGTCGTTAGGTTCTTCAGTTTCTGTTCTTCCAGAAGTTCCAAAATATGTAAAAAGATCAGGTCTGAGTGTTGAAATGAGTCGAAGTCAACATCGAAGTCGGTGTCGAACTTCATTGCAGCTAGGCTTCCTGCTTGAATCACCATGAAATCACCTGCAAGAGAGAAAAATTGCGATCAATGGCAAAGGGAATAGAAAGAACGGGACAAAGGTCGAAGAAAACCTAATTATAAGATTTTTTGGAATATGAATCGACAAACTCCGTTCCACAAAAAATAAGAAATTCTTCGACCTGAGATCGACAAAATAATTGATAATGAAATAATTCGTCGAGCTCAGCTGGAAGAGTTGAAGACATTTCATCGAGCTCCGTTCGACGAAAGTTTTCTGAAGTGGATTCGTCGATCTCCGTTTGACGAAAACAACTTCAGTCACAGAGAGTTCGTCGACCTTCATTCGACGAATATCTCCCGAACTTTCCCTAGTTCGTCGAGCTCGGTTCGACGAACTCTGGATAATTCGTCGAGTGCAGATAGAAACTAAACTAAGTCTTCTTCATTGATCATTCCAAGCTGATTTATAAATAATAAGTGATTTCTCTCATCCAGAGGTTTGGTGAAAATATCAGCTCTTTGTAAATTAGTGTAAATATAGACAATATTAATTTTGTTTTTGTCTACACACTCTCTAATGAAGTGATGCATAATATCTATATGCTTAGTCCTACGGTGATGGACTGGATTTTGTCCTATCGCTATACCACTTGTGTTATCACAAAAAAGAGTTGAATTATTTAAGTTGAGACCGTAGTCTAGGAGTTGGTTTTGGATCCACAACATCTAAGAATAACAACTATCTGCTGTAATATATTCTGCTTCAGCAGTTGAGGTGGATACAGAAGACTGTTTCTTGCAAAACCAAGATACCAACCTCATACCAAGGAACTGACAAGTCCCTGAGGTGATTTTTCTATCAACCATGCATCCAGCAAAGTCAGCATCTGGAAATCCAGTTATATCAAGTTCTGACTCAGCAGGATACTATAGGCCTAGACTAGGACAACCCTTTATATATCTCAAAAATCTTTTTAAGAAAATTAGATGAGATTCTTTATGGTTCACTAGGAAACTAGCACAAAGACATGTGGTAAACATGATATCAGGTATGCTTGATGTTAGATATAGTAGGGACCCAACAATGCCCCTATATAATTTCTAATCCACAGGTTTCCCATATGCATCAGAGTCAATCACAATATTAGTATTCATAGGTGTTTTCTTTGCTGAAGTATCAGCCATCCCAAACTTCTTTATAAGCTCTTTAGCATACTTAGCTTGAGAGATGAAGATGCCATGAGGCAACTGTTTCACTTGGAGACCAAGGAAGTAGGAAAGCTCACACATGCTACTCATTTCAAATTTTGAATGCATGAGGTCAGATAACCTCTTGCATAATTTGGAATCAGTAGACCCAAATATGATGTCATCCACATATATTTGCACTAACAATATTTGATCCTTATGATGTCTATTGAAAAGTGTTCTATCTACTATGCCTCTAATGAATTTAATCTCTATCAAAAAGTTGGCTAGGGTCTCATACCAAGCTCTTGGAGCTTGCTTGAGACCATAAAGAGCTTTATGCAATTTGAGAACATGATAAAGGTGAGTTGGAGAGACAAAACCTGGAGGTTGTTCAACATAAACATCTTCTTTAAGTACTCTATTCAAGAATGCACTCTTCCCATCCATCTGATACACCTTGAATCTCTTGTAGGTTGCATAGGCCAAGAATATTTTGATTGTATCTAACCTTGCCACAGGTGCAAAGGTTTTATCACAATCTATTCCTTCCTCTTACTTGTATCCTTGAGCAACAAGTCTAGCCTTGTTCCTCAATATTGTACCTTGGGCATCCAATTTATTTCTACCCATTTGGTTCCAATGAATGGATAGTCTTGGGGTCTTGGAACCAAATCCCAAACACTACATCTCTCAAATTGATTTAATTCCTCCTACATTGCAATGATCCTGTGGGGATCTTGCTCAGCATCATAGATGGATAGATGTTCAACCTGAGAGAGAAAACATGCATGCATCAAATCTTGGTTGAGTTGATGCCTGGTCTGTACACTTGCTGATATGTCTCCAATCACTTGAGATCTGGGGTGATCCCTTAGTGTGGCAAGATCAGTGGGTGGAGTTTGTTCTGCAATGACATTAGGAACTAATTCCTCTTGTGGAATTATGTTTGCTGTTGGGAGAATATCAATCCCTTCAGTGCCTTCATATTCACTTTCTTCATTAACTTGTGGAGAAGGATGTGTTGGGATCTCTTGGGTAAGGTTTAGTCCATCCAAATTCTCACACAAGTGAGGTACCTGCAAATTACTTTTGGTAGAAATCTCATTCTCCTTGCAAGACATGTTAGATTCATCAAATGTAACATGGATAGACTCTTCAATTTTTAGAGATGATTTATTAAAAACCCTATAGGCTTTGCTTACTTGGGAATATCCTAGAAAGATTCCCTCTTAAGCCTTGGCCTCAAACTTTCTAATATATCTTTTGTTGTTATTGTGAATATAACATATACATCCAAATACTTAAAAATAATTGATTTTAGGTTTCTTCCCTTTAAGTAATTCATAGGGAGTCCTATTCTTTAGTTTATGAATTAAACTCATATTCAGGACATAATTTGTTATGGTCACAGCCTCTGCCCAAAAGATTAGGGGCATGTAAGCATCTACAAGCAATGTACCTGCAGCTTCAATGAGTGTCCTATTTTTCCTTTCAGCTAACCCATTTTGTTGAGGTGTTCTAGGAGTTGAGAAGCAATGTCTGATACCTTCCTTCTCACAGAACTCATGCATAAAAAGAGACTCAAACTCCGTGCCTTGATCACTTCTGATCAATGCAACATGAGTAGAGAACTCAATCTGTATGGTCCTGAGAAAATCTGTAAAAACCTTAAAGGTATCTGACTTAGATCTCAGAAAGGATACCCAAGTGAACCTGTAGAAGTCATCCACAATAACTAAGATGTAAGATTTCCCTCCTAGGTTTTGTACAACAATGTGTCCAGAGAGATCCACGTGTAGCAAATATAAAATACTAAGTGAATCACTTTTATTAATAGATTTAAAACTAGATTTAGTTTGCTTGCCTAGTTGACAAGCCCTACAAAGGACTTCCTTCTAGTAGTGACTAGAAGGTAAACCTCTAACAAGATTGTCTTTTGATAGCCTATCAATGTTTTTCAAGTTTACATGACCTAGCCTTTTATGCCATAAATCATTCTGATTACTAGTAATATTAACTAAGCAAATATCAGAATTGGCAGATAAAAAATCAACTAAATATATGTTGCCTTGTCTATTTCCAATTAAAATAGTTTGATTTTCCTTATTAAAAATAATACAAGAGGATGAGTTAAAGTGTACCTGATAACCTTCATCACATAACTGACTTATGGAGATGAGGTTATGCTTGAGTTCTCTTATATAAGTTACTTACTTAAAAGTAACAGCTCCAATCTTCACTTCTCCAAAACCTTCTAAATGGGCGCATTTAGAATCCCCAAAGATAACCTTTAGCCCCAGCTTGGACTTGTATTTGTTTAAGATGTCCTTACTGCCAGTCATAGGTTTGGAGCAATCACTGTCCATGTACCAATTCTGATTCACACTTGGATAGCTTTTCACCTGCAATGAAATACAATTAATTATTCTTGACACAGGTTACCTTGGGTCCTTTGTTTTGCTGGTATGAAAAGCTAGAAATGACAGAAAATTCTATTTAGGATTTGTACCCTAAAGGGTGATATCTCTTAGGTGGTATAACCCAATCAGCTACAAGATTAAATGGTTTCCTGGAATTATTAGAGTTGCTGTTGAAATTACAATTTCTGTTAAGTCTTTCTGGTTCGACGAATTTCTGTGAGTTCGTCGACCAGAGTTCGACGAATTGTGTTGAGATCGTCTATCTCTGCATAGAGAATGAACATATTCGTTTTCTGTGCCCCACGTTCGTCGACCTCTGCTCGACGAACCATACAGAGTTCGTCGATCGCAGTTATACGAATAATTATAACTATAGTTTTCGTTCAGAGTTCGTCGATCTGGGTTCGACGAACTTGCTGCATTTTGTCGATCTAAGTTCGATGAATTCTGCTGAACCTTGTCTTTACTTAAGGTTTTCTGATTTTTGGTTTTCAGACCTATTGATTTGGGAACATTTTCTACTGTTTGTTTATGATTTGTTTTCTCTTTCCCCTTAGTAGAAACAAATTTGATTGGGGTTGTCAGTATGTTTTTTCTGAGGATGTGGGGGCAAACTTGATGAAGCACCAAAGCCTAGCTTGCCATTGAGTCTGGCATTTATAGTGCTTGTGATGTCCATCAGCTTGAGGCTTCTTCCATTAAGAGTGAAAGTGCAGCTAGATCTGATATACTCTAGAGGGGGGGTGAATAGAGTATATGGTGCTTGAAAGCTTTTTACAAAAATGGTTGTAATGTGAGTAAGCAGGGAAGCAATTATAAATCTAATTACAGAACTAAAATAATCATAAGCTAATCACAGAATAATCACAGCCAGAAACAAAAATAAAGACAAGCAAAACCAGATGACACAAGGAAATATAGTGGTTCCCCTAAACTTTGGTACATCCACTCTTCTAGAACCCTAGGTAGGAATCCACTGCAGGATGAGTTGATCAGGTGTCCTGGGCACCAATGAGATTTTGATAAGGTGCTCAAAAACCAAATCAGATTTTTTGATCAGGTGTCTTGCCACCAATGAGCTTTTAACAAGGTGCTCAAAAACCAAGTTCAAACTTTTGAAGGGAGTTTGAGAAACCCTTTACAGAGATGGGGGTGAGAGAGTGATGGAAGTCTTCTCTTTCTCAAACAGCTGAGAAGACTATGTGGATTGATGGTGTCAAAGCTCCCCCTGAGTCCTTGAGATCTTCAGGAAAAGAAGCTTTGTTGTAGGGTGATAGGCCTTCACAAGTTGAGCTCCAGCAAAAGATGATTTCAGTAACAGCTGAAATGTTAGATGTCTGGAGTCTTGAAATATATTAGCGTTGAACACTTAAGAAAAGAGAGATATGAGGATTTGAGAATGTTTGATCTCCTTGGATGTGTGTTCTGAGAATTCTTTGCGACAGAATATTTGTTTCTTGTTCTAAAGATTACTGATGTCTGTCTGTGTATCTGTGTTCTATGTGAGATTCAAAAATCCTTCTCTTTTATTCTCTTGTACAGAATGGAAAAACATCCTCTATCAAGAATAGTCATTGGCCTGCACTGATTGCATCCTTAATTGCAAAATGTCTTCTGGAGGAAAGTCCATTGAAATATTCCTTGAAAATCCCTTGAAACTTGGTCCAGAAATGAATGAAAACGGCTAGTAAATCTTCTGAATTAATTGCAGAATAACTCCTTAACTGATTTGAATTTGAATCTTGAAAATCCTTGAAGTTATCTGAAAACGTCGAACTGAGCTCTGTTATCGTTGAACTGAGCTCAGCGATATGGATTTATACAGCAGCAAAATATCGTCGATCTGAGCTTAAAGATCGTCGAACTTAGCTCAGAGATAAAGATCCAAAGCTGAGTCAAGATCGTCTAACTGAGCTCACCGATCGTCAAATGGAGTTCGACGATATGATGAAGTTGAGCTCAGCGATCGTCGAATGGAGGTCGACGATCTGTTGAAGTTGAGCTAGACGATCGTCGATCGGAGTTCGACGAATCGTCGTGCTAAGCTCGACGATATGACTTAGTCTCAAACTGAAAAAGTCTTGGTCTTGAGGGCAGCTTCCAAACTTAGACTTCTAACCCTTAGACTCAATTCTAATTGACCTTTTGAGCTATACAGGAGGTCAAACATTGGTTTCCTAGAGACATAGTGATCCTGACCCAAATTAGTAATAGGGTGTTCCAATAATCTCCCCCTATTTGGGTTAGGATTACTATTTACAGAGTTTGGAAAATTTAAATAACAACAAGCAGCAAAACAGAAAAGCAACAAGCTAGACATTGCAGAACCACAGATATATATATATATATATATATATATATATATATATATATATATATATATATATATATATCATCCCAGATAATAACCAGAAGTCAGAGAGATTGTCACCTTACATAATCATTTCTCTTCCTTGCCCTTAACAAGTTTGATTTCTCTGTTGGGATTGAGGGCTTTCTTCTTTGATCTAGTATCATCTGCTGCACCTAAAGTGGTTTGTTGTTTGGGCCTGGGAACTACAGCTTCAGGATGCAGTTCCATGTATCTATCTGAATCAAAAAATTTGCTTGATGCATATCTTTCTAACTCTCTCTTTCTCTGTTCAGACATTGTGGAGATGTTGGAGGAATCTCTTCTTTGCTCTTTAGCCTTTTTGATCTGATCCAGTGCAGCAAGTTCCTTCATCCTTGCAGTCCAAGCAGCTGGATTGTTCTCAGGGTCCTAAAAAGGTACTGGTGGCTCATATCTGTTAGAAGGATTGTCTTGAGCAGGCCTGGATGAAACAGTTTCCTTCAGCTTATAGGGAAAAGGACCAGATGTGGTATCAGATGAAATTTGTCCTTCCCTGTAGTATGGGTGTTGCCTTGAGTATCCTTTGGAGTAGACTTGGACTTCTCTTTGATTTCCTCTGTATCCTCCTCTACTGGATTAAGAACCCCTGGATTGGCTTCCCCTATGGTAAGATCTGGCATGTGGCTGATAGGGGGCTTGACTTCTAGCAGGGGGTTGAGCAGCAGAACTTCCACCTGCACCTGCATCAGGAGGAGGTGGTGGAGGAGGATGAGAGTGTTGGAATTGTGAAGAACCCTTTTCATATTTCCTCTTCTTTTTTATTGCTTTCAATTGATTCTTAGAGTACAGCATCCAGTGCTCAGAGATAGGGCAATTATGAAGAATGTAGTATGGTATGTCATTATTATCCTTGACCTTGGCAGGAGGGACTCTCTTCATGGCTTTGCTCCTTGCCTTTCTTTTCCTGACAATGGTAGCAGAAGAATCATCAGAGTCTGTTCTGTACTCATCACTTTCAGAACTCTGATCATCATAAAGGGCATCAATTTTCTTCATCAAATCTTTCTTGAGCTGTATGGAAACAGATGAGGCAGTAGAGGGTGTAGCAGCAGAAGTTGAAGTAGTAGCAGAAGTGACAACAACAGATACATAAGTTGTTGTTGTTGAAGTAGAAACAGTAACAACAACAACAACAATAGATTCACTAACAGCAATATCAGTAGTAGAAATATCAGCAGAAAATTTAGAAGGCTCAAACTCAGGTGCCTCTGTCATAAGGATCTCTTTAGAGATTGGCTCATCAGCAGTAACAGAAGTAGCAGCAATAGTATCAAAGCTTTCAGCAGCAGTAGGGGAAGCAACATCAGAAATAACATCAATGCATTCATCAGAAGAAGCAGCAGCATACACTGAGTGGACAAAGGAGGTGATGATGCTGTGGTCACAGCAAGAGAATGGCACAAGGGCCTTGGACAGATCCTCTGGGGGCTGGACAACAACTGTCTCTGGCAGACATCTGAAATATGCAGAATCAAATTCTGAGAGCAAAGCCCTGAGGTCTAATGCAAAGACTGCAGCAGGCGGTTGAACTGAAGCTTGAGACACAGCAGCAGGAGCTGTAACAGATTCAAGAACTGAGGAAACAGCAGCAGGAAGGCTCACAGAAACAGCAATAACAGCAGCAGCAGCAACAGCAGCAGCAGGCAGACTCACTTCATAGGGCATCTCCCCCTACCTAGATTCAGACATGGCTGGATCAAGGCACACTGCTGAAGAGGCTGCCTGAGGGAAGAGGGAGGAAAGCCTGGCAGAGAGGGCTGCCACTGACAGGAGTAAAGGAGCCAAGGAGGTCTCCAAGAGAAGAGATAGCCTGGGGGCTAGCAATTCATACAACCTGTTAGCAAGGGCTGGAATGTCTACCTGCTCAGTAGTGACTGGAGCAGAGGTAGAGGATGGAGGAGTAGCTGTTGGTGAGGGTAATGGAGAGCTGGTGAATGGGGGAAGAGATGGCTGAGGTGTGGGTAAGGTGGATATAGAGGACAGTGGGATGGAGATGGATGGGGTGAAGGTGGGTTGGTCAATGATCTCTTGTAAAAGATCTTGATAGGATGTTGAGGATGAGGGTAGCTCAGGAGGAGAGGATGGTGAATCATCCATAAAGGAATCTTCAATGAGGGTGAAGGATGGAATGGAGGGTGATGAAGTGATATCTTGTTGAGTGTAGGAGAATAATAGATGGAAGTGGTCTTCTGTGAGTGGAAGAGTAGGCACTGGAGATGGTGTGGATGTTGGAGAGGGGCTGGAGATGATGATGGTGGATGGAGTCTGAATGGTAGATGGAATTGGAAGACATGGAATTGGAGGAGGAGGAGGATAGGCAACATCAGCAGGCAGGTCATCTGCAGGGGCAGAGACCTGTGGGGAAGTGACTCTGAGAGTCCTGGTGCCTGAAGGAGTGCTGGAGGAGGGCCTGCTGGGCATGCTGATCTGTCTGTCCCATTTTCCAAAGAGGGCACAAGACAGTCTCTTGGATGCATTGATGTGGATTCCAGAAGTGACCAGCAATGCAGGGCACCTTTGCTGCAGAAACACCCCTATAATTCTTCCAAAGTTTACAAAACTTTTGTTTATCTTCTTCTTAATGAGGTTAAAGAATACCTCTCCCCAATTCAAATTTTTCCTGTCTACTAGGGCTCCCATTAGACAGAGCTGATACCTTGAGATTGTATCATGAGCAGAGTGCTTAGCCAGTAGCACTTTCCCAACTATATCTGTCATGAATCTGTATTCCACAGAAAGGTTTTTTTCAAGAGCTTGCTAGGGTTAGCCTCAGAATGACCCATTCTGGTAAGCAAGTCAGTATACTCTTCTCCAGACAAGTCAGCAGTATCTCCACCAGTTCTTAACTCAAAAACCTCTATTAAAATTGCTGGTGTCAGAGGTACCTGTGTGCCAGATATTGATCCAGCAATGGTGGAGTTGTCCTGATTGTGGGCAGTGTAGACCCATTCCTTAATCTCATCAGAGGCAAGCTTAATCCTTGTGGTCATGATTGCTGTCAGGTTCTGCTCTATGAATAACCCCAAGATATCCTGAAAAACCTGGTCGGTTGTGCTGAAGGATTCCCTGTCGATGTCGAAGCCAGCATCAAACTTCATGGCGGCGAGAACAGCAACAGACACAGCCATGGGTACCTGCAAAAATTCAACAAACAAAACGACCAAGTACAGAATTGTTTGGAGGGAAAGAAAATTCTTGCAGAGAAATCGAAAGCGCAAAGGATAACGACGGCGAAAAATGAATTTTATATTAGGGTTCGATGCAGAATTGGAAAGATCGTTGAACTAAGTTCGACGATCGAGGCTTCTAAAGGAAACTGAAGAGTCTTCAACATCGTCGATCTCCGTTCGACGATATTGGAGAGCGTCGAGCTCTGTTCGACGATCGTTCAGAGAACAAGATCGTCGAGCGCCGTTCGACGATCGTTGACCGGAAGAGATAGTGCATACTATCTGAGAAACGCTGAACTCAGGTCGACGATCTCAGAAATCGTCGATCTCCGTTCGACGATCTGAGGGAAAATCGTCGAGCGCAGTTCAGAGATCAGAAAAACTCTAGACACTAAGAAAAATCAAGATGTTTGCCTAGTCTTGGTCAATTTTTAAGCTTTCAAAATCTGGGATATTATTTAAGACTTCCTCCATCTAACATTCCTAACTGATTTAGGAATAAGGTGTGTTTCTTTTCATCCAAGGGCTTGGTGAAAATATCTCCCCTTTGTAAATCAGTTGGGATATATTGTAGTTCAATTTTATTCTTTTCAACATTATCCCTTAAGAAATGATGCCTAATCTCTATGTGTTTTGTCCTACTATGGAGGACTGGATTTTGAGCTATAGAAATAGCACTGGTGTTATCACAAAAGATTTTAGACTTCTCTAAGTTGTAGCCATAGTCTAGGAGTTGGTTTTGAATCCACAAGATTTGTGAACAACAACTGCCTGCAGCCATATATTCAGCTTCAGCAGTTGAAGTTGACACAGAAGTTTGTTTCTTACAAAACCACGAGACAAGTCTGTCACCAAGGAACTGACAAGTTCCACTGGTGCTTTTTCTGTCAATTCTGCATCCAGCATAATCAGCATCAGAAAATCCAGTTAAATCAAATGATGAATCTTTTGGATAACAGAGACCTAGATTTGGACAACTTTTAACATACCTGAGAATCCTCTTTACTAATGTTAGGTGTGACTCTCTAGGGCTTACTTGGAACCTAGCACATATACATGTAGCAAACATTATATCTGGTCTACTAGCTGTAAGGTACAGTAAAGAGCCAATCATTGCTCTATATGTTGTCTGATCAAAAGGTTTCCCATGTTCATCAGCATCCAATATAGCATTAGTAGGCATGAGTGTTTTCATACAAGATGCTCCAGACATGCCAAATTTCTTAACCAGTTCATTTGTATATTTGGTTTGAGAAATAAAGATGCCTTCAGCATGCTGTTTGACTTGAAATCCTAGGAAGAAGGATAGCTCACCCATGCTACTCATCTCAAATTTAGAATGCATTAGGTTGGAAAACCTTCTGCACAATTTGGAGTCAGTAGAGCCAAAAATAATATCGTCTACATAAATCTGCACTAGTAGGGTATGGGACTTATGGGTTCTAATGAAAAGAGTTTGGTCAACTCTACCCCTCAAAAATCCATTTTCCAAAAGAAAGCATGCTAGGGTCTCATACCATGCTCTAGGAGCTTGCTTGAGACCATATAATGCTTTGTTCAATCTAAAAACATAATCAGGATAAGTTGGAGAGATAAAACCTGGAGGTTGTCTGACATATACTTCCTCTTTGATGTCTCCATTTAGGAATGCACTTTTGACATCCATGTGGTATACCTTGAAGCCTTTATGTGCTGCATAAGCTAAAAATATTCTGATGGCTTCCAATCTTGCAACTGGTGCAAAAGTCTAGTCGTAGTCTATTCCTTCTTTTGAATATCCCTGAGCAACTAGTCTTTCCTTGTTTCTTACAATTACTCCTTGATCATCCAGTTTATTTCTGAATACTCACTTTGTTCCAACAATGGAGTGATCCTTAGGCTTTGGCACTAGTTCCCTACTTTGTTCCTTTCAAATTGATGCAACTCCTCTTGCATTGCAATGATCCAGTGTGGATCTTGCTCTGCATCTTGAATCGACTGAGGTTCAATATGAGATAGGAAGCAGGTGTGCAACAGATTTTGGTTGACCTGATTTCTGGTTTGCACACCAGCTGAGATGTCTCCAATTATTTGGGAAATTGGATGATCTCTTGATGTTACTAAATCAACAGGGGGTGTTGATTGTTCACCAACCTGTGTTGTTGTTTCCTCTTATGGTACAAGAACTGGCTCTTCACGTTGTTCTTCAATATGTTGAGCACTTTATTCATCTTCACTGCTTTCACCCCTTTGAGTAACCTGTAACTTGTTCAAGTCTTCAACAAGAGAATGTTCCTGCAAAGGTTCTATGGTAGAAGAGATCTTCTCCTTGAAGGACATGTTAGATTCATCAAATGATATATGAACAGATTTCTCAATTTTTAGAGATGATTTATTATAAACCCTATAAGCCTTGCTGATCATGGAGTATCCCAGAAACACTCCTTCATCAGCTTTAGCTTGAAATTTTGCTAAGTATTTCTTGTCATTATTATGTACATAGCAAATACAACCAAAAACTCTAAAGTAATCAACTTTAGGTTTCTTACCTTTGAGTAATTCATAGGGAGTCTTTCCCTTTAGTTTATGTATTAAACTTCTATTCAGCATATAGTTGGAGGTGTTCACTGCCTCTGCCCAAAAGGATAGAGGAAGGTGAGCATCTGACAACAATGTAGTGGCAGATCCAATAAGGGTTCTATTTTTCCTTTCAGCTACCCCATTTTGTTGAGGAGTTGTAGGAGCTGAGAAAGTATGTCTGATCCCTTCACTCTGACAGAACTCTTGCATTAGAAGAGAATCAAACTCTGTCCCATGATCACTTCTGATCAGGGCAATGTGAGTATTGAACTCAATCTGTATATATTTGAGAAACTCTGTCAGACACTTAAAGTAATCAGACTTCTTCCTTAGAAAGAACACCCAAGTGAATCTAGAGAAGTCATCTACAACTACTAAAGTGTAAGATTTCCCTCCTAGGCTTTGTACTATGATGGGTCCAAAAAGATCCATGTGTAACAAATACAATATCCTAGGTGAATCACTCTTATTAAGTGACTTAAAGCTGTTTTCAGTTTGCTTGCCTAATTGACAAGCCCTGCAGAGTCCTTCCTTCTTGTAGGGGCCAGAAGGTAGTCCTCTAACATGGTTGTCCTTGGATAGCCTAGCAATAGTTCTAAGGTTTAGGTGTCCTAGTCTCTTATGCCATAAAATATTTGGTCTACAGACAGAATTAAACAGGCAAATAACTACATCAGTTGAAAGAAAATCTACTAGATAGATGTTACCTTTCCTTTTACCTGTCAACACAGTTGTGTTGTCCTCTGACTTGATTTTGCATAAGGCTTTGCTGAAGGTCACCTGGTAGCCTTCATCACACAGCTGAATGATGCTTATTAAGTTGTGCTTCAGTACTTCCACATAAGCTACCTGCTTGAATGTTACTGATCCAATCTGGACTGCATCATATCCTTTAGTCTGTCCAAAGTTTGAATCACCAAAGATAACTTTGGGTCCAAGCTTGGCTCTAAAGGATGTGAGGTTTTCCTTGTTCCCTGTCATGTGCTTAGAGCACCCACTATCCAAGTACCATTGCTGGTTAGATGTTGGATAGGTCTTCACCTGCACATAAAATAATTTATTTATTTTTGACCCAGTTTACCTTGGGCCTAGGTTGATAACCTTTAAATTCTGAAATAAAAGACATCCCAGGTTGACTCTTATAACCTTCAAGATGATATCTCCTTAGAGGTAAAATCCATTCAGTATAAGGGTTAAAGATTTGGGATGAAGGACCCTTAGGATTGAATTTTGATTTGCCCTTGAAAAACTTTCCAGAGCTCTGACCTCTGTTCGACGATCTTGGAGCTGCGTTCGACGATCTTGGGTCAGATCATCGAGCTCCGTTCGACAGTCGACTATGGCTGAGTTCAGGTACTTGAGATCGTCGACCTGAGTTCGACGATCTTCCCTGAGATCGTTGATCTTCGTTCGGCGATCGTCGATCTGCATTCGGCGATCGTCGATCTCCGTTCGACGTTTTTTGCTAGGACTTAGTTTTCTTAGGCAGATCAGACTTTTTCCTAGCAACCTCTACAACTCCCTTTCCTTTGTCAGAAATGAACTTGATTGGAGTGGTTAGAACTATGGGTTGGCTGGATGAAGCACCCAAGCCCAGTGTACTATTAAATTTGGAGTTCACTGTATTTGTGATGTCCATCAGCTTGATGCTTCTCCCATTGAGGGATTCTTCAAGCTTCTTCGCCTCAGATAGCTCACTCTTCAGTGAAGCTATCTGCTTCCTACAACTCTCCAACTCCTGAGAGAGTTTGAGGTTTTCTGACTTTAAATTATTATGTTCAGATAAATGATTTCTGAGAGAGATAATTTCTTTCTCAGATTTTAGCAGATCTAAACACAATGCTTTAAATTCAGATTTAAAGTCCTTTGAATTAAAATCAAAAGAACTAATTACCTGATCTTCTTCAGGTTGAGTCTCTGAGTTTGACTCTGACTCCTCTTCATCTGAGTTATGTTGTGAGGCATTGATTGCCATCATGCAGAACTCTTTCTCTTCTGCATCATCCTCATCATCACTGGAGCTGGATGAGGCTTCTGACTCCTCTTCAGTCTCACTCCAGGATTCAGCAACAAACCCCTTTCTTGTATGTTTGTTTTTGCTTGATGAGGGTTTGCCATTGCCATTCCTCTTGGAGTCTTTCTCTTTTCTTCTTTCTTTCTTGTCCCTTCTGTCCTTGTTTTTGTTTTTTGGACAGTCAGGAACTATGTGCCCTGGTTTCCTGCAACCAAAGCAAACAATCTCTTTATTATTAATTGACTTATCATACCTTGGCTTATCATGTTCCTTGTATGATCTCCTTCTGAAGTCCTTTTTGGCCATCTTGTAAAATCTTTTGACCAACAGACTAAGCAGCTCATCATTGCCTGTGACTTTGTCTTCAGGGTGATCTTCAGTTGCCTTGAAGGCTGTGTTCTTCTCTTTTCTTGTGGCTGGTGAGGCAGCCTTCTGTTCTTCTTCTCTATTTTTGATGAGTAGCTCATAAGATTTGAGCTTACCCAATAGAGCTTCTGTGGTGATCTCATTCAAACTTCTAGCATCCTTGATTGGACAGATTCTTGAATCCCAAGTGCTAGGGAAGCACATTAGAATTTTGTCATTGAGTTCAGTTGGTGAGATCTCTTTATCCAATATCCTGAGTTCACTGTCAATTAGACTGAGCCTGTTGTACATATCTCCCACTGACTCAGTTTCTCCCTTCTTGAAATTCTCATATTGAGATATGAGGTGGGATCTCTTATCCTTTCTCTCATCAGCTGAGCCTGAGACTATTTCAGAGAGTTTGTCCCAAATTTCCTTTGCTAAATTGCATTCAGCCACCTTTTGAAATATGTCATCAGACATTGTCTGAGCTAAGATGTTCATAGCCTTGGCATCAGCTATCTTCCATCTCTTGATGTCAGCATCTGTTCCTGATGGAGGTGGAACAGCATTTGTACTTGAGCTCTCTGGAGGTCTTGGACATACTGTCAAAATAGAGTTAAAAATATCTTCGTCAATAGAATTCATGTATAGTCTGATTCTTGCTTTCCAAAGTGCAAACTTGGATAGATTGCACACTGGAGGTCTGGTGCTAGCATAATCTTTGTTTTGGGCCATGATTTGTGAAAACAAAATCTAATAATAAACTTCAAAAGAAAACAGATCTAACTAGGGATCTTTGGGTTCAGGTGTTAGCCTGTGCAACCACCAAGGTGTGGTATGTTTAACCAACCTCCCTCTGATACCAATTGAAAGTGCAGCTAGATCTGATATACTCTAGAGGGGGTGAATAGAGTATATGATGCTTGAAAGCTTTTTACAATAATGGTTGTAATGTGAGTGAGCAGGGAAGCAATTATAAATCTAATTACAGAACTAAAATAATCATAAGCTAATCACAGAATAATCACAGCCAGAAACAAAAATAAAGACAAGCAAAACCAGATGACACAAGGAAATATAGTGGTTCCCCTAAACTTTGGTACATCCACTCTTCTAGAACCCTAGGTAGGAATCCACTGCAGGATGAGTTGATCAGGTGTCCTGGGCACCAATGAGATTTTGATAAGATGCTCAAAAACCAAATCAGATTTTTTGATCAGGTGTCTTGCCACCAATGAGCTTTTAACAAGGTGCTCAAAAACCAAGTTCAAACTTTTGAAGGGAGTTTGAGAAACCCTTTACAGAGATGGGGGTGAGAGAGTGATGGAAGTCTTCACTTTCTCAAACAGCTGAGAAGACTATGTGGATTGATGGTGTCAAAGCTCCCCCTGAGTCCTTGAGATCTTCAGGAAAAGAAGCTTTGTTGTAGGGTGATAGGCCTTCACAAGTTGAGCTCCAGCAAAAGATGATTTCAGTAACAGCTGAAATGTTAGATGTCTGGAGTCTTGAAATATATTAGCGTTGAACACTTAAGAAAAGAGAGATCTGAGGATTTGAGAATGTTTGATCTCCTTGGATGTGTGTTCTGAGAATTCTTTGAGACAGAATATTTGTTTCTTGTTCTAAAGATTACTGATGTCTGTCTGTGTATCTGTGTTCTATGTGAGATTCAAAAATCGTTCTCTTTTATTCTCTGGTACAGAATGGAAAAACATCCTCTATCAAGAATAGTCATTGGCCTGCATTGATTGCATCCTTAATTGCAAAATGTCTTCTGGAGGAAAGTCCATTGAAATATTCCTTGAAAATCCCTTGAAACTTGGTCCAGAAATGAATGAAAACGGCTAGTAAATCTTCTGAATTAATTGCAGAATAACTCCTTAACTGATTTGAATTTGAATCTTGAAAATCCTTGAAGTTATCTGAAAACGTCGAACTGAGCTCTGCTATCGTTGAACTGAGCTCAGCGATATGGATTTATACAGCAGCAAAATATCGTCGATCTGAGCTTAAAGATCGTCGAACTTAGCTCAGAGATAAAGATCCAAAGCTGAGTCAAGATCGTCGAACTGAGCTCACTGATCGTCGAATGGAGTTCGACGATATGATGAAGTTGAGCTCAGCGATCGTCGAATGGAGTTCGACGATCTGTTGAAGTTGAGCTAGACGATCGTCGATCGGAGTTCGACGAATCGTCGTGCTAAGCTCGACGATATGACTTAGTCTCAAACTGAAAAAGTCTTGGTCTTGAGGGCAGCTTCCAAACTTAGACTTCTAACCCTTAGACTCAATTCTAATTGACCTTTTAAGCTATACAGGAGGTCAAACATTGGTTTCCTAGAGACATAGTGATCCTGACCCAAATTAGTAATAGGGTGTTCCAATAATCTCCCCCTATTTGGGTTAGGATTACTATTTACAGAGTTTGGAAAATTTAAATAACAACAAGCAGCAAAACAGAAAAGCAACAAGCTAGACATTGCAGAACCACAGATATATATATATATATATCATCCCAGATAATAACCAGAAGTCAGAGAGATTGTCACCTTACATAATCATTTCTCTTCCTTGCCATTAACAAGTTTGATTTCTTTGTTGGGATTGAGGGCTTTCTTCTTTGATCTAGTATCATCTGCTGCACCTAAAGTGGTTTGTTGTTTGGGCCTGGGAACTACAGCTTCAGGATGCAGTTCCATGTATCTATCTGAATCAAAAAATTTGCTTGATGCATATCTTTCTAACTCTCTCTTTCTCTGTTCAAACATTGTGGAGATGTTGGAGGAATCTCTTCTTTGCTCTTTAGCCTTTTTGATCTGATCCAGTGCAGCAAGTTCCTCATCCTTGCAGTCCAAGCAGCTGGATTGTTCTCAGGGTCCTAAAAAGGTACTGGTGGCTCATATCTGTTAGAAGGATTGTCTTGAGCAGGCCTGGATGAAACAGTTTCCTTCAGCTTATAGGGAAAAGGACCAGATGTGGTATCAGATGAAATTTGTCCTTCCCTGTAGTATGGGTGTTGCCTTGAGTATCCTTTGGAGTAGACTTGGACTTCTCTTTGATTTCCTCTGTATCCTCCTCTACTGGATTAAGAACCCCTGGATTGGCTTCCCCTATGGTAAGATCTGGCATGTGGCTGATAGGGGGCTTGACTTCTAGCAGGGGGTTGAGCAGCAGAACTTCCACCTGCACCTGCATCAGGAGGAGGTGGTGGAGGAGGATGAGAGTGTTGGAATTGTGAAGAACCCTTTTCATATTTCCTCTTCTTTTTTATTGCTTTCAATTGATTCTTAGAGTACAGCATCCAGTGCTCAGAGATAGGGCAATTATGAAGAATGTAGTATGGTATGTCATTGTTATCCTTGACCTTGGCAGGAGGGACTCTCTTCATGGCTTTGCTCCTTGCCTTTCTTTTCCTGACAATGGTAGCAAAAGAATCATCAGAGTCTGTTCTGTACTCATCACTTTCAGAACTCTGATCATCATAAAGGGCATCAATTTTCTTCATCAAATCTTTCTTGAGCTGTATGGAAACAGATGAGGCAGTAGAGGGTGTAGCAGCAGAAGTTGAAGTAGTGGCAGAAGTGACAACAACAGATACATAAGTTGTTGTTGTTGAAGTAGAAACAGTAACAACAACAACAACAATAGATTCACTAATAGCAATATCAGTAGTAGAAATATCAGCAGAAAATTTAGAAGGCTCAAACTCAGGTGCCTCTGTCATAAGGATCTCTTTAGAGATTGGCTCATCAGCAGTAACAGAAGTAGCAGCAATAGTATCAAAGCTTTCAGCAGCAGTAGGGGCAAGCAACATCAGAAACAACATCAATGCATTCATCAGAAGAAGCAGCAGCATACACTGAGTGGACAAAGGAGGTGATGATGCTGTGGTCACAGCAAGAGTATGGCACAAGGGCCTTGGACAGATCCTCTGGGGGCTGGACAGCAACTGTCTCTGGCAGACATATGAAATATGCAGAATCAAATTCTGAGAGCAAAGCCCTGAGGTCTAATGCAAAGACTGCAGCAGGAGGTTGAACTGAAGCTTGAGACACAGCAGCAGGAGCTGTAACAGATTCAAGAACTGAGGAAACAGCAGTAGGAAGGCTCACAGAAATAGCAATAACAGCAGCAGCAGCAACAGCAGCAGCAGGCAGACTCACTTCATAGGGCATCTCCCCCTACCTAGATTCAGACATGGCTGGATCAAGGCACACTGCTGAAGGGGCTGCCTGAGGGAAGAGGGAGGAAAGCCTGGCAGAGAGGGCTGCCACTGACAGGAGTAAAGGAGCCAAGGAGGTCTCCAAGAGAAGAGATAGCCTGGGGGCTAGCAATTCATACAACCTGTCAGCAAGGGCTGGAATGTCTACCTGCTCAGTAGTGACTGGAGCAGAGGTAGAGGATGGAGGAGTAGCTGTTGGTGAGGGTAATGGAGAGCTGGTGAATGGGGGAAGAGATCGCTAAGGTGTGGGTAAGGTGGATATAGAGGACAATGGGATGGAGATGGATGGGGTGAAGTTGGGTTGGTCAATGATCCCTTGTAAAAGATCTTGATAGGATGTTGAGGATGAGGGTAGCTCAGGAGGAGAGGATGGTGAATCATCCATAAAGGAATCTTCAATGAGGGTGAAGGATGGAATGGAGGGTGATGAAGTGATATCTTGTTGAGTGTAGGAGAATAATGGATGGAAGTGGTCTTCTGTGAGTGGAAGAGTAGGGACTGGAGATGGTGTGGATGTTGGAGAGGGGCTGGAGATGATGATGGTGGATGGAGTCTGAATGGTAGATGGAATTGGAAGACATGGAATTGGAGGAGGAGGAGGATAGGCAACATCAGCAGGCAGGTCATCTGCAGGGGCAGAGACCTGTGGGGAAGTGACTCTGAGAGTCCTGGTGCCTGAAGGAGTGCTGGAGGAGGGCCTGCTGGGCATGCTGATCTGTCTGTCCCATTTTCCAAAGAGGGCACAGGACAGTCTCTTGGATGCATTGATGTGGATTCCAGAAGAGACCAGCAATGCAGGGCACCTTTGCTGCAGAAACACCCCTATAATTCTTCCAAAGTTTACAAAACTTTTGTTTATCTTCTTCTTAATGAGGTCAAAGAATACCTCTCCCCAATTCAAATTCTTCCTGTCTACTAGGGCTCCCATTAGACAGAGCTGATACCTTGAGATTGTATCATGAGCAGAGTGCTTAGCCAGTAGCACTTTCCCAACTACATCTGTCATGAATCTGTATTCCACAGAAAGGTTTTTTTCAAGAGCTTGCTAGGGTTAGCCTCAGAATGACCCATTCTGGTAAGCAAGTCAGTATACTCTTCTCCAGACAAGTCAGCAGTATCTCCACCAGTTCTTAACTCAAAAACCTCTGTTAAAATTGCTGGTGTCAGAGGTACCTGTGTGCCAGATATTGATCCAGCAATGGTGGAGTTGTCCTGATTGTGGGCAGTGTAGAACCATTCCTTAATCTCATCAGAGGCAAGCTTAATCCTTGTGGTCATGATTGCTGTCAGGTTCTGCTCTATGAATAACCCCAAGATATCCTGAAAAACCTGGTCGGTTGTGCTGAAGGATTCCCTGTCGATGTCGAAGCCAGCATCAAACTTCATGGCGGCGAGAACAGCAACAGACACAGCCATGGGTACCTGCAAAAATTCAACAAACAAAACGACCAAGTACAGAATTGTTTGGAGGGAAAGAAAATTCTTGCAGAGAAATCGAAAGCGCAAAGGATAACGACGGCGAAAAATGAATTTTATATTAGGGTTCGACGCAGAATTGGAAAGATCGTTGAACTAAGTTCGACGATCGAGGCTTCTAAAGGAAACTGAAGAGTCTTCAACATCGTCGATCTCCGTTCGACGATATTGGAGAGCGTCGAGCTCTGTTCGACGATCGTTCAGAGAACAAGATCGTCGAGCACCGTTTGATGATCGTTGACCGGAAGAGATAGTGCATACTATCTGAGAAACGCTGAACTCAGGTCGACGATCTCAGAAATCGTCGATCTGCGTTCGACGATCTGAGGGAAAATCGTCGAGCGCAGTTCAGAGATCAGAAAAACTCTAGACACTAAGAAAAATCAAGATGTTTGCCTAGTCTTGGTCAATTTTTAAGCTTTCAAAATCTGGGATATTATTTAAGACTTCCTCCATCTAACATTCCTAACTGATTTAGGAATAAGGTGTGTTTCTTTTCATCCAAGGGCTTGGTGAAAATATCTCCCCTTTGTAAATCAGTTGGGATATATTGTAGTTCAATTTTATTCTTTTCAACATTATCCCTTAAGAAATGATGCCTAATCTCTATGTGTTTTGTCCTACTATGGAGGACTGGATTTTGAGCTATAGAAATAGCACTGGTGTTATCACAAAAGATTTTAGACTTCTCTAAGTTGTAGCCATAGTCTAGGAGTTGGTTTTGAATCCACAAGATTTGTGAACAACAACTGCCTGCAGCCATATATTCAGCTTCAGCAGTTGAAGTTGACACAGAAGTTTGTTTCTTACAAAACCACGAGACAAGTCTGTCACCAAGGAACTGACAAGTTCCACTGGTGCTTTTCCTGTCAATTCTGCATCCAGCATAATCAGCATCAGAAAATCCAGTTAAATCAAATGATGAATCTTTTGGATAACAGAGACCTAGATTTGGACAACTTTTAACATACCTGAGAATCCTCTTTACTAATGTTAGGTGTGACTCTCTAGGGCTTACTTGGAACCTAGCACATATACATGTAGCAAACATTATATCTGGTCTACTAGCTGTAAGGTACAGTAAAGAGCCAATCATTGCTCTATATGTTGTCTGATCAACAGGTTTCCCATGTTCATCAGCATCCAATACAGCATTAGTAGGCATGGGTGTTTTCATACAAGATGCTCCAGACATGCCAAATTTCTTAACCAGTTCATTTGTATATTTGGTTTGAGAAATAAAGATGCCTTCAGCATGCTGTTTGACTTGAAATCCTAGGAAGAAGGATAGCTCACCCATGCTACTCATCTCAAATTTAGAATGCATTAGGTTGGAAAACCTTCTGCACAATTTGGAGTCAGTAGAGCCAAAAATAATATCGTCTACATAAATCTGCACTAGTAGGGTATGGGACTTATGGGTTCTAATGAAAAGAGTTTGGTCAACTCTACCCCTCAAAAATCCATTTTCCAAAAGAAAGCATGCTAGGGTCTCATACCATGCTCTAGGAGCTTGCTTGAGACCATATAATGCTTTGTTCAATCTAAAAACATAATCAGGATAAGTTGGAGAGATAAAACCTGGAGGTTGTCTGACATATACTTCCTCTTTGATGTCTCCATTTAGGAATGCACTTTTGACATCCATCTGGTATACCTTGAAGCCTTTATGTGCTGCATAAGCTAAAAATATTCTGATGGCTTCCAATCTTGCAACTGGTGCAAAAGTCTAGTCGTAGTCTATTCCTTCTTGAGAATATCCCTGAGCAACTAGCCTTGCCTTGTTCCTTACAATTACTCCTTGATCATCCAGTTTATTTCTGAATACTCACTTTGTTCCAACAATGGAGTGATCCTTAGGCTTTGGCACTAGTTCCCTACTTTGTTCCTTTCAAATTGATGCAACTCCTCTTGCATTGCAATGATCCAGTGTGGATCTTGCTCTGCATCTTGAATCGACTGAGGTTCAATTTGAGATAGGAAGCAGGTGTGCAACAGGTTTTGGTTGACCTGATTTCTGGTTTGCACACCAGCTGAGATGTCTCCAATTATTTGGGAAATTGGATGATCTCTTGATGTTACTAAATCAACAGGGGGTGTTGATTGTTCACCAACCTGTGTTGTTGTTTCCTCTTGTGGTACAAGAACTGGCTCTTCACGTTGTTCTTCAATATGTTGAGCACTTTATTCATCTTCACTGCTTTCATCCCTTTGAGTAACCTGTAACTTGTTCAAGTCTTCAACAAGAGAATGTTCCTGCAAAGGTTCTATGGTAGAAGAGATCTTCTCCTTGAAGGACATGTTAGATTCATCAAATGATATATGAACAGATTTCTCAATTTTTAGAGATGATTTATTATAAACCTTATAAGCCTTGCTGATCATGGAGTATCCCAGAAACACTCCTTCATCAGCTTTAGCTTGAAATTTTGCTAAGTATTTCTTGTCATTATTATTTACATAGCAAATACAACCAAAAACTCTAAAGTAATCAACTTTAGGTTTCTTACCTTTGAGTAATTCATAGGAAGTCTTTCCCTTTAGTTTATGTATTAAACTTCTATTCAGCATATAGTTGGAGGTGTTCACTGCCTCTGCCCAAAAGGATAGAGGAAGGTGAGAATCTGACAACAATGTAGTGGCAGATCCAATAAGGGTTCTATTTTTCCTTTCAGCTACCCCATTTTGTTGAGGAGTTGTAGGAGCTGAGAAAGTATGTCTGATCCCTTCACTCTGACAGAACTCTTGCATTAGAAGAGAATCAAACTCTGTCCCATGATCACTTCTGATCAGGGCAATGTGAGTATTGAACTCAATCTGTATATATTTGAGAAACTCTGTCAGACACTTAAAGTAATCAGACTTCTTCCTTAGAAAGAACACCCAAGTCAATCTAGAGAAGTCATCTACAACTACTAAAGTGTAAGATTTCCCTCCTAGGCTTTGTACTATGATGGGTCCAAAAAGATCCATGTGTAACAAATACAATATCCTAGGTGAATCACTCTTATTAAGTGACTTAAAGCTGTTTTTAGTTTGCTTGCCTAATTGACAAGCCCTGCAGAGTCCTTCCTTCTTGTAGGGGCCAGAAGGTAGTCCTCTAACATGGTTGTCCTTGGATAGCCTAGCAATAGTTCTAAGGTTTAGGTGTCCTAGTCTCTTATGCCATAAAATATTTGGTCTACAGACAGAATTAAACAGGCAAATATCTACATCAGTTGAAAGAAAATCTACTAGATAGATGTTACCTTTCCTTTTACCTGTCAACACAGTTGTGTTGTCCTCTGACTTGATTTTGCATAAGGCTTTGCTGAAGGTCACCTGGTAGCCTTCATCACACAGCTGACTGATGCTTATTAAGTTGTGCTTCAGTCCTTCCACATAAGCTACCTGCTTGAATGTTACTGATCCAATCTGGACTGCACCATATCCTTTAGTCTGTCCAAAGTTTGAATCACCAAAGATAACTTTGGGTCCAAGCTTGGCTCTAAAGGATGTGAGGTTTTCCTTGTTCCCTGTCATGTGCTTAGAGCACCCACTATCCAAGTACCATTGCTGGTTAGATGTTGGATAGGTCTTCACCTGCACATAAAATAATTTATTTATTTTTGACCCAGTTTACCTTGGGCCTAGGTTGATAACCTTTAAATTCTGAAATAAAAGACATCCCAGGTTGACTCTTATAACCTTCAAGATGATATCTCCTTAGAGGTAAAATCCATTCAGTATAAGGGTTAAAGATTTGGGATGAAGGACCCTTAGGATTGAATTTTGATTTGCCCTTGAAAAACTTTCCAGAGCTCTGACCTCTGTTCGACGATCTTGGAGCTGCGTTCGACGATCTTGGGTCAGATCATCGAGCTCCGTTCGACAGTCGACTATGGCTGAGTTTAGGTACTTGAGATCGTCGACCTGAGTTCGACGATCTTCCCTGAGATCGTTGATCTTCGTTCGGCGATCGTCGATCTGCATTCGGCGATCGTCGATCTCCGTTCGACGATTTCTGCTAGGACTTAGTTTTCTTAGGCAGATCAGAATTTTTCCTAGCAACCTCTACAACTCCCTTTCCTTTGTCAGAAATGAACTTGATTGGAGTGGTTAGAACTATGGGTTGGCTGGATGAAGCACCCAAGCCCAGTGTACTATTAAATTTGGAGTTCACTGTATTTGTGATGTCCATCAGCTTGATGCTTCTCCCATTGAGGGATTCTTCAAGCTTCTTCGCCTCAGATAGCTCACTCTTCAGTGAAGCTATCTGCTTCCTACAACTCTCCAACTCCTGAGAGAGTTTGAGGTTTTCTGACTTTAAATTATTATGTTCAGATAAATGATTTCTGAGAGAGATAATTTCTTTCTCAGATTTTAGCAGATCTAAACACAATGCTTTAAATTCAGATTTAAAGTCCTCTGAATTAAAATCAAAAGAACTAATTACCTGATCTTCTTCAGGTTGAGTCTCTGAGTTTGACTCTGACTCCTCTTCATCTGAGTTATGTTGTGAGGCATTGATTGCCATCATGCAGAACTCTTTCTCTTCTGCATCATCCTCATCATCACTGGAGCTGGATGAGGCTTCTGACTCCTCTTCAGTCTCACTCCAGGATTCAGCAACAAACCCCTTTCTTGTATGTTTGTTTTTGCTTGATGAGGGTTTGCCATTGCCATTCCTCTTGGAGTCTTTCTCTTTTCTTCTTTCTTTCTTGTCCCTTCTGTCCTTGTTTTTGTTTTTTGGACAGTCAGGAACTATGTGCCCTGGTTTCCTGCAACCAAAGCAAACAATCTCTTTATTATTAATTGACTTATCATACCTTGGCTTATCATGTTCCTTGTATGATCTCCTTCTGAAGTCCTTTTTGGCCATCTTGTAAAATCTTTTGACCAACAGACTAAGCAGCTCATCATTGTCTGTGACTTTGTCTTCAGGGTGATCTTCAGTTGCCTTGAAGGCTGTGGTCTTCTCTTTTCTTGTGGCTGGTGAGGCAGCCTTCTGTTCTTCTTCTCTATTTTTGATGAGTAGCTCATAAGATTTGAGCTTACCCAATAGAGCTTCTGTGGTGATCTCATTCAAACTTCTGGCATCCTTGATTGGACAGATTCTTGAATCCCAAGTGCTAGGGAAGCACATTAGAATTTTGTCATTGAGTTCAGTTGGTGAGATCTCTTTATCCAATATCCTGAGTTCACTGTCAATTAGACTGAGCCTGTTGTACATATCTCCCACTGACTCAGTTTCTCCCTTCTTGAAATTCTCATATTGAGATATGAGGTGGGATCTCCTATCCTTTCTCTCATCAGCTGAGCCTGAGACTATTTCAGAGAGTTTGTCCCAAATTTCCTTTGCTAAATTGCATTCAGCCACCTTTTGAAATATGTCATCAGACATTGTCTGGGCTAAGATGTTCATAGCCTTGGCATCAGCTATCTTCCATCTCTTGATGTCAGCATCTGTTCCTGATGGAGGTGGAACAGCATTTGTACTTGAGCTCTCTGGAGGTCTTGGACATACTGTCAAAACAGAGTTAAAAATATCTTCGTCAATAGAATTCATGTATAGTCTGATTCTTGCTTTCCAAAGTGCAAACTTGGATAGATTGCACACTGGAGGTCTGGTGCTAGCATAATCTTTGTTTTGGGCCATGATTTGTGAAAACAAAATCTAATAATAAACTTCAAAAGAAAACAGATCTAACTAGGGATCTTTGGGTTCAGGTGTTAGCCTGTGCAACCACCAAGGTGTGGTATGTTTAACCAACCTCCCTCTGATACCAATTGAAAGTGCAGCTAGATCTGATATACTCTAGAGGGGGGTGAATAGAGTATATGATGCTTGAAAGCTTTTTACAATAATGGTTGTAATGTGAGTGAGCAGGGAAGCAATTATAAATCTAATTACAGAACTAAACTAATCATAAGCTAATCACAGAATAATCACAGCCAGAAACAAAAATAAAGACAAGCAAAACCAGATGACACAAGGAAATATAGTGGTTCCCCTAAACTTGGGTACATCCACTCTTCTACCACCCTAGGTAGGAATCCACTACAGGATCAGTCGATCAGGTGTCCTGGGCACCAATGAGCTTTTGATAAGGTGCTCAAAAGCCAAATCAGATTTTTTGATCAGGTGTCTTGCCACCAATGAGCTTTTGACAAGGTGCTCAAAAATCAAGTTCAAACTTTTGAAGGAAGTTTGAGAAACCATTTACAGAGATGGGGGTGAGAGAGTGATGGAAGTCTTCTCTTTCTCAAACAGCTGAGAAGACTGTGTGGATTGATGGTGTCAAAGCACCCCCTGAGTCCTTGAGATCTTCAGGAAAAGAAGCTTTGTTGTAGGGTGATAGGCCTTCAGAAGTTGAGCTCCAGCAAAAGATGATTTTAGCAACAGCTGAAATGTTAGATGTCTGGAGTCTTGAAATATGTTAGCCTTGAACACTTGAGACAAGTGAGATCTGAGGATTTGAGAAAGTTTGATCTCCTTGGATGTGTGTTCTGAGAATTCTTTGAGACAAAATATTTTTTTCTTGTTCTAAAGATTACTGATGTCTGTCTGTGTATCTGTGTTATATGTGAGATTCAAAAATCCTTCTCTTTTATTCTCTGGTACAGAATGGAAAACATCCTCTGTCAAGAATAGCCGTTGGCCTGCATTGATTGCATCCTTAATTGCAAAATGTCTTCTGGATGAAAGTCCATAGAAATATTCCTTGAAAATCCTTTGAAACTTGGTCCAGAAATGAATGAAAACGGCTAGTAAATTTTCTGAATTAATTGCAGAATAACTCCTTAACTGATTTGAATTTGAATCTTGAAAATCCTTGAAGTTATCTGAAAACGTCGAACTGAGCTCTGCAATCGTTGAACTGAGCTCAGCGATATGGATTTATACAGCAGCAAAATATCGTCGATCTGAGCTTAAAGATCGTCGAACTGAGCTCAGAGATAAAGATCCAAAGCTGAGTCAAGATCGTCGAGCTGAGCTCACCGATCGTCGAATGGAGTTCGACGATATGATGAAGTTGAGCTCAATGATCGTTGAATGGAGTTCGACAATCTGTCGAAGTTGAACTAGACGATCGTCGATCGGAGTTCGACGAATCGTCGTGCTGAGCTCGACGATATGACTTAGTCTCAAACTGAAAAAGTCTTGGTCTTGAGGGCAGCTTCCAAACTTAGACTTCTAACACTTAGACTCAATTCTAATTGACCTTTTGAGCTATACAGGAGGTCAAACATTGGTTTCCTAGAGACATAGTGATCCTGACCCAAATTAGTAATAGGTTGTTCCAACAAAGAGTGTAAGACCCCCGCTCCCCGGATCCCAAAACACGGCACAAAGAGGGAGTCTTATGCCCGGAACAGCCGCCTTGCGGTAGCATTAGCACACGGGCTAACCTGTACCACAAGACGCCTATTCCGCCGGCTACAACAATATCAATATATCATGTCAACCCAACCAAATAAGTGGCGGTCAACCCCGCACTTACATCCCTTCACAATACTACCCGTAGGGAGACAACGCTCTAAGTATTGGTCCACTAGACTCATTTCATTAATCAAACATATCCATGGCCATGATCTAATCATCTATATGACTCCCCAAATGATGGCAATGTAAAATAACGTAATGCGCATATAAGATCTATCACATCTTCCTTTTTAGTAATATCATAGCTTAAACATGAAGTGCACCATATTCAATCTTTCAATTCCTACCAGTTCAATTCTTTTAAACAAGTTTGTTTCACAATTTGGTAATATGAAATACGATTAATAAGATACTTCAATCACACAACAAATGATTAATCATAAGGGTTCATCCAAGGCAAGTATCTTGCATTAATAATTTCACCGAATAAAAATCCATTTTTCCATTAAGCCCAGCATTTAGGCGCAGGTTGAATCTGGTCAGCAACTTCGACCGGAGATTCCCGAGGCTACAGGAATCCGGTGAAGTCGTGTAACCCCTCGATGGAAAGGTATTTCCATGGACTACATCTTTCATATTCAGAGCTCAACCCAGATTTGACATTGTCCTATTTGAAATCGGACTTGAAGTCCGCTGCGTACAGAACACAGTTTCTGCATGCAGGATTTGTTAAACACCATTTTCGTTTGGATTTTCCCGTGGCTACACACTTCGCCAGAAGTCGTGCAACCACTCGTTGGAAAGGTATTTTCAAGGGCTTCAACTTTCGTGTTTAGTCAAAAGCCCAGATCTGAACATAACACACTTAAAAATGGTCACGAAGTTCGCTGCGCGCAGAATACAGATTCTGCACGCATCTTAAGGCGGAATGAACGGCATCGGTTCATCTTCCTCCTCAAGGCGATCTTCCAAAATCATTCCAAAAAAAACCTCCTCCCTTATTCACCCTCAAGAGGCCAAAATCCTTCACGAAACCATCCCTTATCATCCATTGAAAAAGGGGGTGGTTGAAGAGATCTAAAACCTAAGACACAAGTCTTAGCATGACCTTTCCTAGAAAACTCCTCCTCACCATCAAGACTCTCTTGAGTCGATGTCTCGCCTAGGAAAATAACTATAGATCTAGCACCAAGGGAGAGGGTAGGAAACTCACTTCGGCTCCAGCGGTACCACCATTTCTAGCCATGGATCTCGTAGTTCTCCTTGGCGGCATTTTCCCTTTCACGGCGATGGCGAATCTCCTCCGGTAGGACTTGCTCCTGCAGTTTTCCCTCTCACAGGAGATCTCACAGAAAATAGGGGAAGAAAAGAGAATGAAAACGGCTAGGGTTTTCTCTCCCCTATATATATAAAATGTGACACGGTTAGGGACACGGTCGTGTCCTTACCTGTGTCCTGCCTGGCGAAGCGGCAACGACAGTTTCCATGTCGGTTCAACACTTGACACGGGTAGGGACACGCCCGTGTCCCGACCCGTGTCCCTATGACACGGCCGTGTGCTTGGTCGTGTCCTTGGCCGTGTACTTCTCGGGTTGCCTCTCGACACTTCTCGTCGAGCTCAACTCAACGCACACGGGTAGGGACACGGCCGTGTCTCTACCCGTGTCACTTGGTGTCGACACAGCTCGACGATCTCGACACGGGTCGTCGAGCTCAACTCGACGCACACGGGTAGGCACACGGCCGTGTTCCTACCCGTGTCCATTGGTGTCGACACAGCTCGACGATCTCGACACGGCTCGTCGAGCTCAACTCGATGCACACGGGTAGGCACACGGCCGTGTCCCTACCCGTGTCCCTTGGTGTCGACACAGCTCGACGATCTCGACACGGCTCGTCGAGCTCAACTCGACGCACACGGGTAGGCACACGGCCGTGTCCCTACCCGTGTCACCTCCTTTTTACACTGATTCTCCACTTCTCCACAAGTGCAGTCCAATTCCCTGCACTCTCTGGACTCAAGTCAACCCTCCTGACTCAAAACACACACACTAGGGGCCTAGAGCGATTCGGGACGTTACAAATCCTATAAACAAAATAAAAGATTTCGTCCCCGAAATCAGGCTTAGGCTATGGGGAGAAGAGCATAACAGGAAATTTAACATATGCTTTTAAATAAGATTACCTTGAGCAAACAACTCCGGGTAGCGTTGCTGCATTAAATCCATTGGCTCCCACGTGTACTCTTCTTTCCCATGATTCGACCATAGTACCTTCACCAAGGGTACACTTTTGCGGCGCAAAGTCCTTGTCTCGCTGTCAACAATCCGCACCGGCTCTAGTCGCACAGACCTATCTGATGCCACTGCACCATCAGTAGTGGGAATATACTGGTCGGGCCGCAACAGTGCTTTTCGAAGCGACGACACATGGAACACGTCATGGAGATTTTCTAGTTCTGGTGGTAACTCCAACCGATAGGCCAACGGGCCGATCCTTTCTAGTATAGTATAAGGCCCAACATACCTTGGGCTGAGCTTTTTCACTCCCCGCACCCGTGACACTCCATGCATCGGCCGAATCTTAAGGAACACTTTTTCGCCCACTTGGAACTCCACCATCCGGTGCTTTTTATTGTAATATTTCGCCTGCCGACTTTGAGCCTCCAACATGCGATCCCGTATCAATCTGACCGCCGCATCAGTATCATCTATGTATTCGTTTCCCAATGCCTTCGGATCTTCATCTTGCACCCAAGACAAAGGAGTCCTGCACCTTCTTCCATAAAGGGCTTCATGGGGCGCCATACCGATGCTCGCTTGATGACTATTGTTGTAAGAGAATACCACCAGGGGCAAGAGCCTTTCCCATGGCTCTCCCCTGTCCAACACACATAACCTCAATAAATCCTCTAGTGTTCTGATGGTCCGCTCTGACTGCCCGTCGGTCTGAGGATGAAATGCGGTACTAAAGGTTAGGCGTGAGCCCAAATACGCCTGTACCGCCTTCCACTCATTGGATGTAAACCGACCATCCCGATCCGAAACAATTGTCTTGGGCACGCCATGATACCGTACAAATTGCTCCACAAAAAGGCGTACCAAAACATCCACGTGTGCTTCCTTCTTCATTGGAATGAACCGGGCCACCTTTGTCAGTCGATCCACAATAACCCATATTGAATCATTCCCGGAGCGGGAACGAGGTAACCCATGAACAAAGTCCATGGAGATATCCTCGAACTTCCATTCGGGGATGGGCAATGACTGCAACAAACCACCGGGACTCCTGCATTCAGCCTTCACTCTTTGGCAAGCTTCGCAATGTGTAACATAGTAGCGAACATCCTTCTTCCCGGCCAACACATGGTCTTCCGCAATCCGGCGTACATCTTAGCAATACCAGGGTGCACTGAATATTGAGAGGAATGTGCCTCTCTCAAGATATCCTCCCGAATTTTGCCGCCCTTGGGAATATAGAGTCGGCCACGAAAATAAATGAGGCCGTCTTTGAGTGTGTACTCATCGGTGGTCCCATCTTCAATTGCCTTGATTGTCGGGGCCAAGGCCGCATCCATTCCTTGCTCCACCCGAATCCGGTCTCGGATATCACAAACTATGCTCATGTTGGCCAAATACTCCGCATACTCTGCCGAAGGATCCTTGAATACTAGAGTAAGTTCCATCTCCTCGATCATCCGAGCCAACTCCATGCTCATCAGCCGAGACTCTGGGCTAGAGCCTGTCACTTTTCTACTCAAGGCATCGGCTACCGAGTTCGCTTTCCCGGGGTGGTAGTTCATGGTGAACTCGTAGTCGCATAGAAATTCCAACCACCGTCGTTGTCTCAGGTTCAACTCCTTCTGAGTGTGAACATACTTCAAGTTTTTGTGATCGGAAAAGATCTCGCAGTGCACGCCATATAAATAATGCCTCCAGACTTTCAAAGCGAACACCACAGCTCCCAACTCCAAATCATGAACCGGGTAATTGATTTCATGTTTCTTTAACTGCCTTGAAGCATAAGCGATCACATGCCCGTGCTGCATCAGCACCGCACCCATCCCTTGATATGATGCGTCCGTGTAAACCTGAAATCCTTCCTTCCCCGACGGAAGTGCAAGGATGGGGGCGGAGGTAAGCCTATCCTTCAACTCTTGAAATGCTGCTTCACATTGAGGCATCCACTCAAATGGCACACCCTTCTTCGTCAAGGAGGTAAGAGGAAGGGCAATCTTGGAAAATCCTTTCACGAACTTGCGGTAGTAGCCAGCAAGTCCAAGAAAGCTTCGTACATCGGCCTCCGACTTCAAGGGCGACCACTCCTTCACGGCCCGCACCTTAGCTGGATCCACAGCTAATCCTGCTCCACTGATCACATGCCCCAAGAAGGCAACCTCCTTAAGCCAGAATTCACACTTGCTAAACTTGGCATACAAGGCGTGCTCCTTCAATTTCTTCAAAACCAAGGTCAGGTGCTCGACATGCTCCTCCTCCGTCTTTGAGTAGACCAAGATGTCGTCGATGAAAACAATGACGAAGATGTCCAAATACGGTTCAAACACCTTGTTCATCAAACTCATGAAGGCCGAAGGGGCATTTGTGAGCCCAAACGGCATTACTGTGAACTCATACAAACCATATCTCGAACTGAATGCTGTTTTCTGAATATCCCCCTCATGTATCCTCAACTGATAGTATCCGGAGCGCAAATCCAATTTAGAAAACCAATGTGCTCCCACTAGTTGATCGAACAACTCATCGATCCGCGGTAGCGGATAAGTGTTCCGCACCGTCAACCGATTGAGTTCCCGATAATCTATACACAATCGCAGTGTTCCATCCTTCTTCTTCACGAACAGCACAGGGGCTCCCCATGGTGATGAACTGGGGCGAACGAACCCTGAATCCACCAGTTCTTGCAATTGAACTCTAAACTCCGCGAGTTCTTTCGGAGCCATTCTGTACGGAGCCTTGGATACAGGCTTGGCACCTGGTACTAGATTGATCTGGAAGTCAACCTCTCTATGCGGAGGTAATCCTGGTAGCTTCTCAGGAAATACCTCAGGAAAATCCCGCACTACCCGTACATCCTTTAATTCCAACGCTGCTTCCTTCAACTCGAACCAGATCATGAAGACCACATCCCCCTTCATATGAGCCTTTACAGCCTAAATAGAAGATAATATCATACGTGGCGCGAAGCCAATACCTTGGAAGATGACGTCAGAGTCTCCATGCCTCAAATAGATCCGTTTCTCCGCGCAGTCGATCCTCGCGAAGTGTCAGTCCAGCCATGCCATGCCCAAAATGATGTCAAACTCCGGCATTCTCAGAACCGTGGCCGGCGTATCAAAGGCCTTCCCATCAATAAATAACTCCAACTCGCACTTGGCGGTTGCGATCATCTCTGAGCCGTCCGGAAGGCGTACACGTAGGGCTATGCCAGTGAAGTACTGTACATCCCCCATGTCTTTTATGAAATCCTCGGACACAAAGGAGTGTGAGGCACCGGTATCGAACAGTGCATAGGCTGTCTTCCCGCCAATAATCACGGTGCCTAAGTACCAACAACCAAAACTTATTGCTAGTGGCTAGTAAGTTCTAATCAATTCAAGCTAGATCATGCAAATATGTAAATTAATTAAATCATACCTGCAATCACATCTTGTGGGTTCCTTTCCTGCGCCATGTCAAGCGCGTACACCTGATCCCGGACCGGTCCGGGGTTTCCTCTTGGCGGTCCTCGTCCTCGACCGCGCATATAACCCCGCCCTCGTGGAGCTGCTGGAGGGAGGGCAGGAGGGAGAGCAGGAGGGAGGGCAGGAGGGGCGTTCCCATATAGCTGCGGGCAAAAACGCCGGATGTGGCCCGGCTGGTTGCATTCGAAGCACACCAGACCACGACGCCCTTCAGGTTGTTGAAATCGCTGATGCTGTGGGGGTGGAGGCAACGCAGGCGGCTGCGGAACTGGATGCTCCACCCTATAGTTTCGGTGGACACGCCCGCCACCTCTTTGATAACCTCTTGCTCCTCTGAAGTCCCGTCTCCTTCTATTACTTGGGCCGGCTTCCATCACGTCCTCCGCAGGCCTCTTACTACAACCCAGGTGGTCCGCCTCCAATCTTTTTCTCCATATCAATGATCTCTGCCAAGCTACCATCCGCTATAAACAAAAGGGACTGCCTTAGGGGATCTCACAGCCCTTTATAGAAGCGCTTGGCATAACCTCTGTCATCCAACTCATAAGAGTCTGCGAACCTTGCGAGATGCTGGAATTCCCGCTGGTATTCTGTAAGTGACTTTGATCCCTACTTTAGTAGAAGGAACCTCTGATCAAGCTCATCTCGGGCCGATGTAGGGATAAAGTGCTCCAAGAAAACACCCGAGAATTCACTCCAACTTATCTCTGTCTAGATCCGGCCTTGGAAGGTAGAGCCCATGAGGGACTTCCACCACCTCTTCGCATGTAAGTCCAAGACGGACACTGCCAATGTCACTGCCATGTTGGTCGGGCAACGGATACCAGCCAGCAACTCTTCTATCGTGTCTAGCCATTCCTCTGTACGTACGGCTGACTCCGTCCCAAGGTAGACGGGAGGGGAGAGAGCCCGGAAGGTGCTCAGCCAGTTGGAGCTCGGGGCTTGTTGTTGCACCGGAGCCTGCTGTGCCTTAAAAGCATCAAGAATGGCGGTAAGCGTTTGCCCCAACTCAGACTGTTGGAACTGAGTGGGTATGGGAGGGGTAGGAGTACCCCCCATCGGCTCAACATGCAGTGGAACCTACACATACACGACAAATTTGTGGTCAGGTTGGCTAAACTTAAGGTCAAAGTTGGACAAACTTAATGTGAATTACATATGGGCACACCACTGCTTCCGCTAAGTCAGTTTGTCCCCAAACTGACTAACCAAACGGGGGTGGCACCATTGTTGAATGACTTCTGAGTTGAGGATCGTGGCAAACTGATACCATTTGTAAGACCCCCGCTCCCCGGATCCCAAAACACGGCACGAAGAGGGAGTCTTATGCCCGGAACAGCCGCCTTGCGGTAGCATTAGCACACGGGCTAACCTGTACCACAAGACGCCTATTCCGCCGGCTACAACAATATCAATATATCATGCCAACCCAACCAAATAAGTGGCGGTCAACCCCGCACTTACATCCCTTCACAATACTACCCGTAGGGAGACAACGCTCTAAGTATTGGTCCACTAGACTCATTTCATTAATCAAACATATCCATGACCATGATCTAATCATCTATATGACTCCCCAAATGATGACAATGTAAAATAACGTAATGCGCATATAAGATCTATCACATCTTCCTTTTTAGTAATATCATAGCTTAAACATGAAGTGCACCATATTCAATCTTTCAATTCCTACCAGTTCAATTCTTTTAAACAAGTTTGTTTCACAATTTGGTAATATGAAATACGATTAATAAGATACTTCAATCACACAACAAATGATTAATCATAAGGGTTCATCCAAGGCAAGTATCTTGCATTAATAATTTCACCGAATAAAAATCCATTTTTCCATTAAGCCCAGCATTTAGGCGCAGGTTGAATCTGGTCAGCAACTTCGACCGGAGATTCCCGAGGCTACAGGAATCCGGTGAAGTCGTGTAACCCCTCGATGGAAAGGTATTTCCATGGACTACATCTTTCATATTCAGAGCTCAACCCAGATTTGACATAGTCCTATTTGAAATCGGACTTGAAGTCCGCTGCGTACAGAACACAGTTTCTGCATGCAGGATTTGTTAAACACCATTTTCGTTTGGATTTTCCCATGGCTACAGACTTCGCCAGAAGTCGTGCAACCACTCGTTGGAAAGGTATTTTCAAGGGCTTCAACTTTCGTGTTTAGTCAAAAGCCCAGATCTGACCATAACACACTTAAAAATGGTCACGAAGTTTGCTGCGCGCAGAATACAGATTCTGCACGCATCTTAAGGCGGAATGAACGGCATCGGTTCATCTTCCTCCTCAAGGCGATCTTCCAAAATCATTCCAAAAAAACCTCCTCCCTTATTCACCCTCAAGAGGCCAAAATCCTTCACGAAACCATCCCTTATCATCCATTGAAAAAGGGGGTGGTTGAAGAGATCTAAAACCTAAGACACAAGTCTTAGCATGACCTTTCCTAGAAAACTCCTCCTCACCATCAAGACTCTCTTGAGTCGATGTCTCGCCTAGGAAAATAACTATAGATCTAGCACCAAGGGAGAGGGTAGGAAACTCAATTCGGCTCCAGCGGTACCACCATTTCTAGCCATGGATCTCGTAGTTCTCCTTGGCGGCATTTTCCCTTTCACGGCGATGGCGAATCTCCTCCGGTAGGACTTGCTCCTGCAGTTTTCCCTCTCACAGGAGATCTCACAGAAACTAGGGGAAGAAAAGAGAATGAAAACGGCTAGGGTTTTCTCTCCCCTATATATATAAAATGTGACACGGTTAGGGACACGGCCGTGTCCTTACCCGTGTCCTGCCTGGCGAAGCGGCAACGACAGTTTCCATGTCGGTTCAACACTTGACACGGGTAGGGACACGCCCGTGTCCCGACCCGTGTCCCTATGACACGACCGTGTGCTTGGCCGTGTCCTTGGCCGTGTACTTCTCGGGTTGCCTCTCGACACTTCTCGTCGAGCTCAACTCAACGCACACGGGTAGGGACACGACCGTGTCTCTACCCGTGTCACTTGGTGTCGACACAGCTCGACGATCTCGACACGGGTCGTCGAGCTAAACTCGACGCACACGGGTAGGCACACGGCCGTGTTCCTACCCGTGTCCCTTGGTGTCGACACAGCTCGACGATCTCGACACGGCTCGTTGAGCTCAACTCGACGCACACGGGTAGGCACACGGCCGTGTCCCTACCCGTGTCCCTTGGTGTCGACACAGCTCGACGATCTCGACACGGCTCGTCGAGCTCAACTCGACGCACACGGGTAGGCACACGGCCGTGTCCCTACCCGTGTCACCTCCTTTTTACACTGATTCTCCACTTCTCCACAAGTGCAGTCCAATTCCCTGCACTCTCTGGACTCAAGTCAACCCTCCTGACTCAAAACACACACACTAGGGGCCTAGAGCGATTCGGGACGTTACAAAGAGTTTCCTCAAGTTGTTTATCCTCACAAAGCTCAGTCTTTAACATTATTATTTGTTCATTAGCTAAGGTTAATTCCTCTTTTAACCTATTGTTTTCAGAGTTGACATTCTTTAGGTTTCCTAATTTTTCCCTAAGAGTTTTAATCTCCTTTTATGAGTTTATTAAGTCTATAAACATTATTTTAAATTCAAATTTAAAAGAATCAGAACTGTAATCAAAAGAAGACAATACCTTGTCAGCTTCAGAATCTGAAACTGCTTCATTGTCTGAGTCCTCTTCTTCTGAATGGCTCCTCGAAGCATGAATTGCCATGAGGTAAACCTCCTTGGCCCTTGCCTCTTCCTCATCTTCACTGGAGCTAGAAGATGTTAATTCTTCTTCAGTCTCACTCCAGGTTTCAGCCACAAAACTGTTCTCCTTCTTCTTGTATTTGCTGGAAGAAGGTCTGCTGTTGTGCTGTCTCCTGGTATCTTTCTCTCTTCTTTTTTCTTTCGTCTGATTCTCTGGACACTCAGAGATGAAGTGTCTAGCTTTCCTGCAACCAAAGCATACCACTTCTTTAGTTGGTGTTTTATCACACCTTGGTTTGTCATCCTGTCAGGATGACTTCCTCCTGAAATATTTTCTTGCCATCTTAGAGAATATTTTTGCAAAAAGACTCATGAGTTCTTCATTTATTGAGGGAGTCTCTGTCTCTTCAATTGCCTTGAAAACAATGTTATGCTCTTTTCTTGCTGAAGGGGGTGTTCTCTGCTCAGCTGCCTACCTAGATTTAATCAGCTATTCATAGGACTTAAGTTTGCCTAATAGAGATTCAGTGGATATCTCATTTAGGCTTCTAGCATTTTTGATAGGCCAGATCCTTGAATCCCATGAGCTTGGGAAGCACATTAGGATCTTGTCATTCACCTCAGTGAGGGTGATGTCCTTGTCCAAGGTTTTTAGCTCATTGATGATTGAGCTTAAGCTATTATATATTTCAGCTACTGACTCAGCTTCCTCTTTCTTGAAATTCTCATATAAGGATATGAGGTTAGATCTCCTTTCCTTTCTTTCATCTGCTGATCCAGCCACCATTTGGTTTACGAAATCCCAGATGGCTTTGGCTGAAGTGCATTCAGCAACCTTTTGGAAGATATCATCTGACATTGTTTGTACCAGTATGTTCATTGCCTTGGCATCAGCAACCTTGGCCTTCTTCTGAGCCTCAGTCCACTCAGGTGGTGGAACTACATTTGTGCTTGAGGCTGCTGTAGATGTAGAAGCAGTGGCTTGAGGAGGACCTGTCAAGATGGAATTGTAGATATCTTCATCAATAAAGTTCATATACAATTTGATTCTTTCCTTCTAGATGGCAAACCTATTTAGGTTGCAAATTGGAGGTTTGGTGCTTGCATAGTCTTTGTTCTGTGCCATTGCTGTGTGTATAATCTAAATAAAAATAAAGATAAAAGATGGAATCTGATCTAACACGGGATCTTTGGTTCAAGCGTTAGCTTGTGTACACCAAGGAGTCCAGGATCTGATACCAATTGAAAGTGAGTTGTTAGATCATGAATACTCTAGAGGGGGTGAATAGAGTATTCAGGGTTTATAAAATTTTCTTCTGATTTAATCTAGTGCAGGAACAAAATTAAAACAGCAGTCCTAACAAACAGCCACAACACAAAAAATAAAAGAAAAGAGCAATCCAGACAACATAAGAATTTATAGTGGTTCACCTAAACTTGGGTACATCCACTCTTCTACCACCATGGTAGGAATCAATCAGATTTTTGATCAGGTGCCTGACACCACTGAGCTTTTGATCAGTTGCTCAAAAACCAATTCCTAAGTCTTTTGATCAGGTGACTTGCAAGCAGGAATAACTTTTGAAGTGAGTTATAACCCTTTATACAGTAGGAGGGGGGGGGGGGGTGAGAGATGATTGTGTCTTCTCTTTCTCAATATACAACTGAGAAGACTGGTGGATATTTGATTTTAGCACAGGCTCCCCCTGAGATATAGAATGGTTCAGGTAGAAGAAGCCTTGCTGCAGGGTGATAGGCCTTCAGTAGTACAGCCTTGATCAGCAGCTGTTCAGGAACTTCTTTGACATATAGTGATGTAGTTGTCCTTTGAAGTATCCTCGAGTGTTGAAGACAGAAGACTCTTTATTTTGATTATGTGTACTTCTTCTTCTTCAGATAGCTAATGATCTTCAGGAATATGGCTTCTTGTTGTGTCAGAATTCTGTGTTGACAGACAGCAGTGAATCTCTTGTTTCAGACTGACTATTTTCTATATCTGTCGTCCTTGTGTATTGCGTATCTTGTTCTATCTATCTATCGAAAGAAGAGAGAAAATCTCTTTTATATTTCCTGTAAAAAATGGTCTTTCGAAATTTTAAAATCCTCTGCAATCAATGCGACGGCCTTGAGAATAAACGACATTGAATTATTTCCCCAACTGTCCCATGAAAAAACGGTAAGCAATAATCCTGGAGAAGACCATGATCAATGATCTGTCTAACGGTTATATTCCAGAGAATATTTGCGCATTAATTACTGAGGAATTATTGTAGTAAGAAGGTGATAGAAGGATGGAAAATAACTAAGTCTGGATTCGTCGAACTGATAACAGAAATCGTCGAGTTGAGTTCATAGTTTGTCGAGCTGAGTTGATGAGTTTGTCGATCAGATGAGTTCTGTTTGTCGAGCCGAGTTCAAAGATCATCGAGCAGAGAGCAGAACTACATTCTATAGAAACTTCACCTTTTCTGTGTATGGAGTTCGTCGACCTGATATCTGGTTTCGTCAACTGAAGTTCTGCAAAATATTTCTGGACTTAGAATAATTTCAGATGCTTCTGGATGAAGGTGTCGAAGTGAAGTATCCAGAATTCGTCGACCTAAGAATTGGTTTCGTAGAACTGAGGACCACTTAACTGCTGCTGGATAACTCTAGCTATTGTGGTCACAGTTCGTCGAGCTGAGAATCAAGTTCGCCGACCAAAGTCTGACTCTGGACTTAAAGTTAAGAGATGCTTTCTGATCTTGAAGTGTTGAAGTATAGTGCCCAAAGTTCGTCGACATGAGTACCAAGTTCGTCGAGTTCAGCTCAGAGAATTTTCTCTGAGATCGTCGAGCTGAGCGCGACTATCGTCAACCTGTGTTCGACGAACGTCGATGTCATTTTACTTGGTCTTTATAAAAACTCTAAGTCTTGAGTCTCTGACAGTCTTGTTGATAGCTGGTCCATGTTTTGTTGATTCTAAGGACTTGGCCTAGACTCTAGGACACAAACATGACCCTGGCTATACATTGTGGATCATATAATCCTAACTTAGTGAACCTAGCCCAAATCTTACTAGTGATCCAAAACAACCATCATTCCGGTGGTCGGAGTTATTCCCGGTTCCTCTGTTCTCACTATGGCCGCACCGAGCATCTTGTGGATCGATATTGGCTAAAACATCCACATCTTCGCCCTTCTGGTGATGCTTCCACCTCCTCTTCCAAGCCATCCACGTCGGTGGTCACGTCCTCAGGTAGTGCTCATGTGGTTACTCAAGGTAAATGGCTCATCTACTCTGGTGCAACTAATCACATGACGGACAATCCGCAATGCTTTTCTCTCCATGAAACGCATGATTGGTTGCCTCCGATCCTTGTTGCAGATGGATCTCCCTCCCCGGTTCAAGGCACGGGAGTGGTTCATGTCACTCTGTCTATTCACTTGGCTGACACTCTCTATGTGCCCAAATTTCCCTGCAATTTTTTATCAGTTACATCTTTATGCAAGCAGCTTGAATGCTCCATCACATTCACTCCCACTTCTTGATCTTTTCAGGATCCGAGCTCCCAAAGTTCGATTGCTACTGGGACTGAGAGTGGCGACCTTTACTTTCTCGATAATGTTTCCGCTCTATCCGCCTTCTCCTCCTCTTCTACAGATATCCTACAATGACATCTCTGACTTAGGCATCACCCCCACGGCTTCTACATCAGCTGCTACCTCACCTCCCTCCGCTTAGTTCTCCTCTCAACTGCAATGCCTGTCAGCTTAGCAAGCATCATCGTTCCTCCTTCCTGCTAAAGCAAGGTCGTGGTTCTACCCATCCGTTTGATCTCGTTCACTCTGACATCTAGGGCCCTGCTCCTACCCTCACCATTGGTCGGGGTAGCTCTTATTTTGTCACTTTCATTGATGATTTCTCACGTTGTACTTGGGTGTATCTCTTACGAGAACGCTCTGAACTATTTGATGTATGACAATCCTTTTATCATTTAATCAAAAATCAGTTTGATGTTTCTATTAAAGTTTTGCGATCTGATAATGCCAAAGAATACATTAGTCATGCTTTTTCCTCATTTTGTATGCAACATGAAATTCTTCATCAAACAAGTTGTATTTACACATCCCAACAAAATGGGGCGGCGGAACGAAAAAACTGTCACCTCCTTGATGTTGCTCGCACACTACTTATGCAAATCCATGTTCCCCGCTCCTACTGGGGCTATGCTATTCTCATTTCTTGCTACCTCATCAATTGTATTCCCTCCACTATTTTCTGCGGTAAAACACCCTTCTCCATACTCTATCCAGGAAAGGATCTCTTTCCTCTTACTCTACGCATCTTTGGCTGCATGGCATTTGTGCATGCTCCCTGCACCACCCGCGACAAACTCTCCCCTCGCTCCACCAAATGTGGCTTTCTGGGGTACTATACCACTCAGAAAGGCTATTGTTGTTTTGACCCCATCCTTCGCAAACATTTCGTCTCCGCGGACGTTACCTTTTTCGAGAATGCTCCCTATTTCTCTAACAACTACTCCCCTATTCCTGAGTAATCTAGTCTTCCTCTTCCTCTTCCCTCCAGCCCATCCCCATCTATTGAGATCTTTCCTCCTCCACCATCTCCATCCTCTCCTCCTCCCTCTCCACCTCCCCCATCTCCCTCCTCTTCGCCGCCGTCGCTCTCTCCTCTTGGGCCAGCTCTCTCCACCACGGATGCTCCGGATACTGAGGTACATGCTGATCTGGGCCTCCCCATTGCCCTTCAAAAAGGGGTTTGGGCTTGCACCCAGCATCCTCTTATTGTAGTTGTTTCCTATGATCGTCTGATGCCTGCTCGCAGAGACTTTGCACTAGCTATCTCTTTGACTTCCACCCCCCCCATTCCTATCCGGAAGCTCTTACCATTCCGCATTTGAAGGCTGCCATGGATGAAGAGATTGCGACTCTCACTGAATGGGGTACCTGGACCCTGGTTCCTCCTCTTGTTAACACAGATGTTGTTGGCTGTCGCTGGGTTTTTTGTGGTGAAATTCCTTCCTGATGGCAGTGTGGATTGTAACAAAGCTCGTCTTGTTGCCAAGGGTTTTACCCAAACTTATGGCGTTTATTACTTTGACACCTTCTCTCCAGTTGCGCCTCTCAGCACTATTCGGGTCCTACACTCGGTGGCTGTCAACAGAGATTGGCCCATTTCCCAACTAGATGTGAAGAATGTCTTTCTGTATGGGGATCTTCAAGAGGATGTCTACATGGAGCAACCTCCAGTGTATGTTGCTCAGGAGGAGACACAGGTTTGCCAGGTCAAGAAGGCTATCTATGGCCTAAAACAAAGTCCTCGCGCTTGGTTTGACAAGTTTAGTGGGATTGTGGCGGCTGTTGGTTTTACGAGGAGTTCTGCTGACCACTCCCTATTTACTCTTAAAACCTCTCTGGGCCTAGTGGTGCTTGCAGTATATGCGGACGATATTCTTCTCACTGGCGATGACCAAGCTGGAATAATCTTGAAAAAGTAGCATCTTCAGCAACACCTGGTTACAAAGGATATGGGATCTCCAAAATACCTTTTGGGGATAGAAATTTCTTGGAAGCCCGCTTCTCTTGTCCTATCCTAACGGAAGTATGCTCTTGACTTTTTAAAAGAGGCAGGGTTGATTGGAACTAAACGTGCCCGATGTCCCATGGTGATTGGAGAAGATAAAACATGGACAGTTGACTCTCCTCTTCTTTCTGATGTTACAAGGTACAAACGTCTAGTTGGTAAACTCATATATCTCATAGTGACCAGACCTGACATTGCCTATGCTATTGGCATGGTTAGTCAATTCATGCAATCTCCTAGGGAGTGTCATTTACAGATGGCCCTGAAGATATTGGAGTATATTAAATCCACTGTGGGGAAAGGACTTCTCTTTCAGAAGAATGGCCATTTAAGGGTTGAAGCGTACTCCGATTCAAGATATGCCGATGATAAAGGAGACCGCAAGTATACTTCAGGTTTTTGCACCTTTGTGGGGGGGGGGGGAACCTTGTGAGTTGGAAAAGCAAGAAGCAGTCGATAGTCTCCAGGTCCAGTGCAAAAGCAGAATACCGAAGTATGGCATCGACCACATGTGAGCTGAAGTGGTTACATGCTCTTATGCTTGACTTAGGAGAATTCTACGACCATCCTTGTTGGTTACATCGGAAAATGTGTACCTGATTTGTAGGAGCCTCACTTAACTCAATGATATTCATCAATGTGTATTTGATGGTGTGTTGAGTTTCAGTGTGCAGGTTAAGGAAATGCAGGAAAATTTTCTAAGTACAAGTGTCGACACTTGGGAAAGGCTGTGTCGAAAGCAGATGCCAGATTGTGTCGTCACACAGGACTTATGTCGACACACAAAAATTCTGCCAACAATAATTGTGTCGACACATGCCAGAATTCTGTCGACACTAATTATGTCAAAATTAGAAGCTATTGTGTCGACACACAGGACTTGTGTCGACACACGCCAGATTTGTGTCGTAAGAAATTGTGTCGACACATAGGACTTGTGTCGACACACACACACGCACCAGAATTCTATCTATATCAATTATGTCGAGACTAGAAGTTATTGTGTCGACACATTCCACAGAATCTGTGTCAAGAAGAAAAAGAAGAGCTGTGTCGACATTATGAGAGCTATGTCGATATCACCAAGGATTATGTCGACACATGGTCTATTTGTGTCGACATATTTGAAGTATTGTCTCGACACTTTGCTGCTGAGATAGAGTACAATGAGGTGTCAAATGTCAAGACTGAAGACTTGATAGCTGTCATAACTAACAATGCAGTTGCATCTGTCAGAACTGTCAGAAGGCCATTATGAATCGGAACAGCCGGTAACCACAGATGGATCTATATAAACACCTGCTCTATCATCAACAACAGATATCATTATTATTATTGAGAAGATACAGAGAATAGAAGAATATAAAAGGGATCGAGGAGATATCCTAGAAGAAAGGACTTGATATTTACATCAAGAGAAGGCAGATTCTAAACAAGTCTGCAAGAAGATTTCAGATCAAATTCTGAATACAAGAAGGAAGCTGGATTGAGGATCATCTCCAACTTCATAAGAAGATCAACCTTACTTTATTCAGATTCAAGAAGCTTTGAAGAAGCTAAGACAGGTTGAATCTTAAACAGTCAGATCAATCCAGAACTAATCAAGAAACCGTCACCCTTTTCTCTCTCCACCTGGGTGAAGGATATATTCTTTTTACTATCAATTTTTCTGTAGGATCTTTTATAGATCTGAGTGTAAGAGAGTTATCTCTTTGAGTTGTAAGCCTGAGTTTATAAAGGCAGAGGTAGGGCAGAGTGCCTGAGGTAGGGGATTATTTTCTCTAAGTTATAGGCCTGGTGGAAGAGGCTGAGGTAGGGCTTGATTGCCTGAGTTGTAGGAGCGTGGACTCACTCTGAGGTAGGATTCTCTGAGAGGATCTGAGCTGTAGGACTTGCTGAAGTCTGAGTTGTAGGAACCGTTCTAGTTTCTGAGTTGTAATATCTGAAGATCAGAGTAGGAAGAAGGGAGTTAGGCCGAATCTAGTATACTGTTAGATAGGCGATGGGGGAAAGTGGATGTTCCCATCACTTGGGGAACCACTATATATCTGTGTGTATGCTGTGTTGGCTGAATTTATTTTAATCTGTGTTGTTATAGATATTGCTTAGGCTGTCTAACTAGTAATTTATATTATCTGCCTGAATAAAAAGAATTGAACATGTTCACCCCTCCCTCTAGGTGTTTAGAACATCTTGAAACCAATTCTTTCAAGTGGTATCAGAGGGAGGTTACTCACGAATAGAATTAACAATCTGAGTTGATCTCCAAGGTAGTTATCAGTTAAACAGAATGTGTTCAGGTGAGATTTAGAAGGAACTTGGATCCATGAAACTTCCTATCCATAGGAAAGATAATTTTGGCATATGGAAAGAGACAGTCAGATTGTTCATGGAAGCATCTGATCCAAGAATTTATATTACAGTTCTAGAAGGGTCATTTATTCATATGAACATATCAGTTCTTGATGCTAACCTCAAGACTCAAAAAAGTTATTCAGAAATGACAAAGGAAGAGATCATCCTAGCAACCTTAGACAAGAGGGCACAGAATATAATTGTAAGTACAATAGATGACTCTACATTCCAGAATCTGGTCCATTGCAAAACCTCCAAGGAGATTTGGGATACTTTGATTGTCTATATGGAGGGAACGGAAGAAGTGAGAGAGGATAGGAAGTCTATGCTAAATCAAGAATATGAAAGCTTAACACAAGCTAAGACAGATAGCATAGCTGAATGCTATAAGAAATTCTTTAGAATTGTTAATGAGCTAATGACCTATGGAAGAGTCTTTAGCACTAATGAATTAAATGACAAGTTTCTCAGATTACAAACCAAGGAATGGGATACTAAAATATGTGTCATCAGAGAGGTGGCCAGGCTTGCAGATACACCTCCACCAACCTTATTTGGAAAACTGTTGTTCTATGAGATACAGCTCACTGCCAGAAAGGAGGAGGAGAAAAGCAATAAGTCTGAATACAGAGAGAAGTCAGTTTCCTTCAAGGCTAAAGCCACAAGAAAGGGGAGGAGAAAGTCACCTTCACCTCCCAGGAGAATGGCTGAAGTTAAATCTGAAAATACTGACATCAATACTTCAGACAGTCACAACTCTAATGAAGACTTTGCTGCCTTCACAAGGCATTTTCAAAGGTTCATGAAGAGGAATAAATGAAGAACAAAGCCATCTTCATCCTTCTCCAAGGATGACTATTACAAGAAGAAGAAAACATCTAAGGATGACAGGTATGGCTCTAATCCCAGTAAACAAACTTCATCTAAAATTGTTTGTTATTGTTGCAACAGGCCAGGACACATCATAGCTGATTGTCCTGATAAAAGAAAGGAATCTAAAGATAATAGAATCAACAAAATAAGGGCAAGAAGGAGAGATCCTTTGTTGCAAAGAAGTAGAAGAGTTGAACTGACTCCTCATCATCAGATTCAGGAGAAGAGACAGAAGTTGAAGCCTATATAGGATTGTTCACTACTGAAGAGGATTCAGTAGAATCTGAGTTATTTCAAATGCTGGACTCTATAAATTGGACTGAAGTTCATCATTGTAGAGGGCTGATGGCTTTGACTGAGGAAGATCAGTGCTAGGATCAGCCTGGTCCAAGTAAGGTAAACAACCTATCTTCAAGTTCTGATTATTATACTGGATCAGAATCAAAAGCATCTGCATCAAGAGATGTGGATGGTTATGAATCTGAAGGGGATGTTCATCAACTTATTGATAAGTATGGTGATCTGTTACAAGCACTTAAGAGTAGCAGAAACCTTGTCAAAAACCAGGGTAAGGAAATTACATCTCTTAAATTGGCTGCATCAGATTCAGAAAAAATGCTGGATCTGAAGATGAATGAAGTTGCCAAACTAAAAAACATAACTATTATTCAGATGGGTACAATTACCTTCAAAAATGATCACATCAAGAGTCTAGAAGTCAGACTTCAAAGAGAGAAGGATCTTGTGGCTAAATTCTCAAAGCCAAAGTCCGTCTTACCCTTGATTGATAACTTCATTGCACAAGAAGGTAAGAAAGGATTAGGCTTTAAGGGAAGAACAAAGGCAGCTAATTCCAAAAGAAAAGGCAAAGCCCCAGTACAACCACTAGCCTCCAAACCCCCTATTTCTTTTAGAAAAGTGATGCATCCTACTAACAGGTATGACCATGACATCACACATGGTCACTATAAGGTTGGTAATCAGAATGACAAGGGTGCAAATATCAAAAGGGTAGCCCATGGACAAACACATCATGTTCTTCAGGAAGCATCAATGTTTGATACACTAGCCCCAACACTCAAAAAAAGGACCACTGTTCCTACAGAATTAAGGACTGCTAACAGCAATGCTGTTAAGACTGTACCTAAGAGAAGACATAACAGATATTAGTGCTGGTGTTGTGGCAAGGTGGGTCATTATTCCATTGATTGTTGGCACAACACCAGTGTTAGGAAAAATGGCAGCTTATTTGTAAGAAAGGCTGCAGGAAAGTATGTTAAATTTTAAGCTAACCTGAACCTAGGACTCAATAACAATTGGGGTTCTAAGGATAGGTAATTCTATTTGATGCAGGTGAGTCCAATTGGCCATACCCCAATATGGTACTTGGACAGTGGTTGTTCCAGGCACATGACTGGAATGAGATGGATGCTGAAGGATTTCTCTCCCATAGAAAATGGAACAAAAGTGATCTTTGGTGGACCTGAAAAGGGGATCTTTAAAGGGTTTGGTAACGTTTACAATAGCTCTATCACTATCACCCAAGTGGCTTATGTGACAGGTCTGAAACATAACTTAATATGCATAAGCCAACTGAGTGATCTTGGTTATGACACCTCTTTTATTAAGAATGAGTGTCATATTGGAAGGTCAAGTGATCAAGAGGTCATCTTGTTAGGTTATAGAAAAGGAAATGTTTACTGTCTCAACTTTGATTGTGAGAATAAAAACTCTTCTATTTGTCTAGTTGCAGATGAGAAAGCTTCTCATTGTGTCAAATGGCATAAGTGGATGGCTCACCTGAAATACAAGTCAATAGGCCAACACTATAATATGGAGTTAGTGAGGAATGGTCCTTAGGTCAAGTGCATTAAAGAGGGTGTATGTTCAGCTTGCCAAAAGGGCAAACAGACCAAGACCTCTTTTCATGGCCATGATACCAAAGATTCTTTGAGGAGTTTGTACCTCCTGCATATGGATCTATTTAGTCCTATACCAGTTTATAGTCTAGGTAGGAATGTCTATAAACTTGTGGTTATGGATGACTATTCTAGATTTACATGGGTTTTCTTTCTGTGGCAGAAATATGAAACCCATACTATCTTCCACAATTTTGTTAGGCAAATTCAGAATGAACTTAACAATTCAGTGATCAAAATCAGAATTCGTCATGGGACTGAATTTCAGTCTGAATGCATGACAAGGTTTTGTGAAGAACTAAGGATTCATCAAGAGTTCTCCTCACCTAGAACTCCACAGCAAAATGGTATTGCTAAAAGAGAGAATGAGACTCTTATTAAGGCTGGTAGAACATTATTAAGTGACACTTCTATCCCAGAATATTTCTGGGCTGAGGCAGTAAACACTGCATGTCATGTTCTCAATAGAGCTTCCATCACCAAAAGCCACAAGAAGACACCATATGAGATTATGAAAGGCAAAAAACCAAATTTAGCATACTTTAGAATCTTTGGTAGCAAGTGTTATGTTCTTAATAATGGCAAGCACTATTTAACTAATTTTGCTGCCAAATCCCAAGAAAAGATATTTTTTGGGTACAGCAACAGCAGTAAGGCATATAGAGTCTACAACTTGACTACTCAAGTTGTAGAAGAATCTGTCCATCTAGTTTTTGATGAAACTAAACTAATCAACTGTGAGCTGTCTAGTATTTCTTGTAGCTCTACAGGTTTGATGGAAAAGATGGACAAGCTAACCATTAGTTAAAACCAACCTGCAAGGCCGGATGAAGAAAATGATGGATGTTATCCAGGGGGAGTACAAGACCCACAAGCTGACAATGAAGATAATGAAGTACAGCATGGTGGGGAAATTGGAGAAATTCAAGGTGTGGGTAGATTGTCCCCAGTAATAAGACATCTAAGGGATCATCCAGCACACCAAATTATTGGTCATCCAAGACATGGTGTTCAAACCAGAAGCAATAACATGAACACAGTACTTTGCTCAAGTTTCATGTCCCAGATGGAACCCAAGAAATTTGAAGAGGCCACACAAGAACCAAACTAGATTGATGCTATGCAGGAGGAGCTGAAGCAATTCAGAAGATGTAAAGTCAGGAAGTTGGTTCCTAAACTAAAGAAACACAATGTCATAGGGACTAAGTAGATCTACAGGAACAAGTTATATGAAAATGGCATTATAGTCAAGAACAAAGCAAGATTGGTAGTAAAAGGCTACGGGTAGGAAGAAGGAATAGACTTTGATCAGACATTTACCCTAGCGGTAAGGTTGGAAGCAATAAGGCTATTCCTTGCCTCTGCAGCTTACCAAGGGTTCAAGGTATTACAGATGGATGTAAAGTCAGCATTTTTGAATGGAGACTTTAAAGTGGAAGTCTATGTTGAAAAACCCACAGGTTTTGTTGATCCTCTTTATTCTAATCATGTTTATAGGCTTAAGAAAGCTTTATATGGATTGAAACAAGCCCCTAGGGCTTGGTATGAAACACTGTCTACCTTCCTCATTGAGAATAAATTCTCAAGGGGGGAAATAGACAAAACTATATTCCTAAGGGAATCAAAAGGCAAGATCATCCTAGTCCAGATATATGTTGATGACATTATATTTGTGTCAACTGAAAACAACCTATGTAAGAAGTTTGCCAAACTTATGCAAGGGAAGTTTGAGATGAGCAGCATGGGTGAGCTGAAATTCTTCTTGGGACTCCAAGTTAGACAGACTGATGATGTCTTATCCATATCCCAGTCTAAGTTCACCAAGGAGTTAATTAAGAAATATGATATGGAGTCATCCTCCACCATGAGAACTCCAATGGGGTCAAGTATGCCTATAGGCAAAGATGATGCAGGAATACCTATAGATGAATCTTTGTATAGAGGGATAATTGGCTCCCTTCTATACTTAACTGCTAGTAGACCAGACATCATATATGATACATGTGTCTGTGCTAGGTATCAAGCATGACCTAAAGAATCTCATTATACTGCTGTAAAAAGAATTCTGAGATATCTTCAGGGAACACCGAATCTTAGCCTTTGGTACCCTAAGAATAGAGATTTTCTACTAACAGGTTATTCAGATGCGGACTTTGCAGGATGCAAAGAAGATAGGAAAAGCACCACTAGCACATGTTAGTTTTTAGGTGAGAGATTGGTGTCATGGAACAGCAAAAAGCAAACAAGTATGGCTATACCCACTGCCGAGTCAGAATATGTAGCTGCAGGTCGTTGCTGTGCTCAGCTGTTATGGATACAACATCAACTTGAAGACTATGACATCAATGTACAACCCCGTATTCGCGAAGAGTGGGCTCCAAAACAAGGTGAGCAAGTTTTTAAGCTTTCTGCGAGTTTTGCACTCCTAGGGGCTAATTTTGGGTGAACATGTAGAACATACTAGTAGGGGGAGAAAATATTTCTCACCCAAGGCGCTCTTGGCAAGCCACCCAGGCCGCCAGGCCGCAAGCCGCCCAGGCCGCCAGGCCGCAAGCCGCCCAGGCTGCCAGGCCGCAAGCCGTCCAGGCCGCCAGGCCGCAAGCCGCCCAGGCAGCCAGCTCGCAGGCCGCCCAGCTCGCAGGCCACCCAGCTCGCAGGCCGCCCAGCTCACCCAGCTAGGCCGCAGCTCGCCTTGCCCCGTCTCGCCAAGTAGGCCAGCTCGCAGGCCGCCCAGCTCGCAGGCCGCCCAGCTCGCAGGCCCCCCAGCTCACCCAGCCAGGCCGCAGCTCGCCTTGCCCCGTCTCGCCAAGTAAGCCAGCTCGCAGGCCGCCCAGCTCGCAGGCCGCCCAGCTCGCAGGCCGCCCAGCTCGCAGGCCGCCCAGCTGCCCAGCTCGCAGGCCGCCCAGCTCGCAGGTCGCGCAGCTCGCAGGCCGCCAGCTCGCCCAACCTTCTCGCCCCAGGAGGTTAGTCCGGGGAGGGTTCGCCCTCCGCCCCCTAGACCCAGGTGGATCCTGTGGTTTTACCATTTGGCCCTCGGGGGGGGGGGGGGTGGATTACCCCTTTACCCCTCGACGTGGCTGTTTTCTATTGGCCCGAGGTGTATTGGGCGTAAGGGTATTTCGGTCATTTTGGTCCATAGGATTTGCAAAACTATAAATAGACCCCCTTGGGTGCCTTGGAGGGGATCCCCTTTTCTTGCTTCCTCCTCCCTTATCTTCTTCTTGGTATAGTAGAGAGAGCTCTTCCAAGGCATCCTAGCTCGAGCATTGGCTAGGGAGGGGAAGAGCTCAGGTAGCCTTCCGGGTGTGAGATGGGACCTCCGCGCTAGAGCCGAGGGTCTGTTCATAGTCTCCTAAGTCTCCGGTCCGTGGCGTTCTCTCGAGTGTAGTAGGTGTGAGGTCACCCCTTTCAGGGACCCCGAACTCCACAGGGACCAAGTTTTTGGTTTCACCATTTTGGTGCGGTGAGCGTGGAGAGTGACCAGCACAGAAGATCTCGGGAGAGTGTCATGACAGGAGGCCAAGGAGGTAGTGATGATCTCGGCGAGCTCCCCACCCCAGGACCCTTTGTGGGGAGGCAAGAGTTCATGGCCTCCATCCAGGGCATCATGGAGATGCTGCGAAGCATTGCTCCTCAGGGTGGCAGCTCCACCCCGACCCCCCAGGAGTTAGCTCCCCCTCTCGACGAGCCGACTCCCAGGGGTCTAGGCGAGATGACCCCCGCAGGGGGAGAAGGGAGTGCAGCAGGAAGAAGGCCCGGGAAGGAGAGGATGAGCGATGGGGTCGAGCGAGACCTCACCGGCCGGGAGCTGTTCTCCAGCCCGGCGAGTGCCAACCTCCCAGGCGAGCAGGTTGCGCGAGTGGAGGTGGCGAGAGTGCCCCTTGGGGGGTCACCCTTCAGCGAGCTGATCATCTCAGCTCCCATTCCTGAGGGGTTCAGAGAGCCAGACATGGCTTACTATACGGGGAAGGATGACCCCGTCCAGCATCTGCAGTGGTTCGAGGATGCCGTCTCCATCAGGCCGATGATGGATGCCTTCAAGTGCCGCCTCTTTGCGATCATACTGAAGGAGAAGGCAAGGGACTAGTTCCATCAACTCCCTCCGAGGTCGATCTATGGGTTCGAGGACTTGAGCCGGAGCTTCCAGCTCCGCTTCTCCACCTCCAAGAAGCGGAAGAGGAGTCCTGAGTCCATCTTCTTGATAAGGAAGGGGGCCGAGGTGTCGCTGGCCCGCTACGTAGACAGGTTCCAAGAGGAGATCTTGGAGGTCCAGGAGATGCCAGGGTATGCTCTCCAGATGGCCTTCACCGTTGAGTTGAAGGAGGGCTTCTTCAAGATGAGCTTGACCCGGAAGGCCCCCCTTTCCTTCGAGGAGCTGATGGAAAGGGCAGCAGAGGAGATGTCCATGGAGGCAGCCAAGCCGGCATTCATCAAGAGGTTGGCGAAGTTGACGGAGGTGGAGCCAAAGGAGCAGGGTGGCTCAAGGCATCAGGAAGGAAGAAGGAGAGAGGAGCGGAGAGCCCAGGAGGGCCCAGAACAAGGTTGGAGGCAGCAGGGAGGACCAGTTCAGGGTCCAGGAAGAGGTTATGTCCAAGATGGGGGGAACTTCCATGGGGGCCAAGGGAGGTTCAACTTCCATAGCCAAGCCCCAAGGCAGCTCTTACCCCCGCCGCAGCAAGCCTTGGCGATAGGTGGAGGAAGAAGAGGAAACAGGAGAGAACGCCCAGCCCGCCGAAAGAGGGGAGAAAGAGCGCTGCTGTACTGCGACTTCCACCAGGTGGAGGGGCACGCCACGGCTACCTGCCCCGAGTTCTTGGAGGTGAGGGGGGAGAGAGGCCCTGACCAGCCGCAGCCGCCGGTGCGGGTAGGAGGGGTTCTACCCGGAGAAGGGGGTGATGACATATGCGAGGATCGGGTCGACGTGGGAACCATAGGCGGTATAGGAGTGATCTACGGTGGAGTGGGGGTTGAGGCCACTCGGAAGGCAAGCCTCCATGTCATGTACCGAAGGAGCGTCGCCTCAACCTCCCAGACCCCGCCCCCAGAGGAAAAGATCACCTTCTCGGTGAAGGACCTACCAGATCATGAGGATCCGTTCTGTGATGCGCTGGTCATCCAGACGGTCATCGAAGGCTACACCGTCTCCCGGATCCTAGTTGACAACGGAAGCTCCGTCAATGTCATTTTCAAGAAGGCATTTGACGAGATGAAGGTGGAGCCAAGGAGGGTGTTGGCCTCGGACGGACCCCTGTTCGGATTCTCAGGGGAGAGGAAGGAGGTCGAAGGTGGGGTGGGGCTCCAAGTGAAATTGGGGGGAGTCTCAAGGAACTGCCGGTTCATCATTGTTGACGCTCCAAGCAGCTACAACGCCATCTTCGGAAGGCCCCTCATCAGCACCTTCCGTTGCGTGCCGTCTTCATTCCACCAGTGCCTCAAGTTCAACTCAGGGGGAATACAGGTCAGAGTCAAGGGAGACTCCAGGATGGCAAGGCAGTGCTACGTCACGGCCGTCAACACCATCTCTTGGTTAGCCAAGGCAGAGGAGATGTAGAAGATCATGGGGAGCCTGAGCAGGATGGAAGTGTCCGGCGAGGAGGAAGCGGATGGCGACCACCGGGCCCAGACCCCCTGAAGAAGCCTCGCCCCGGCAGAGTCCTGTATGTATCTTATCTTGTAATGAGTCTAACCCCCGACCAACTGAGCCGCGGGGATCATGTAACCCATCTATTTTCCCCGTTTGAGGATGTAGGATTTGGTACGGTTTGATTGTGTAGCCCAAGTCCTTTGCTCCGATGACGATTCCACCGCCAGGCTCCCACTAGCTGGCTGGGTAGGTTGATCTCTCGTGGTAGCCCAAGTCCTTTGCTCCGATGATGATTCTGCCGTCAGGCTCCCACTAGCCGGCTGGGTAGGTTGATCTCTCGTGGTAGCCCAGGTCCTTAGCTCCGATGATGATTCCGCCGCCAGGCTCCCACTAGCTGGCTGGGTAGGTTGATCTCTCGTGGTAGCCCAAGTCCTTAGCTCCGATGATGATTCCGCCGCCAGGCTCCCACTAGCTGGCTGGGTAGGTTGATCTCTCGTGGTAGCCCAAGTACTTAGCTCCGATGATGATTCCGCCGCCAGGCTCCCACTAGCTGGCTGGGTAGGTTGATCTCTCGTGGTAGCCCAAGTCCTTAGCTCCGATGATGATTCCGCCGCCAGGCTCCCACTAGCTGGCTGGGTAGGTTGATCTCTCGTGGTAGCCCAAGTCCTTAGCTCCGATGATGATTCCGCCGCCAGACTCCCACTAGCTGGTTTGGTAGGTTGATCTCTCGTGGTAGCCTAAGTACTTAGCTCCGATGATGATTCCGCCGCCAGGCTCCCACTAGCTGGCTGGGTAGGTTGATCTCTCGTGGTAGCCCAAGTCCTTAGCTCCGATGATGATTCCGCTGCCAGGCTCCCACTAGCTGGCTGGGCTAGTTGATCTCTCGTGGAGGCTAAGTCCTTAGCCTCGAGGCCGTCTCGTCACCCAGGCTCCCATTAGCTGGCCTGACAGGTCGACTCCATTGGGAGGGGCCAAGTGTTTTTCGGTTCAAGACCACTCCGCGAATACGTTGGGTTGGATGTTTCTTTCCGAGCTTGTACCAACCTCGAAAAGAGCGGGGATTGTGTACAACCCCGTATTCGCGAAGAGTGGGCTCCAAAACACGGTGAGCAAGTTTTTAAGCTTTCTGGGAGTTTTGCACTCCTAGGGGCCAATTTTGGGTGAACATGTAGAACATACTAGTAGGGGGAGAAAATATTTCTCCCCCCAAGGCGCTCTTGGCAAGCCGCCCAGGCCGCCAGGCCGCAAGCCGCCCAGGCCGCTATGCCGCAAGCCACCCAGGCCGCCAGGCCGCAAGCCGCCCAGGCCACCAGCTCGCAGGCCGCCCAGCTCGCATGCCGCCCAGCTCGCAGGCCGCCTAGCTCGCAGGCCGCCCAGCTTGCAGGCCGCCCAGCTCACCCAGCCAGGCCGCGCAGCTCGCCTTGCCCAGTCTCGCCAAGTAGGCCAGCTCGTAGGCCGCCCAGCTCGCAGGCCGCCCAGCTCGCAGGCCGCCCAGCTCGCAGGCCGCCCAGCTCGCAGGCCGCCCAGCTCGCAGGCCGCCCAGCTCACCCAGCCAGGCCGCAGCTCGCCTTGCCCCGTCTCGCCAAGTAGGCCAGCTCGCAGACCGCCTAGCTCGCAAGCCGCCCAGCTCGCAGGCCGCCCAGCTCGCAGGCCGCCCAGCTCGCAGGCCGCGCAGCTCGCAGGCCGCGCAGCTCGCAGGCCGCCAGCTCGCCCAACCTTCTCGCCCCAGGAGGTTAGTCCGGGGAGGGTTCGCCCTCCGCCGCTAGACCCAGGTGGATCCTGTGGTTTTACCATTTGGCCCTCGGGGGGGGGGATTACCCCTTTACCCCTCGACGTGGCTGTTTTCTATTGGCCCGAGGTGTATTGGGCGTAAGGGTATTTCGGTCATTTTGGTCCATAGGATTTGGAAAACTATAAATAGACCCCCTTGGGTGCCTTGGAGGGGATCCCCTTTTCTTGCTTCCTCCTCCCTTATCTTCTTCTTGGTAGAGTAGAGAGAGCTCTTCCAAGGCATCCTAGCTCGAGCATTGGCTAGGGAGGGGAAGAGCTCAGGTAGCCTTCCGGGTGTGAGATGGAACCTCCGCGCTAGAGCCGAGGGTCTGTTCATAGTCTCCTAAGTCTCCGGTCCGTGGCGTTCTCTCGAGTGTAGTAGGTGTGAGGTCACCCCTTTCAGGGACCCCGAACTCCACAGGGACCAAGTTTTTGGTTTCAACAATCAAGGTAAGTAGAACTCCATTATATTGTGATTCTACAAGTGTCATTTCTATTGCTAAAAATCCTGTTTCACATAATAGAACTAAGCACATAGAAATCCGGTTTCATTTCATTAGAGATCATGTTGAAAAAAAAGACATAAGTTTAGAATTTATCAACACTAATAGTCAAGTTGCTGACATGTTCACCAAACCACTGGATGAAACTAAATTTAATCATTTTAAAATTGAATTAGGCATGCTAAACTTGGAATAAATTGGTAAAAATGGCTAAGTAATTCTGTGTCGACACAAAAAGAAATCTGTGTCGACACTTAGTAGTTGGTGTCGACACATAGGAACATTCTATCGACATATCAAGAAGATTGTGTCGACACTCAGAATTTGGTGTCGACACATAGCTCTTCGGATATTTAGATATTGGTGTCGACACAGACAACGACACATACAGTTGTCTGTGTCAACACACAAAAATTAGTGTAGACACTTAAGGTTGTCTGTGTCGACACATCGCAATTGGTGTCGACATATAGTATTATAATAACTTTAAGTTCTCTGTCAAGACTTTAGTACTCTGTGTCGACACTATCCCACTTCTGTCGACAAAATAAGCAAATTTCCACCTGCCTTTTGACCTTCTTTGTTTAGAAACATATAAATAGGTGAAAATAAAACCCTGTCGACTATGCTCTTAGATTTCTCGAGCCAAACCTTTGTGTCGACAAGCCTTCATCTTCCTTCTTCTCCTTCTCACTCTTTCTCTTCCCTAATGGCGCTAAAGCTGGAGGAGAACATCAACAAGGGCTATGAACTAGTTCGCGATGAGTTTGCGAGTGCAACACAATAAATCAAAGGCGTGATTACCCAAATCACAGAAAATGGATTGGAGTACTTAGTCTCAGAACCTACCAGGATATGGAAGAAGGAGGTTCTTGAATTCTACATGTCGACATCCATGGATTCGACAGGCATGAAAATTAAGTCATATGTTCATGGAACAAATGCAAAACGCACACAAAAAATTTTAAGAAAAACACATCAACTTCTCAGGATTTATGAAGAGGATGACATAACATCTTCCATGACAAGAAATGCTCTCCAATGGTGTGGATTGGATCCCTCTACCAAAATTGGATCATCAATGACCAGGAAGGGAATGAACTCCCATGACAAGTTCCTGTCATAGATTATAGGGAAGGTTATTCTGTGCAAATCAGGACGACATGATAGGATTTCAGCATATATGTTCAATCTCGTGATCAGAGATATCTTCAAGATGAACAACAACTGGTCTGCTGTGGTCTTTGAAAAGATCGAAGAAGGTATAAAGAAACCAAATTTGGGCAAAATACAAAGCTTATATCTGGCTGTGCATATTCCAGAAGTAATGAATCTGACTGTAGGATCTAAGATTAATCATACGAGAAGAATGGATTTGAGAAAACTGTCCAGATGGGATAGGGTACTGACCAAAGATATTTCTACTCCTCAGAAACAAACAAAGCGAATTCAAAAAAAAGAAGCAAACAACCCCCAAGACCACTGAATCTTCCAGTGATTCAGAGGAAGAAGTGGTTTTTACCTCAGATGAAGAAGGAGCAGAAAGGACAAGAAAGTCACCTGCTCTAGAAGTTGTGAATGATGGTCAGGTGCAGGGGGAATAGATTCCTGTAGGCACCATCCCAGTGGATCAGATACAGGGGAGCCTTTTCAAGTTCTAGCTCCACAAGTAACATCAACTTCAGGGGGAGCTCATGAGCAAGAGCCAACTATCCAAATAGTTGCATTAGAGACTGAAGCAGCCACTCAATCTATATATATGAGGTAATAATTGATATTATTCAAGCTCCTATAGATACTGAGAATGATACACTGACTGTGCATATGAATGATGTTGAACGGAATAACCAAGAACATGTCCCTGAACATGACATTACAATGGGAACAACTTTTGAATTTGAAGAAGCTCCATCTACTGAGCCAGAGAAAGGTATTCCTCCTGTTCAAATACAACAAGAGGTAACTCTAGAGGAGTAATTTCCGGATTTAGAAGGAGCAAGGACTAAGGGGGAGCTGCCAAGAACTGAGAAGGAGCTTCCCATTATTGCCTCAAGTACAAGAGACACAGTGGACATAGACAGTTCATCTGATTCTTCAGATGGTGAAGACGTCTCCAGGGCTAAGAAAAGAAAACTTGTAGAGCTCAGGAAGAGGAGCTCAAGCTATAAGAAAACCTTAAAAATGCCCCACAAATACATGCTCCTACAGTTGACTTCAGCTCCCTTTTAGTGTCACTACAACTAAAATTGGATGAGCAAAGAGTAGCTCTTGAGAAATATGTGGATGAGTGTCACAAAGAGCTGCAATCTACCTTGGCCCAAGATATCAAATCCATCAGATTTGAAGTAAACCTGCACAAAACAGAAATGACTGAATGCTTCAAAAAGGAGGTCATGCTGTTGTATACTTGGCCAAACAATAACAGGAGGCCAAAACTCAAATAGATGGCATTACAATCAAATAAGGATATGTTCCGGAAAATCAAATAAGAATGAATGATAATCTTACGGAATCACATAATGTTATAGTGACAGAACTCCAGAATAAAGCCACTGCTTTAACTGAACACCTTGTTAAAGTAAAGTCTGAGTTTGATGAACAACTCAAAGCAGATTTGGTTGATGTTCACACTACTATCCAGGCCTCTCAAAAGGTCATTGCTGATCAGCGGTAGAAGTTCAAAGCATACTATAAAGAAGGAACAAATTACCTAACTGATCAGATAAGATTTCAAAAGGATGATCTACGAGACCATATTGAAAGCGAAGTCATAAAGCGGGAGAGATTATTAGTCACTGCAGGCTCTGATCATGCTAAATGGATAACAAATGCTATCAGAGCAACTCTTGGTTATCCACCCCTGTGTGATGATGACAACACTGCTGAGTCAGGTATTCAACCTGCTTATAATAAAGGGGTTCAACAGGAAGTAGCTCAAATTATTTATCCACCTTCTTATTTTGAGGGAATTCAAAAGGTAGTACAACAAATGTATAGTCCTCCAAAAGTGGCACAAAATGTTATTGTTGAAACTGTTAAAATGTCTGAAGCAGCATTGAAAAGAGAACAAGAAGGACAAAATGCTAGGGATGCTCAAAAAGAAGCTCAACTATCTAAGAAAAGATTCAGAGAGCAGGCAGAATTATTGCCTGATTTTGAGCAATGAAGTCCCACCTCCAGAAATATTATCCTTACTTCTTAACAAGCTGTTAAAGATAACATGGATGATAGAGGCAAGTGATACTCTGAACAAGAATGAAGCAAGTATCAGAAGCGACAAGATGCCATTTATCAATTCATAAGAGATATCAAAGCTGGAAAAAAAACATGCTAACTTTGTGGAGCCTAGCAAATACTTTTCAAAGCCTTATCACAATTTTGAACGACAAAAGACCAAGGCTGAAGAGCTTAAGAAAAAGGATCTTAAAGGGAAGAAGTCGGCTAAAGACACTGAAGCTAATGTACAAGCAAGGTTTTAGTCTGGCAAAGGAATTGTCATCAAGGAGCCTGATCAGTCCTATAATAGATTGACTAGGTTTAAGAACTATGTAATTTGTTGTTCTAAAATCCTTGTAATATAACAAAAAAAAACAGATTCATGTTAACTACATTTTATCATATTTTGTGATGATATAATATGCTGGTTCTATTTATGTGTTACCCAGTCTAAATAATGCTTTTATACATCATAAATCTTTGTTTTATTATAAGTGATGTATATCATGGACTAAGGGTTATGACTTCTCCAAATAGGGGGAGATTGTTAGGTACATTGGAAAATGTGTACCTGATTTGTAGAAGCCTCACTTAACTCAATGATATTCATCAATGTGTATTTGATGGTGTTTTGAGTTTCAGTGTGCAGGTTAAGGAAATGCAGGAAAATTTTCTAAGTACAAGTGTCGACACTTGAGAAAGGCTGTGTCGACACCAGAAGCGAGATGGTGTCGACACAAAGGACTTGTGTCAACACACGCTAGAATTCTGTCATCACCAATTATGTCAAGACTAGAAGCTATTGTGTCGACACATTGGACTTGTGACGACACACACCAAAAATCTGTCGACAGCAATTGTGTCGACACACACTTCTTGTTCGACACACACACCAGAATTCTGTCAAAATCAACTATGTCTAAAGTAGAAGTTATTGTGTCAATACACAGGACTTGTGTCGACAAATTCCACATAAGCTTTATCAAGAAGATAAAGAAAAGCTTCGTCGATATTATGTGAGCTGTGTCGATATCACCAAGGATGATGTCGACACATGGTCTATTTGTCGACACATTTGAAGTATTGTCTCGACACTTTGCAGCTGAGATAGAGTACAATGAGGTATCAGATATCAAGACTGAAGACTTGACAACTATCATAACTAACAAAGCAGTTGCATCTGTCAGAGCTGTCAGAAAGCCGTTATGAACTGGAATAGTCAGTAACCACAGATGGATCTATATAAAGACCTGCTCTATCATTAATAGCAGATATCATTATTATTACTGAGAAGATACAGAGAATAGAAGAATAGAGAAGGGATCGGGGAGAGATCCTAGAAGAAAGGACTTGATATTTACATCAAGAGAAGGCAGATTCTGAACAAGTCTGCCAGAAGATTTCAGATCAAATTCTGAATACAAGAAGGAAGCTGGATTGAGGATCATCTCCAACTTCACAAAAAGATCAACCTTACTTTATTCAGATTCAAGAAGCTTTGAAGAAGCTAAGACAGGTTGAATATTAAACAGTCAGATCAATCCAGAACTGATCAATAAACCTTCACCCTTTTCTCTCTCTACCTGGGTGAAGGATATATTATTTTTACTATCAATTTTTCTGTAAGATCTTTTATATATCTGAGTGTAAGAGAGTTATCTCTCTAAGTTGTAAGCCTGAGTTTATAAAGGATGAGGTAGGGCTGAGTGCCTGAGGTAGGGGATTATTTTCTCTGAGTTGTAGGTCTGGTAGAAGCGGCTGAGGTAGGGCTTGATTGCCTAAGTTATAGGAGTGTGGACTGACTCTGAGGTAGGATTCTCTGAGAGGATCTGAGCTGTAGGGCTTGCTAAAGTCTGAGTTATAGGAACCATTCTGGGATCTGAGTTGTAAGATCTGAGGATCTGGGAAGGAAGAAGGGAGTTAGGCCGAATCTAGTATACTGCTAGATAGGCGAAGGGGGAAAGTGGATGTACCCATCACTTGGGAAACCACTATATATATGTGGGTATGCTGTGTTGGCTGAATTTGTTTTAATCTGTGCTGTGATAGATATTGCTTAGGCTGTCTAACTAGTAATTTATATTATCTGCCTGAATAAAAAAAATTGAACCTATTCACTCCCCCTCTAGGTGTTTAGGACATCTTGAAACCAATTCTTTCAATCGTCTACCTATGTTTTGTGACAATAAACCTGCCATATACATATCTAAAAACCAGTCTTCCATGAGAGAACCAAGTATATAGAAGTTAATTGCAATTTCTTTCGTGAGGAGATTCTGAAGGAACAAATCTGTACTCCGTTCGTCACCTTCGATAAAGAGTTGGCTGATATTTTCACCAAGCCAGTATCCGCCTCCTTTCATCATATTTGTGACAAGCTGGGCATGATCGATATATATGCTCCAGCTTGAGGGGGAGCATTGCAGATTGAGATCGGGAGGTCTGGCGGTCTGACTCTGGCGGGTTGCAGCACGGGCGGTGTGGCGGTTTCTCTCCTGCGGTTTGGTTATTGTCCTGTTGTTGTTGCTGCTCTGGCGGTTTCTCATTCTATCCCTGGCGACTTGGAGACCGGGCAGTCTAGTGTGGCAGGTTGGTGTATTTCTCTTGTGGTTGTCGGGCGGTTTGCCCATTCATCAAACCGCACGGCTTGGCGACTTGTGTTTATTTTAAAATGCTTGTAAATGAAATTTTTTAGTCCCACATTATTTATTTGTAATCTCTCTCATCTCCTCCATTCTATTAAAGGGAGGCTATACCATGTAATCAATACCATTTTTGGAATACAAAAATTTTTGTTTGTCCATTTTCCGGACTTATATATATATATATATATGGGTAGATATAATATGCGGGCAAGACTACTGTGCGAGCGTACGGGCAAACATTTTGGGGGTCAAGATCATCTCAAAACACATGGTGTATAATACCGCGTGAACTTGGTTAGGTTATTCCTCTCTATCGCAGCGTCGGATCACATATTACGCCCTATACGCAGCGCTAGAGGGCGATTTCCTGCAGCGCCGGAGGCCGATTTCCTCCATCGTCGGCACAACATGGTGAATCCCTACTATTCCTATTGGGTTTTTGGGGATGACACAATACTTTTGCACATATCAGAAAAAGAACAAGAAAAACCCAAACGAGTTCGGATCTAGCAATATTCATGAATCAAGAAGTAAAGCATGTTGTAATAAAAATTACCTTTCCGGGATTGAATCAGAACTCAACCTAGATGCTCTAGAAAAACCAGGTCGGGCACACAACGGCTAGAGTCTTGAGTGCAAAATGTATATCCGTGCCTCTACAGTAATCCACATGATTGGGAGAACCCACAACAACTTGTCACACAAGCGCCAGGTCGGGAGAGGGCACTCAACGTCTCCACAGGCTGTTAGATCTGTTGTAGGAGAGACGACAACGACACACACTGGGATTAGGATCGGAATCGACGACAGGATTGGCGGAACTTTTCCATTGGGTTTCTAAGTTTTCTTCTTATCACACAGTATTGGCTCGTGTGCTTAAAGATATGAACCGTTTAAGGAAAACAGTAAAACATCCTATTTATATACTAGGAGATAGATACATCAAGTCAACATTTGACTCGGCACGTGCATTCGTCGAACTCAGCTCGACAAACAATTCGTCGAACACAGCTCGACGAAATCTGCGCCAAAGGCCAGAACGTCGAACATATTCGTCGAACTCAGCTCGACAAAATCTGCGCCAAAGGGTAGAATGTCAAACTCATTCGTCAAACTCAGCTCGACAAAATCTGCGCCAAAGGCTAGAACGTCAAACACATTCATCGAACTCAGCTCGACAAAATCTGCGCCAAAGGCCAGAATATCAAACTAGATTCGTCGAACTCAGCTCGATGAAATCTGCACCGCATGTTGATGTGCAAAAAGCGAAAGGGAGTCGGGCACCACCAGCTAATGGGTTGTTCGATCTCACAAACTAGGTGAAGAAGAGGGTTGAGGGGATGGAGAGGTGAGGAGGAATCTTTTGAGTGCTCGAGTGTGGAGTAAATGCTTATTCATGGGTTACGGGGATAGAGGAGAGTAGGGTGTTGATCCGAGTATGGAGAATCTTGATGATAAGTGGAGGAGGTTGATCAGGAGAGGAGGTGGATCAGGGGAGGAAGTTGATCAGGGGAGGTGGTCGATCAGGGGAGGAGGTTGATCAGGAGCTATCGAGCAGACGATTACTTTGACGGTTGTGCTTGCAGGTTGAATGCTGAGGGAGTTAAGATGAGCTGAGAAGAAGAGAGAGGGTCCGCTAACAGCGACAATAGCAGACTTCGCCCGCCGCGACTTAAATGCCACTCTTGCGACGAGCTTTCCTTTAATTAATATTGAGAGTTACAGCTTGTAATACACCTTTACAATAAAGCAAATAAAGGGCACACTGGGGAAGCTGGCGGCCAAGGAAAGGAGGTACCAGAGAGGAGGCCACGTGGACTGGGAGCTGAGGTCGGTAGGCCACGCGGTTACATGTGGAGAGATGATGGCTAAAGAGGCCACGCAGACTGAGAAGAGGAGTCCGCAGGGGATTGAAGGCTTGAGCTTGTCATCGAGGCTGTCTTCGAGCGCGAGCGCGATGAGAACGTCCCCTAAATGAGAGGCAGGGGGGTATATTTATAGGCCCGAGGAGGTAACGGCTCTCGGTGACGTTATCCCCGATGAGATGGTAACTTGTGCGAGTTGAGACTTGAGTCCGTCGAGTCCGCGCAGGCCGCACGGTCAGGGACTTGCTTTTGGAACTGGTTCTGCTGACTAGCGGAGTAGGAGGAGTCTGCGATCTACTGACTGAAATAACACAAAGACTACAGGCTGAAGGACCATGCCCGTTGGTGGGAGGCGTGCGATGGAGGCTGAGTGGCAGACTGTTCAATGAGTCTACCCCTGCTGAGCTGAGCGAGCACGCGCTAGGGGTTTGAGTTGAGGGATATCCACCTACTGCTGGGAAGCGGATGCTGGAGGCTGAATTACGGACTGAGCCTTGCATATCCGTGGATTCCACGGCTGATGTGCTGAGTCCACCTCTGCTGTTGAATGAAGCGGCTGGCTGCAGAAGCTGGAGCTGGGGTTCACCAATATAGGTGGATTGGAAGGTTTGACTGCACTTTGAGCCCGCCCAGCTCGCAGTGAACGAGACATGTCCACTGATCTTTGCGGATAACAGGAGAGATGGAGCGTCCACGCTCTTCAGGCGGACTGAAGAAGAAGGTTGTCCATGTTGTCGGAGTCTGCCACTTTGTTGGATGGAACTTGCCACATCTGCTTGGCGGCCTGGGCGACCTGGCGGACTGTGGAGGAATGTCACGCCTTCAACTGAATGCCTGTTAGAAGGAGCAGACTGCCACCCCTGCTGTGCGGCCTGGGCTTGGCGACCTGGCAGGTCGCTGATCTTGCTTTGCTGCGAGCTAGCGGGTAATTGCCACTATTGATGTTGGGCAGCCTGGTGGCAGGCCGCTTGATGGTGAGGCGATCTGGTCTACTTGTTGTGCGGCCTGCAGATGCGAGCTGAAGGACTCTTACAGAGAACGGCTTATTGCCGGCCTGGGCGGATAGATGTATGAGTCCGACAAAGGGGCACCTGTCGGGATACTTGCGATTTAACAGATAAGGGGCATGGCCTGTAGGGGTGGACTAAAGAAGCAGTCCGCGGCCCCTACCGACCAGGGGAACAATGCGCGACCTGGGCGGTCAGACCACTGAGACCGCCTAAGCCGTGCGGCCTGAGCGGACAGAAAAGCCTGTCTGCCCATCCTAAGACGTCGCGACCTCCATTAAGAACCTGGAGTAGGCCGCGACTAGCGAGCTAGCTGCCTTGGGAAGGATCGCTGATTTCGGGGTTAACATAATCCCCGCACTTTTTTAAGTTCAGAAGGAAACTACGAAAAAGTTGGAGACCCACCAAAATCGTGATCCCCCCAAAGAAAGAGGAGGAGACATGGAGAGATAGAACCTGATGTCTCTCCTTAGGAGGTTGCTACTGCCTGTCTTTTTCCTGTAATGGAAAAGTTAGTGTAAGCATGTATGGAAGGTACATCTTATGTGTACCTGAGTTGCTCTTGCAAAGTGAAGAAAACGTGAATGCCTTTCACTGAGCTCTACAAAATGAGGGTGAGAGGAAAACTTGGAAGCATAATAACTTGTAAGTACCTGATGGAGGATTTGCAAGCACCTGTTATCCTCTGCAAAAGGAAAAGTGAGAAGTATGCAAGAAAGAAAATTGAGTTGCAAGTACCTGAAATGGACTTGCAAGCGTCTGCTAGTATCTGCAAAAGAGAGGTTATACACAAATATGATATATATAAGAGAGTTGCAAGTAACTGGATGGGACTTGCGAATACCGGCTAATCACTGTAAGGAGAAGAGTGAGCAGCAAACATAATATATGAAAAGATGTTGCAAGTACCTGTGAAGAAACTTGCAAGCATCTGTTGATCTCTACAAGAAAAGAGTTAGAAGCAGATATGATTTATGAAAGAAGGTTGCAAGTACATGTGGAGAAACTTGCAAGCATCTGCTGATCTCTACAAGAAAAGAGTTAGAAGCAGATATGATGAAAAGACTGAGCTACAACTACCTGGATAAGACTAGCAGGTGCCTTATAATCAATACAAAGAGAAAGTGAGCAACATACATAATACACAATGAGCTAAGATGCAAGTACATGAGCGGAACTTGCGAATGCTAGCTATTGATGAGATAAGATGGATTTGTTCTAATAGTAGAAAAAATGTATGATACACTCTACTGACAATTGAATGAAGATCAAACCCAAATAGTGATCTTCTTACTATATTAGAGATATCATTTTTAACACTAAGTACAGATTGATAAGTCGAATGTTCACTGTTGATATGATAGGATGGATATGATATCTTTGATATGAAGTCCAGATCAATAAGAATAAGTCATCTTAATTAGACTTCGCTTGCATTGCTTGTTAATCAAGGAGAGTTAGATTCTTTGATCAATGCTTGATTCCATTAACATTTGATAAGATTAATGTAGTTTGTATAGTAGAGAGCTTGTAAGTAATTATCTGATAGGGCTTTGAGAATGTAATGAATATAAGATGAGAATAAGCAGAAATGATTGTTACAAATCCTTTTGGTAGGTCGGATTTAACCTGTTCACCTGTGAAAAAGGTAGTTGAAAACAAAGAGGTCTATACTTAGAGATGACCAAGAAAGGGCTGGATACTGCCACAGGAGATCACCCATGGGCCTTATGCATCGCTCGTCCAAGAAAGGTCATCAGCAGTATAGTCATACTAAGAGCGGACTAGCTACACTCCTTTGACATAGCACAAAAGGGAGACATGCGCAAAATCCTAAGAAGGAAATGACAGATGCACTGCTCTCTTACCTTGAGTACAACATCACTGATCAATGAGACTAGTTGTGCCAAGTGGCCTATAACATTGCTTGTCTGTGGAAAGATCAGTGGAGTTGTGGATCCCGCGAAGGCACAGATTGAGAGTACCGTAGAGTGTTCGGCCACCACAGTTGTGAGATGATCGAAGAGACAAGTCTACGCTTGATCGCCATTGCTTGTCGATCAAATATCATCGTAACTATAATGTATCCTTAACGGAGCACAACAGAGCTAACACATGAGGCCTCCCCGGCGCACACTCTGTGTTATATGTCGGCAAGGATCCGAAGCTTGAAGCCCAACATCGTAGATTGAATGTCTCCCACTGCACATACGTGAACACTCCCCGCAGTATGTGGTCATAGCAGTCGTGCTAGAGAACAATCTATGGAGGAACCAACAAGACTTGGCGATATCTCATTGGTTCAGCGATCTCTTTGGCAAAGAGAAAATAGAAGAAGCATTACAAAAAGGGAACTATGTTAGTGCGACATCCCTGATGAAAAATTTATTGAAAAGCATGAAGGAACACTTAAAATTATTTCGAGATGAAAATGTTCAAAGAGTAAGAGTGGAGATAACCCGTCATGATTGTGAAAGAATTTTAAAGAACTGTGAAGTCCTTTGTCGGCTTCGAATAGTCTTCCAAGTGCGCCCTCATCATCGGCATCGAAACATTCAATAGTTTTGTTAACAATAAGGAGAGGGTGTCCGTCGACTAAGCTGACTCCTCTTGAGCCATAAGGAATATCTGCAACTTCTTTGCCCTTTGAGGTTGTTGGATCAGGGCGATCATCTTTGGGAGACAGGCCACATATCTTACCCTGCCACAACATCTTTTGCACTAGTTGGCGGAGTGCTTGGCAGTTCTCAGTCAGGTGGCCTGGCACTTTGTGGATTTTGTAATATGGATCTTAGTCTTTTGATCTTTGATCAGATGCTCGGTAAGTTCTCTTGTAGTTAGATTTATCTTTCATGATTTGGCTTACTTCTAGCATGGCTTCATCTAGCTAAGACTCAGGCAAGTCATTGTGTTGTTGTTGATGGACCGCAGCTATCTGTGAATATGGAGCTGGTGGTAGTAGCAGTTGATCTTGAGCACGAACACAGCTCGGGAAGGGGTATCGATGGAGTTGAAATCTTCTTTCCCTCCTTGGGTGAGTTGGGAAATCTTTCCCAGGAGACCTTGGAGACTGCTTGTGAGAGGGGGGATCCTTCTCTGATATAAGCCTGGAGACGAATCCTGGGTTGCTCTTTTCTCCTCAGATGTGTGAGTTGGCTAATTGAATCAACTCTTGATATGTTCTTGGTGCTCGGACATTGGCTTCAAACTTGATAGGCCCATCACGAAGACTACGGATAAGAGCCACTCGGTACATTTCTTGACCAATAATCTCGATGTCCAAGATTTCTCTCTGGAATCGGTCAACGAACAGAGACCAAGTTTCATTCTCTCGTTGCTTGATCTCAAAGAGGGCTTCTGGCCCGCCCTTTCTCTTTATTGAAGTAGAGAATCTGAGCAAGAACTCCCTTTGCAGATCATCAAAGGAAGTGATGGATTGAGGGAAAAGACATTAGAACCAATCCCTTACTTTCCCATTGAAGGTTGTTACAAGGAGCTTGCACTTGGTAGCATCTAAGAGAGTTTTGAGAGCAACGACTGACTCAAAAGCTTGAAGATGCTTCCCTGGATCAGTCTCTCCAGTGTAGATTGGTAATCGAGACTCTCTGAAGTTAGCTGGAGTAGGTTCATGATGAACATTCTCTGAAAATGGCAAAGACACTTCCTGTTCTCTTACAACATAAGGATAAAAGGGAGCATAAGCTGTAGCTGCAAAAGTAGGAGGATAGAAAGGAAAAGCTGCTGCAGGAGGAGCAAAAGCAGGAGCTGATGGGTAAGGATAACTTCCCTGAAAGTTGAGAAATCGCACAGGACTTCCCCAGGCTGCTACCCGAAAGAAGTTTTGACGAGCTGCAAACTCTTCATCTTGAGGTCGCAAAGGGGCTGCAGGCCCTTGAGGAAAGGTTGTTATATAAGGAGGATAGGACGGTGGGCAAGCTGGAGGATAAGCTTGCTGATTCTCCAATGTTGGCGTTGGATTGACTGGAGCTGCTGGAGCAACTGGAGCTGCTGTAGGGTGAGTGTCTAATCATTGTGTTATTGCAGCAAGAATTTGGTTGAGTGCTTGGAACTGCTGAGCATTTTCACGACGCAATTACTCGAAGGCCTCCCAAAGAGGATCATCTCTTGGACTTGAAGCAAAATTATGTGCAGATTGATGATCTGACATGGCTAACTATCAGTTTTCACCGTCTGTCCGGATCTGAAGGTCGCGTGTTAACTGTTGATGCGCGAAAAGAAAAAGGGAGTCAGGCACCACTAGCTAACGGGTTGTTCGATCTCACAAGCTAGGTGAAGAAGAGGGTTGAGGGGATGGAGAGGTGTGGTGGAAGCTTCTGAGTGCTCGAGAGTGGAGCAAACGATTATTCAATGCTTGCAGGGATAGATGAGAGAAGGGTGTTGATTCGAGTGTGGAGAAGCTTGATGATCAGCGGAGGAGGTTGATCAGGAGAGGAGGATGATCACGGGAGGAGGTTGATCAGGAGAGGAGGTTGATCAGGGGAGGAGGTTGATCAGGAGCAGTGATAACTCTAATTTTATCCATATTTTTATATTTAATTTTTATTTAATAATTAATTAGTTTTTAATATATTCTATGACTTTATTATCTAATTTCTATATTTTCTTATTTTAGGATCAATATGGGCTGCAAATATCAATATGGAGTCTACAGGACTGATCAGGAGACAAATCTGGACAAAGCTGCGAAAATAGCAAAGAACACGCGCTGGACACGGGCGTGACCGAAATGTCACGGGCGTGACAACCAGGCGTGAACCCGGCACGTGTTACAGGCTTAGTGCCACGTCATTCAAAAATACACGCCCCATGTCACGGGCGTGACCGTGCTAACACGGGCGTGACGTCTAGCCATGACATCCCGACATGCCAAATTAAAGCTACAGTTTCAAGATCGTCAAATAGCCAATTACACGCCCATGACCCATTGGTCACGGGTGTGGCCAGGGTGTGTCGAGAGAGTTTCCAGCCAATAAATCCAGCCGTTCCTGCCATTGCTGCCAGATAGCCGTTTCAGCCTAACATGCCCATGGTCACGGGCATGACCATGGGGCGTGACCCCTCCATCAATAGCCCTTTACTCCCGCCATTTTCAGCTTCCCGCGGATTTCTAGAAATAGAAGTGCCACGCCCTAGGTCACGGGCGTGACCTAGGGGCGTGACCCGCCATTTAAAAGATTTTGGCAGTTCCTCCTCCAACATTCCCGAGCTTTCAAGACAGCGGTTCTGAGCCTGACACGCCCTAGGTCACGGGCGTGACCTAGGGCGTGACCTTGCAGAAATGTTTCCTATAAATTCCAGGCAAATTCCAGAAGCTGGAGGAGATTTTGGGGAGCTTAGTTATGTTTTGTTTACTGTCTTTCTTTCATTTTAATTTCATAATATAACCTTTACTTTCAAGTGTATTTTTAGTCATGTCTTTCCCTACCTTAACTTGTATTTCCCTAAGGATGATGAGTAGCTAATTTTCATTTAGCGCTTGGTCATGATGAAGCTTGAAATAAAATAAACCTTTCTTTTTTTATCAAATATCTTGTTCTTAATTATGCTCGCTACGATTTATCTTTGATTTATATTTTTGTCGAATTCATATTTCGCGAATAATTTTTTCGATCTAAGATCCGTATCCTAAATGACCGAGAGGTTGCGGATACTAGAAGATCACTCAAAGATAAAAGGATTTGCATGCACTCCTCGAGAGAGGACGACATAAATCTTTCGGATTGGAGTCAAATCCAATAGAGTGGTTCACCGCCTAAAGCAAGCTTAGGGGTTTCGACTGGCCGAGAGGTCTTAATCGATCAACCTAAGGTTAGTGAAAAGCATGAGCTCGAGATAGACAATTTTGTACTTAGGAACTTCCACGATCGAGTGAGTAGTTTAGGAGCTCGCATTACTTTATTTTCAAAAAGGTTTATTTTAGTTCAAGTGGATTCTAGATCAAGTGCTAGCTTCCCCAAAATCGAACTTCTCTTTCTTATTGTTTCATTTCCTTTTCTGTTTTAAACAAAAACCAACTTTCTGTCCGATAAGATAATTGCTCTTTCTTGTGAGTACAAGTATTCGACAAGCCCCGAGTCGATATATGACACTTTATCCTATACTCGGAACGATAGGTATATTTGCCTCATCAATTGGAAGCACGCGCTAGCGTGGAGAAAATAATCATCAAGTTTTTGGCGCCGTTGCCGGGAATCTAATTTTTGATATTTTGAAAGCAAGGTTCTATTACTCTTATCATTTTCTTATTTTTTTTCAAAAAAAATTTGATTTTAAATTTTTATAATTTAAACTTCTAGCGAAAGGGCCGTGTTGGGTTTTCATCCCACAAGACCGCCTAGTACCTCAAGAGCCCTTCACCGGGTATTCCTTGGGAAGTCCTAGAATTTTTTATTTTATAAATTTTTAATCTTAAAATTTTTATGTGTGGTGTATGACCCGAGGGAATCCGTCACCTCTCTTTGATTTGGATCCGGAAATCGAACTAACCCTTCGGCAGCACTTACGATTTCGAGTTCTGAATTTTCAAGATACGGAATCCTTAGGAGACACTCCTAATCCTTCATTAAGTCTTTCTCCGTCACCGCCTTCTTCTTCTCCTTCTTCATTTAGCTCTTCTTCCCATTCTCCTAGATCTCCTTCTTCTTCTTCTTCCAATATGGGTGAGCCAAATGCGGTCGAACAAAGGACTATATCCTATTATGCCCGCCCAAACTTGGACGAGGCTCAATCAAGTATTGTTCGCCCCGCTATTGCCCCCAATAATTTTGAGTTGAAGCCAAGCATCATCAAAATGGTACAACAATATGTACAATTTGATGGGCTTCAAGATGAAGATCCAAACACGCATATTTCTAATTTCTTAGAAATATGCGATACTTTTAAAATTAATGGTGTATCCGATGATGCCATCAAGCTAAGGTTATTTCCATTTACACTGCGCACTAAAGCCAAACAATGGTTGAATTCTCTACCAAGAGGATCAATCACAACATGGGCTCAAATGATGGAAAGATTTCTTACGAAATACTTTCCGCCGGCTAAAACGGCTAAATTGCTCAATGATATTACTTATTTATCCCAACTTGATTCGGAAACGTTCTATGATATTTGGGAGCGTTTCAATGAATTGCTTCGTCGATGTCCTCATCATGCAATTCCGGATTGGTTACAAATCCAAACCTTCTATAACGTCCTAAATTCTCAAACTAGGCAACATATCGATGTCGCCGCCGGTGGAACGCTTAATAACAAAACACCGGCGACCGCCCAAGAGCTTATAGAAGGTATGGCTTTGAATACCTATCAATGGAGTACACCTCGGTCTAAACCACCTAAACCGGCCGGGATGTATGAAATTGATACGGTTTCCAATCTATCTCTCCAGGTTGAGATGCTAAACAAACGATTAGAAGAGATGTCTGCTTCCTCTTCTACACCTACCTGGGATCGTACTTCTTCCCCCTCTCCCACCACATTGGGCGAGCATGTGGATTATATGGGAAATCCGAATCGGCCACCCTTTAATCCGGGTAATACTAATTATGGTGATACCTATCACCCGGGTTATAGAAACCACCCCAATTTCTCTTGGAGCAATCCGGGGAATGCTATGCGTCCCCCAAACGCAAATCCACCCTGATTTCCTCCACCGCAAGCTCCAAAACCTCCTTCTTTGGAGTAAGTTTTCAACAAATATACATCAACAAATGATGCCAACATCCAGAATCTCACCGGATCTCTTCGTAGTTTGGAGACACAAATTGGGCAAATCGCTAAAATGCTCTCCGATCGTAACAAGGAGTGCTACCGGGCAATACAGAGCCCAACCCAAAGGAGCATGCCAAAGCCATCACCCTACGGAGCGGGAAGGAGGTAACCACTTCTCAAAATCCGGTTGATACTTCTCCAATTCCGGTTGATACGGAGGTAACAATTTCTTCATATTCTCCTCTGCCTAAGCCTTCTACTTTTAATAAACCAAAGGCTTATCAACCACCTCTTCCCTATCCGTCTAGAATGCTAAAAGAACGGATGGATGCACATCACAGTAAATTTCTAAACATGTTTAAACAACTTCAAATAAATTTACCGTTTTGCGAATTAATAGCGCAAGTGCCAAAATACGCCAAGTACCTCAAGGATCTTATATCCAATAAAAAGAAACTTGAGGATATATCCACGGTTCACTTGAACGCGGAATGTTCGACGGTTTTACTAAATAAATTGCCTAAGAAACTGACCGATCAGGGTAGTTTCTCTCTTCCGGGTCTATTTGGCGATTTATCAGTAAAACATGCGTTGGCCGATCTGGGCGCTTCGATTAATTTGATGCCCTATTCATTATTTAAAAAAATGGGATTAGGAGAGCCAAACGCCATAAGCATGAGCATCCAATTGGCGTATCGGTCTATTAAATACCCTATGGGTATCGTTGAGGATGTTCTTGTCAAAGTTGACAAATTCATCTTTCCGGTGGATCTTGTCATCCTTGACATAGAAGAGGACACCGAAGTTCCGCTTATTCTCGGTCGTCCTTTTCTCGCCACCTCGCGTGCCATTATAGATGTCAATGACAGTAAACTTCTCCTTAGGGTCGGGGATGAAGAAGTTACCTTTCTTATTGCCTCGTCTATGCACAAAAACTTTATAACGACGACACATGTTTTACTTTGGAGGTTTCCCCCGAAGAAGATTCCGTTCTTGACGGAAATTTTGAATCTTTAAATTTAATTTCGCATGAAATAAGTAATGATAATTTGGTCACACACGCACCTATTGAAGAAATTCTAGACTTAGGTGGTGACTTTTTAAGGCCTTCGTTTGAGGAACCTCCAACTTTAAACCTTGAGCATTTGTTAAATCCTTTACACTATTTATCTCAAGCGGAAGGTTCCAAACTTCCCATTCATGCATCGTCTTATGTATCTGAAAAGCCCATAACTTAGCGCACATCACTATGGTCGAGCTCACCGACCATAAACAAAGCGCTCGTGGCAGGCATCCCATGGTTATCTTTTTATTTTATTTTATTTTTTTAAAGTTTTACAGGTTTGAAGAATATCTTTGCGGCGTGACGATCGATCGGGAACGTCAACCTCGTGCGAGTTCTTCATGTCGATAACTTTAATTTATTTTCTTTTACTTCTGTCTTGAAAATATTTTTAAAAAAACAAACTAAAAAAAGTGAGAAAAAGAATTTTTCTGTTCGTACACGCCTTTGTCACGGTCGTGCCCTATTGGTCACGGGCGTGACAGAGCAGTGTTTAGTTCGTCCAACGCAACCTGATAGTGGTTTCATCGAGCGAAGTTTTCTCGTTCGTCTTCCGTTACGAACACATGCGTGCCCATTAATTTTCATGGGCGTGACCAGCACGGATCTTCGTTCAACGGTCTGGATCAGAGAAAACAACAAAGTTTTCCCCGTCACGCCCGTCACAACACTTGTCACGCCCGTGACATAGGTAAGTCATGGCCGTGACTTGCCCGGGTTTTCAAAAAAAAAGTAACAACTTTTTTTTCATCTTTTCCAGTTACACGCCCCAGGGTCACGGCTGTGACCCAGGGCCGTGTCGGCGAATCCGAGGCGTGACCCAAGGTCAATGCCTCAGATTCCTTGCTTTTTGTTTTTTTAATTTGCCATGCCCCAGTCACGGCCGTGACCGAGGTCATGACCGTGGCATCCAAGGCCAGCACCTTGGATTCCCGTGCTACTGCATAGGATACCCTTGACATGCCCGGCGTCACGGGCGTGACGCTGTGGCGTGACCAGGGAATCCGAGGCAGGAGGCCTCGGATTGTATTTCCCTTTGACCCGTGCTTGTCACGCCCCCTGTCACGGGCGTGACCGGGGGGGGGGGGGGGCATGACCAACCCGAAACCCTATAAATAGGGATTTTCCCGTCTCATTCCTCCACACCTTCCAGCACTCCCCTTCTTCCGTAGCCAACCCGAATTTTTTTTCCTCCCTTCTTCCAAAATGCCTCGCCACCACCCTCTTCCACCGCTTCCTCCTACGAGCACCCCGCGGATCCCGCCGCGGCGGAAGCCATGCTGCTCTTTGAAAACCAAATGCAGCTTGATCGCAGCGATAGCCTACGCGCCAAACCCCTTGGCATGTTCCGCATCTTAGATTAGGCGATCCTTGCCACATTAGGATTAGCAGATCTGGTGCAGGGATTTCTATCCACCCCTGGATGGAGTTCCCTCTTCTCCATTTCCGAGCATGCCTTCATTGAGCTCACCATTGAGTTCTTGACTTCATTCGAGTTCTGTTGGACGGCAAATGTCGATTTCGTCGTCTTTCGCATGGGTGGGGTGGTGCATCAGCTCACCATCCGCCAACTCAACGTTGTCATGGGCTTTTGCTCGGAGCCCTTCTCCCAATCTCCCGCCTACCTCAGTTTAATTACCGATTTCCCTCCCCATGACAACCTTCTCACCTTTTGGGCGGAAATCAGTAATGACACCGCTCCCTACACCCCAAAGAATTTCAAAGGAAGCCACCTCATATCCCCCGCCTTGCGCATTCTCCACAACCTCCTCACCTTTACACTTTCTGCTCGCGACGACAGCCATGGGGTGGTGACTCGGGCGGACTTACTATATTTATATAGTATGTTTTACCGAGTCCCGCTCAATTTCGGCTATTTGCTCGTAATTTTCTTTCGGCACCATGCCGAAAATGTGAGGTTGGAAACAGTACACGACGGGAACTTCATCACTTTCCTCGCCAAGCAGCTCGGCCTTTGGGATACTCTTCCACACCTCAGCTTCGTCCAGACGCCACAGGTCATCCAGTTCCAGACCCTTCATGCCCTCGGCCTAGCGCGACGACATGATGGCGAGTTTGAGGCTATCCCTCCCACAGTCGGTGATGGAGATCTTGATCTATATTTCGGTGCCGGTCCCAGCGGCACTATTCCTTCTTCCCCCATTCCACCACCACCGCAAGAGCCTTCTTCAGAGCCCGGTCCTCAAACCTATTGGGATCAGAAATTTGGGTTGATTCACACTCTCCTAAATCAGATGGAGACCAATTTTGGCCGACGCTTTACTACTTTTGACGCTCGTTTTGCCGCACTGGAGCAGAGCCACGCTTCTTCCGTGGCGCATATTACACGTGAGTTCGCGGATCTGCGCACTTATTATCCGTCGTGAGGGGGTGATAGCTATGAGGATTAGGTTACTTTATTTATCTTTCGGTTGTAATACGTCATCTTGTATCTTTTCTTTTTTGTTTTTATCTACCATGTATCTTTTATTTTGTTTAAAAAAAACTATCTATATCAAAAATATGTTTTGCTTCAGTATTGTCTTTCAGGTACACTTTGGACTGATTCGCCCACTCCAGGGAAGTCTCCTTTTCTTTTTGTTCTTTACTTATTTTTCATTGGGGACAATGTATTGTTTAATTATGGGTGGGATAGTTCTCTAGCAAAACATACAAAAAAAAACAAATTCTAACACTAAAAAACAAAATTTCCCATTTTCAAACTTTATTTTCTTTTTCTTCAGAGAAGAACAAAAAACAAAATTGCACAAAAAATTGCAACCAAAAATTCAAAAAAATTAGGGTTAATTTTTAAATTAGAGAAATCTTTATTTCTATATTTATTCACTTGCGAAATCCTTAATATTCAACTTTTACATAATGTTTAGAATATTTTGATGTTTAAATTGAAATTTGAATTTTGGAGTCAAGTGCACGTGTAAGTATAATTTTATGTAAATCTAAATATTTAGCATATAATTAGATTTTCATTTTTCTAAATGCGTGGAAATGTTTTATTTTACTTTCACTTTGAAAACTGGTAAAATCTAAAAAACTTTAGGTGAGTAAGTAGAAGTTTACTAGAGAGATATTTCACGGATCAAGAAAGAGATATTTTTTCTCGATGTCTAGAACTTGCCCTCTAACTATTCTCAAGACTTTGCATAAGTTAAACTCATTAGCATAGATATGATTTAGGCACATCTTTTGGCAGTTTGAGACTTTGCACCCTTACCTAAAATCTTATCTTTGCTAAGCCATTTTGAGCCTATTATCTTATCTTTTTGTTTTTGCTCCACCAAATATTTTACCAAAGCCTAAAAAGCATCCTAATTGCACACCTAAGACCAAGCTTGCACATAGATATACAAACACAGTTTGTGAGTGATTAGGAGTCTTTTTATTGTTGGTGGCTCTTTTCTTATTAAAAAAATAGTGTTGATTTTCATTTTCTCTTCAAAATGAAAAGAAAAAAAAGTTGAAAAAGAGGAAAAAAATATTACAGTAAAAATGAAGAGGTAGAAGAAAATTTTCGACATGATGTGATAGTTGAAAAAATAAGAAAGAAAAAAAAAGATTAGGATTTTGGCTGCGTTCTTAAAGTCATAGCAAATTTTTGTGTGCAAGCATTCTCTTGGTTTTGGTGTGACTAGCCATCGTTTTTATCTTTGACCATCCTCGCCAAAAACCTAAGCCTACGTTTCTACCTAATTAAGTCCTTCTGATTTATGTTTATAAGTTAAACTAGTGTCATGGCGAGAGTGTGGAAGGGAAAGCTTATGTCCATCGACATTGATGGATTTCTTTGGAGGGTATCTTAATCTTCATTCGTGCAATGTTATCTTAGTACACACGCTACATTCTCCTTGAATATAATTTTAAGATTTACCAAATTTTCATTTCAAAAGTAAAAATAATAATGGAAACACATTTTAAGAAAAATAAAAACCTAACTTGTATGCAGAGTGAGTTTTTCTACCAAAATAGCTACAAGCATAGCCATAAAACTTCGCATTTTACTCCTTAGGTTCAATTTTCTTTTCTAGCATTTAAAATTTTTCTACTCTTCATGTAAAGTTATTTGCTTGGGACGAGCAAATGAGTAAGTATGGGGGTATTTGATAACTCTAATTTTATCCATATTTTTATATTTAATTTTTATTTAATAATTAATTAGTTTCTAATATATTCAATTTTTATTTTTGGGAGCTTAGTTCTGTTTTGTTTACTGTCTTTCTTGCATTTTAATTTCATAATATAGCCTTTACTTTCAAGTGTATTTTTAGTCATGTCTTTCATTACCTTAACTTGTATTTCCCTAAGGATGATGAGTAGCTAATTTTCATTTAGCGCTTGGTCATGATGAAGCTTGAAATAAAATAAACCTTTCTTTTTTTATCAAATATCTTGTTCTTAATTATGCTCGCTACGATTTATCTTTGATTTATATTTTTGTCGAATTCATATTTCGCAAATAAGTTTTTCGATCTAAGATCCGTATCCTAAATGACCGAGAGGTTGCATATACGAGAAGATCACTCAAAGATAAAAGGAGTTGCATGCACTCCTCGCGAGAGGACGACATAAATCCTCCGGATTGGAGTCAAATCCAATAGAGTGGTTCACCGCCTAAAGCAAGCTTAGGGGTTTCGACTGGCCGAGAGGTCTTAATCGATCAACCTAAGGTTAGGCAAAAGCATGAGCTCGAGAGAGACGCTTTTGTACTTAAGAACTTCCACGGTCGAGTGAGTAGTTTAAGAGCTTGCATTACTTTATTTTTAAAAAGGATTATTTTAGTTCAAGTGGATTCTAGATCAAGTGCTAGCTTCCCCAAAATCGAACTTCTCTTTCTTAGTGTTTCGTTTCCTTTTCTGTTTTAAACAAAAACCAACTTTCTGTCCGATAAGATAATAGCTCTTTCTTGTGAGTACAAGTATTCGACAAGGCCGGAGTCGATATACGACACTTGATCCTATGCTCTGAACGATAGGTATACTTGCCTCATCTATTGGAAACACGCGCTAGCGTGGAGAAAATAATCATCAAGCAGTCGAGCAGACGGTTACTTTGACAGTTGTGCTTGCAGGTTGAATGCCGACGGAGTTAAGCTGAGCTGAGAAGAAGAGAGAGAGGCCTCTAACAGCAGCAACATCAGACTTCGCCCGTCGCGGCTTAAATGTCACTCTTGCAATGGGCTTTCCTTTAATTAATATTGAGAGTTACAACTTGCAATACACCTTTACAAGAAAGCAAATAAAGGGTACACTTGAGAAGATGGTGGCTAAGGAAAGGATATGCCAGAGAGGAGGCAGCGCAGACTGGGAGCTGAGGTCGGCAGGCTGCGCTGTTACAGGTAGAGAAATGATGGCTGGAGAGGCCGCACTGACTGAGAAGAGGAGTCCGCAGGGGATTGAAGGCTTGAGCTTGTCGTCGGGGCTGTCTTCAAGTGCAAGCGTGATGAGAAGGTCCCCTAAATGAGAGGCATGGGTGTCTATTTATAGTCACGAGGAGGTAACGACTTCCGGTGACGTTACCCCCGATGAGACAGTAAGTTGTGCGAGTTGATACTTGAGTCCGCGCAGGCCACGCGGTCAGGGACTTGCTTCTAGAACTGGTTATACTGACTGGCAGATTGGGAAGATTCCGCGATCTACTGACCGAGCCCGCACCAAGACTACGGGCTGAAGGACCACGCCCACTATTGGGAGGCGGGTGGTGGAGGCTGAGTGGCGGACTGCTCAATGAGTCCACCCCTGTTGAGCTGAGCGAGCACAACCTAGGGGTGTGAGCTGAGGGATATCCACCCACTGCTGGGAAGCAGGTGTTGGAGGATGAATGACGGATTGACCCTTGCGTATCCGCGAATTCCGCGACTGATGTGCTAAGTCCGCCTCTATTGTTGAATGAAGCGGCTGGCTACTGAAGCTGGAGCTGGGGTTCACCAATGTAGGTAGACTGGAAGGTTTGACTGCACTTCGAGTCTGCCCAGCTTGCGGTGAACGGGACATGACCGCTGATCTTTGCGGATAGCCGGAGAGCTGGAGCGTCCGTGCTCTTCAGGAGGACTGAAGAAGATGGTTGCCCATGCTACCAGATTCCTCCACTTTGTTAGATGGAACTTGCCGCATCAGTTGGGCGGCCTGGGCGACCTGGCGGACTATCACCCCTGCTAGGCGGTCAGGGCTTGGCGACCTGGCAGGTCGCTGATCTTGCTTTGCTTGCGAGCTAGCGGGTTGTTGCCACTGTTGATGTTGGGCGGCCTAGAGGCAGGCCGCTCAATGGTGAGGCGGTCTGGTCTACTTTTTGCACGGCCTGTAGAAGCGAGCCGAAGGACTCCTGCAGAGAACGGCTTATTGCTGTGCTGTGTGGATAGGTGTCCGAGTGCGGCAAAGGGACAACTGTTGGGATACTTGCGATTTGGCAGATAAGTGGCGCGGCCTGCAGGGGCGCACTGAAGATGCAGTCCACGACCCCTGCCGACCAGGGGAAAAATGCGCAACCTGGGCGATCAGACCGCTGAGAACGCCCAAGCCGTGCGGCCTGAGCGGACAGAAATGCCTGTCCGCCCATCCTAAGATGTCGCATCCTCCAGGAAGAACCTGGAGCAGGCTGCGACTAGCAAGCTGGCTGCCTTGGGAAGGATCGCCGATTTCGGGGTTAACACTGTTGGAACCTGCTTTCTGATCCCTCTTAGAGTTCGAGACAGGATGCAGCCCACACGTACTCTCCCTGCGCTACCGCCCTGTCGAGAGTCAGTGACCTGAAAACAGACCGAGGGGATTCAGCTTGGAGGTCCCGCCTCTTACCCGGAAGAACTGAGAGTCTTCCCCTCCCTAGCCAGTGCTGAGCTAGGTGCCTATGAGAAAAATAGTGGGAAGGTTCAACAACCTTTTCTCAGGCACCTTATCGGTCTATTTATAGGTTTCTGAATCTGTTCTGCAAATATCACTTCCAAACCATCCCGAAATGACCAAAACACCCTGGACCGGGTCTTCTAATAGCCCAACTCCGCTGTTCTGGAGAGCTATACGCAGGCCCCCAGGGGTAAAAATGTAAAACTATCTGGGGTCCAAAGGTAAAATCCCCCTTGTGGGTAAAAAGGTAAAGACCATCTTTTTTCATGTGATGAGTGGGGCGGGACCTGTCAAGCTTAGGGGGGGGATCTCGCATGTGGGCCCCTCTTGCCCGCGGCCAGAGGTCTCGCCTAGCGAGATCTCGCCTAGCGAGGTCTCGCCTTAACTCATGGGCTGTCCCTCCCTTTCGGGGGGGTTGGCCTCTCTCGTCTCGCCAGTCTTCCTTCCTTGCTTGTCGGGCTACTCGCGAGCCCAAGGTTGTACACAATCCCCGCTCTTTTCGAGGTTGCCCTAACCTCGGAAAGACAATCCAACCGTGGCTCGCGACACTAAGATTCCTTTATGAGAATCTTGGGTGGGCCCCTTTCCCCTTCAGATTGCCTATAAATATGAGGAGAAAGCCTTCATTTGGAACTCTTTGGTCATCTTCTTTTGGAATGTCTCATAGTCAAAGTTTCCGCGAGCGTCTTGCGATTGTGCGAAGGCGAAACAAAGCCGGTACAGATGCCCTTTTTCCAGATCTGGGGCGTACTACCCCCGCATCCTCTCCGCCCTCTCGCATAAAGAAAGCGAAAGCTGTCTGTGCTCCTCTCTCGGTGGGCGCAACTTCTTCTGCCGATCCGACAGACAACCCCTTCTCTTCTTCAGGGGGGATGCAGGTGATCACCTTATCTTTCCCTTTTCTGGTTTCGCCAGTCTAACTATGCTTTTTTAGGGAAGTCTCGTTGATTCGCCGGTGTCTGCCAATCCCCCGGATAATGTAAGTCAAGTTCCTCAGCGCACAGACTTGCCCAAGGTGGCCTCTCCTTCTCCCTCGCGGAGGGAAAACCTCTCGCGAGTTGTGGGGAACCCTCAGATCCCAAGTAAGATCTCTTCCCTTCTCGCCTCTCGGTAGATTCGCCCTCTTTTATCTGGCTTGCGCGGGCTCACTTGGCTTGTGATCTTTCGCTTACTTTCGCAGGCATCCACTTTGATTCCGATACTGAGGAAGCTCCCGCGTCGCCCCCCCTCTCGCCTCTCCCTCATCCAAGCGAGATCGAGGACTACCTAGGTGATCCCATGGACCCTTTGGAATTGAAACAGAGGACTGCCCGGATGTTCCGCAAATATACACACATAATCCGCGAGATGGAGCTCGAGAAGCAAGCCTCCGACCGGCGCATGGAGTGGATGGAAGCAGATCATCACCGCCTTTCCACCATGGTGGAAGCGGACGGGGTGCCAGACGGGACCGATCCTCAGGCTATATTGAACGAGACGGATGAACATCTCCGTCTCGCGCGCCGCGGCGTGATCGCCGCTCGCGCCTTTCATCTACCTGGCCGCCCGCCATGCACGGGAGGTAAGGATGGCCGCTGGCAGTGGGTGCGGAACTAAACCGTGCCAGTCCCGTCTCGCCCTCTCCAGATCTCGTTTTTATTAATGTCGCTGTTTTATTACCGATATGTTGTAAAAAACTTATTCGGGCGGGACGTCCTCTCCTGTGGGACGATTTTCGTTTTGACTTTTGGTCACTCAAGGGTCGCATCATGCCGTCTTTTCATTATTGCCATGATTAGATATTGTTTGATTTTATTATTTCATTAATCCTGCAATGATGGCCTGCCTCGAAAGGATGTCTGCGGCGCCTCCGACTCTTGGGTTCTGGAGAGAGAGAGATAGATAAAAGAGAGAGAGAGAGGGGGGAAGGAACGAGGCGCCGGGATGTCCTCTCTTTTCCCGCCGCCTAACTTTCCCGCCCTTTTCCCTACCCCCTTATAAATACCTTCAATCGCTACCACTGTCCCTCACTGTTCCAAGCTGTTCTTCTGATCCCGGTTCCCGTACCTCCTTCGTCATCTCGCGTCTCTCTCTCTGGGCATTCCACTCTTTCTTTTGTCGCTTTCTCGCCAATTATGGGGAAGAAGAAGACCGAAGAGGGCGAGGGACGCAGTGGCTGCGGGAAGCGCTTCGTCGACCATGACTTCCCTCTCGGCAGACTGCCAGAGGAAGACCACGCTCACTTCGCCCGCGAGTACCTCTCTGATAGTTATCCGTCTCGCCCGCCCAAAGTGGGCGAATGCATCAACACCTTCTATCCCAACGAGCTGGCTTTCCCGGTCTCGCACTTTGAGGCGGGGCTGAGGCTTCCCCTCTGGCCGGAGGTTAAATTGGTGCTGAAGTACTTCGGGGTCGTCCCGACCCAGTTTAACCCCAATGCCATCTCCATGTTGATCGCCTTCGCATGCTGTTTATCTAACCGCCTTCCGCAAGTTGTTTGTCTACCACGCCAAGGACGACGGCATTTCCTACTTCACAGGCCAGGGCCTCAAAGTATGCGAGACGCCGAACAAAAACCACCATTGGTTGACGCGGTTCGTCTTTATACGCGGGGATCTGGGAGGCATCCCTCTCGCCCCGGTATCTCCCGCCGAGTGTTATTATGATACCCCCAAGGTGGGGGGTGCCGAGAAAGAGCTCTGCGATTTCTTTATGGGGAAGAATTTTTAAGTCCAATACCTGCGGCGCGACCTGGACTCGCTCCCCGCCATTTTCCCGGGCGAAGGTACACCTCTATTTCCTTCTGTCCCCATAAAGTTTTACCTCCCGCTGATTATTACCTTATCTAGGAGAATGGACCGTTCCCGTCCATCCCCCCTACCAGAGCAATCGAGCTCTCGCCTTGGCGAATATGGCGACGGAGGCTGCGAAAGATACGCTGACCCCTGTCGCCAAGAAGAGGCCCGCGGACGAGGGTGCCTCTCGCCTCAGCCCCAAGAAGAAGAAAAAAGCTGTGTCCTTCGAGAAGGAAAAGCTGGCCAAGAGAAGAGAAGAGCTAGCGGGGTCTCTCTCCCCTATCACCCTATCGTCTCCCTCGCCTCCACGACGGCCCGTCTCGCCAACCCGCGAGACGGTTTCTGCAGAACCAGCTGCCCACGGTCGTGTTCAGCCCCCTCAGCTTCCTCCCGGCGAGACTGGCTCGTCCAGCCGCCGGGCTCCCGCCTCGCACCCTAACTACAATATGGGGCCCGCGACGGAGGATGACGCCGGCGAGCCGGTTCTGATATGGGAGCAAGACTCCAACCGAGTGTCGGTGTCCACCCTTCTCCCTTCCTGGAAGGAACAGGACCATCCCACCAGCCACGCCTTCTCCCTAGGTTTTGGGCTTTATGGCGTTCTTGGCTCCGAACCTGCTGACAACGAGGCGTCGCGGGACCTCATTCTAAAAAGCGCCCACTCGCAGTTTTGCTCCCTGGAGCTCGCGCACCGCTTCTCGTGCCATCTTGTCTTCAACAACAGGAAGTGGAAAGAGGCGGAGACCGGTCTCGCCGCGGAGCGCGAGAAGTCTATTGACTTGGAGAAGCGGTTGAATGTTGCTGACAAACTCCTTGCACAGAGTCAGGGCGGCGTGGTAAGTTTCCTTATCTTTGCCCTGCCAGCCTCGCCCTTGCCCCTTATAGTCCCTTACTTTCCCCCATCCCGCAGGATGCCGAGACGGCGAACAGGATGCGCTCGCGTATCGAGGAGCTGGAGGGGGAAAACAAGAAGCTGAAAGCCGAGAACCTTTGACTTCAGAGCAGTGCGACGCCCCCAACGGATCAGTTTCCCGTTTCTTCTCGATATTCCGTGGATGAGGTGGAGGCCATCTGCCGGGACTGAAACATCAAGACGGCGGAGGTTGTCCTTAAGATGATGAAGGAGCTGGGAGTGGTGCGCGCTGATGCAGAGACGGTGACCGTCCGTGACCTAGTCCCGCGCTTGTTCGACGAGTCGGACGGCAGCGCCTCCTCTGACAATGAGTAGTTCACCATCCCCCGCAGTGTCTTCCTCTCGCCCTCTTATTTTTGTCTAACACATGATTCTGGTTCCCTTTCTTAAAAGGAGAGCGAGGTGTCTCTACCTTATTAACTTTTGTTTAAAACTTTTTATATACTAACGGTCGCTTCCCCTTTTGGGGTGCTGTGTAATAGTTATTTAGGAGGTACCTTTTTAGATGTTATTTTAATTGCCGGTTTGGTCTTCCACCCTCTCGCTTAGCTACTAGTCCAAGGTGTAGGGCTATTTTTTGGGACGCTGTTTAATTACTACTTTTATTGCCTTCCATTTCGCTTAAAAACCCGCGCGAGGCACCCTTTATCGCTTTTTACCCGTCTTGATTACCTCTGTTGGCGCTGCGCCGCGAGATCATCTTGCGCCGAAATTTCTGGATCCGGCCGTCTCGCCCAGTCGGTTTCGGCCACTTCAGCTCACTTGATCCTGGGATGAGGAAAACCCTCCCGCCAGTGCGAGACCACCTATGGCGAGTGCCGACCAGGGACCTTCTTCCCTGGCCCAATTCCTGGTCCTTCTCTATTTCAGGGACTATCACCCTTTTGATGAATCATGGATTTTTCCCCACGCGAATTCTTACCCTTAGACTTGTTCCCCCAAGTGAGTACCGTCCTTCCAAAACACCCTCAACCACCGAGTGAGCCTACAGCCCTGCCAGCTAGACGGGAGCCTGGTCAGCGGGTCTGCTCGGGGTCTCCTCTCCAAAACACCACCAACCACCGAGTGAGCCTACAGCCCTGCCAGCTAGATGGGAGCCTGGTCAGCAGGTCTGCTCCTCTCCAAAACACCACCAACCACCGAGTGAGCGCCCTGCCAGGGGAGCCTGGTCTCCTCTCTCAAAACACCACCAACCACCGAGTGAGCCTACAGCCCTGCCAGCTAGATGGGAGCCTGGTCAGCGGGTCTGCTCGGGGTCTCCTCTCCAAAACACCACCAACCACCGAGTGAGCCTACAGCCCTGCCAGCTAGATGGGAGCCTGGTCAGCGGGTCTGCTCGGGGTCTCCTCTCCAAAACACCACCAACCACCGAGTGAGCCTACAGCCCTGCCAGCTAGATGGGAGCCTGGCCTCAGCGGGTCTGCTCGGGGTTGTGAGCCTTTTACAGCGGGTCTGCTCGGGGTCTCCTCTCCAATCATCTCGCCCCTGGTGCCTCACAGAGGTCACCCACACTGAGCCTCCACCAAAAGAGCACATCGGGACGATAAGCATTACACAATAACAATAGAAAGATACTGTGAAGTAGAGCGCTACGGGTAAAATCTCTTCAAATCATCCCCACTCCGGGCTCGCTCGAGAGATACCCCGTCCACATTCTGGAGGTGGTACCCTCCTGACTTTAAGACTTCTTTTATTACAAAAGGACCCTCCCAATTGGGGTTAAGTTTCCTACAGAGGCTCCTCTACCCGCTGCGTCAACCTTTTTTAGGACCAAATCTCCTTTCACAAACTGTTTGACCCTTACATGCTTGTCGAAGTACCTCGCCATCCGGCGCTTGACTTCCTCCTGCCGGACCACTGCTAAATCCCGGAGCTCCTCCACGAGATCCAACAAAAGTCTCTGCTCTTCTTCGTTCTCTGTTCTCCATCCTTCGGCTCCTTCCCTTGCAACCACTACTCTTGGTGATGCGACCTCGAACTCGACAGGTATGACGGCCTCTGAGCCATAAGAGAGCTTAAACGGGGTTTCTCCCGTGGCTGTGTTTGGTGTAGTTCTCAAGGCCCACAGTACTGAAGGTAGTTGCTCCACCCAGCTTCCTCTCAAATTCTCCACCTTTTTCTTCAACAGATTGACAATGACCTTATTAGCCGCTTCGACCTGTCCGTTGCTCCGCGGATGATGAACAGAGGCAAAGCGGAGATCTATCCCCAAACGAATGCAGAAATCCACGAACTCTCTGCTTGCAAATTGGGGTCCATTATCTGTCACAATGGCTAGGGGCAACCCATGTCGGCAGATGATCTCCCCCCAAACGAAGTTCTTGACCACCTACGAGGTTACCTTAGCCAATGCTTTCACCTCCAGCCACTTTGAAAAGTAATCCACCATGACTATCAGGAACTTCCTTTGGCCACTTGCTTGGGGAAAGGGGCCCACCAGATCTAGCCCCAAGATAGCGAATGGCCAGGGAGCTGTGATGGTCCGCAACCTCTGGGCCGGAAGGAGCTGAAGAGGGGCGAACTCCTGGCATTTTTGACACTTTTTCGCGAATTCCTCCACGTCTCTCCTGAGGGTAGGCCAAAAGTACCCCTGCCTCAGCACCCTCCCTTCTAAAGTCCGGCTCCCCGAGTGACTTCCACATTCTCCGGAGTGAATCTCTTGCAGAACCCTGGGAACCTCTTCCTCCGACACACACCTGGCCAGCAAACCTGTCAAGGTCTTGCGATATAAAACTCCATCCTTCAGCAGGTAGTATGCCGATTTGTATCTGGTACGCTTCTTGTCGAGTTCCGTCGCAGGTAACTGTCCTGATGCCAAAAAGGTGATGAAGGGGTCCATCCACGACCTTTGCTGGCATACTTCCATAAGTTCTCCTTCCTCTATGGACGGTATGAAGAGTTCCGTCACTGTTCCCCCGGCTCGAGGGACGTGCTCGAGGGAAGCCGAGGACCTGTTCCTATATTTGGGGGTAGGGATGGGGGCGGTAAGCTCGGTTCTTGTGCGTGAAGAAGGAAAGAAACAATTCCCAATTTATTACGTAAGCAGGGTCCTGAAGAAGGCGGAACTCGGGTACCCCATCCTGGAGAAGTTAGCATTTGCCCTCATCGTCTCGTCCCGAAAGCTCAGACCGCATTTCCAGGCGCACTCCATCCGAGTGGTGACTGACCACCCTCTCCGTAACATCTTGAGTGGGGTGGAGCATTCGGGGAGGCTGGCAAAATGGTCAATAGAACTCAGCGAATTTGATCTCGTATTCATTCCACGGCTCGCCATTAAGGCGCAGGCGGTGACCGATTTCTTGGCAGACTTTGTGGTTGAGGTCCGAGAAGCGGAGGCGTCCCCTCGAGCAACCTGGAAAATGTTAGTGGATGGAGCGTCAGGGAGAAACTCTTTTGGGGGGGAGTGGTCTTGACCAGCCCGGAGGGGACCCAGATTGAGCAAGCCTTGAAGATTCATTTCGCAGTCACCAACAACCAGGCGGAATATGAGGCGGTCATTGCAGGGCTTAGGTTAGCCCGGGAGCTGGGCATACAAGACATTGAGGCCTCGACGGACTCCATGGTGGTGGCAGGTCAGATCAAAGGGGAGTTCGAGGCAAGGGAGCCCACCCTCCAGCTGTATTTAGGAAAGGTCAAGGACATCATAGGGCAGTTCCGAAGTTTCTCAATTCAACACGTCCCGAGAGAGGAGAGCACGCAGGCCCTGACCTTCTCTAGGTCCTCCGGGTTGAGCTCGCCACTGATTTTTATCCTTTCTTCTCGGCCTTCCTTGGTGCGTATTTCTACCTCCAGGACCTCCACTGCAGCTTTCAGCCTGGATGGCTCTTCCTCTCCTTCCTGCTCTGCCTGCATACCCTGCTGCTGGGCTTTGCCTCCTATGCTGGCCACCATTCTCTCTTCCCCCGGCTGCTCCGCCTCCCACTTGCTCGCGCCCTCCTCTTCCTGCCAGGAGGCTCTTCTCTTCACTGGACGGGTCCCCTCCCCGGGCGACCCGCCCGCCTCTTCCGTCTTCCTCTTCTCCTTCCTCCCTTCCTCTTCTCTTTGCCCCTCTTCCCCTGCCGCTTCCGTCTCTCCTCCCTCCGCTCCAGCCATTTCTAGCTTCTCCTCCATACCCTTGTTCCCCGCCGTTTCTCCCTCTCCTCCAGCTCCTTCCCCTTCCCTTTCTTCTACCATCCCCGTCTCCCCGAACTCCTCTCCTGCCATTCCTGGCTCCCCCGCAATGCCTCCCTCCACTACTACTTCTCCCTCTCCTCTAGCCCCTTCCTCTCCTCGCTCTTCTTCGCCTCCCTGCTCTTGTTGTAATTGCTCCATCCACTTTTCCAACTCCTCCAAGTCTCCCTGCCAGGAGATTGTGTTCACTGCCATTACGTAGCATTCCCTTGCTGCCTTTGGATCTCCCCGTACCCTGATTTGGGTACCTCCAGAATTCAGCTTCAAGCACTGGTGAAACGACGATGGAACGCATCTGAACGCACTGATCAAGGGGCGCCCAAAGATAGCGTTGTAACTACTGGGGGCATCAACTATGACAAAATGACAATTTCGGGATAGCCCTCCCAGGGTTACTTGGAGTCCCACTCCCCCCTCGACCTCTTTCCTTTCTCCTGAGAATCCAAACAATGGTCCATCCGCCGCCAGCACCCTCCGTGCCTCCACCCTCATTGCATTGAATGCCTTCTTAAAATCACGTTCACCGAGCTCCCATTGTCGACTAGGATCCGCGATACCGTGAAGTTCTCGATGGCGGTCTGTATCACCAGCGCGTCACAAAAGGGGTCCTCATGGTCAGGCATGTCTTTTCTTGAAAAGGTAATCTTTTCATATGGAGGAGGGGACTGTGACGTCGAGGCGACACTTCGGCGGTACATAGTGTGAAGGCTCGCCTTTCGGGCCGCCTCTATCCCCCCCCCCCATTGATCACTCCAACCAGCCCGCGATCCCCTTCATCCGCACGATCCACACATCGATCCTCTTCTCCTGCAATGGTTACTTCCTCTATCCGCACCGGCCTTGGCTGTTCTCCAGCTCCTCGAGTCCTCCTTAACTCCAAGAAATCCGGGCAGGTAGCCGTTGCGTGACCTTCCTCCTCGTGGAAGTCACAGTATGGCAACGCCACCCCCCCCCCCCTCCGGTCTCCCTTCCTGAGGGTTCCTCCTTACCCCTGCTCCTGCTCCTCTTCCTCTCTCCCGGCCCCTTCCTCTACCTCGGCCGATGGCCATGGCCTGCTGCGGAGGGGGTAGGGGTGGTCTATGACCATACCCCCACCCCATCTGGTTAAACCTTCCCGGTCCTCCCTGTTGATTCCTTCCCACTTGGGGAAATCCTCTACCTTGCCCGGGGGCAGTCCCCCCTGCTGCCTCCACCCCAGCTCCGGATACGCCGGTGCCCTCGGCTCTTCTCTTCTCCTTGCTTCATGTTGCCTCCCTGCTGTCTCCCTCGACTCTACCTCAGTAAGCCTTGCCAGCTTCTTTGCGAAGGCTGGGTTTGCTGCCTCCATTGCTATTTTCTTGGCCGCCTTCTCCATCAAGCCCTCAAAGGAAAGCGGCGCCTTCCAGGTGAGGCTCATCTTGAAGAACCCTTCCCGCAGTCCCACTGTGAAAGCCATCTGGAGGGCAAAACCCGGCACCTCCTGTATATCCAGAATTTCCTCTTGGAACCTATCCACGTACTGAGCCAGTGATTCATCCATCTTCTGCTTAATCAAAAAGATCGATTCCGGGTTCTTCTTCCTCTTCTTAGATGTGGAGAACCGGAGCTGGAAGCTCCTACTCAAGTCCTCGAAGCAATATATCGAGCCTGCCGGGAGTTGATGGAACCAGTCCCTAGCTTTGTCTTTTAGAGTGATCACAAAAAGGCGGCACTTAAACGCGTCCATCATGGGCCTGATCGAGACAGCGTCTTCGAACCACTGCAAGTGATGGAGGGGATCGTCCTTCCCTACATAGTAATTCATCTCGGGCTCTCGGAAGCCCTCCGGGACCGGAGCGGACAGGACTAGCTCGCAAAAAGGGGACCCTCTCTCCGCCGGTCTCGCCGCCCCTACTCGCGCGACGACCTCCCCTGGCGAGATGGTACTCGCCGGACTTGGGAACAGCTCCCTTCCCGCCATGTCCCTCCCGGTCCCTTCCAACATCACCTCCTTTCCCGGCCTTCTCCCCGGGGCGTCTTCTCCAACTCGCGCCGAGGCGAGTTCCTCCTGAGTCGCGAGAGCTGGCACTGTGGGCAGTGGAGTTGAACAGTCTCCCTACCGCGAGATCCCCTGCAGTAGATCCATGATCCCCTTGATCAAAGCCATGAACTCCGTTCTCCCTACAAATCCCCCCTGACTATCCGACTCCCCTCCTTCTCCTTCTCCATGATCTCCCGCCATGTTGGAACCTGCTTTCTGAGGGCTGCGTCCACGCTCACCGCACCAAAATGTTGGAACCTGCTTTCTGATCCCTCCTACAGTTCGAAACAGGATGCAGCCCACACGTACTCTCCCTGCGTTACCGCCCTGTCGAGAGTCAGTGACCTGAAAACAGACCGAGGGGATTCAGCTTGGAGGTCCCGCCTCTTACCCGGAAGAACTGAGAGTCTTCCCCTCCCTAGCCAGTGCTGAGCTAGGTGCCTGTGAGGAAAATAGTGGGAAGGTTCAACAACCTTTTCTCAGCCACCTTATCGGTCTATTTATAGGTTTCTGAATCTGTTCTGCAAATATCACTTCCAAACCATCCCGAAATGACCAAAACACCCTGGACCGGGTCTGCTAATAGCCCAACTCCGCTGTTTTGGAGAGCTATACGCAGGCCCCCAGGGGTAAAAATGTAAAACTATCTGGGGTCCAAAGGTAAAATCCCCCTTGTGGGTAAAAAGGTAAAGACCATCTTTTTTCATGTGATGAGTGGGGCGGGACCTGTCAAGCTTAGGGGGGGGGGATCTCGCCTGTGGGCTCCTCCCGCCCGCGGCCAAAGGTCTCGCCTAGCGAGGTCTCGCCTTAACTCATGGGTTGTCCCTCCCTTTCGGGGGGGGGTTGGCCTCTCTCGTCTCGCCAGTCTTCCTTCCTTGCTTGTCGGGCTACTCGCGAGCCCAAGGTTGTACAAACACTGCAGGCCAGAACGTTGAACTTCATTCGTCGAACGACTTCGTCGAACAGCATTGAGTGAATACAATACACTCATCGCCTAAGATCCAGATTCGCCAAGTAAATCCCTTTAGTCGACGAAGGCGTTGAGTGGACTCGACGCACTCAACGCTTAAGTGCGACAGTCATCCCACTCAACACACTCAACGACAACATTCACAGAGTAAACACTTAACCCGTAAAAGCGTTGACTGGACTCGACGCTTTCAGGCCGATGGCGTTTAGTAAGCTAATTACACTCAACGCCTTATGCCTTAGAATATTTACAACCTCCATGGTGTCGAGTGAACTAAACACACACAAAGTCTTCACCCCCATAGCGTGGAGTGAGCTAAACACTCAACGCCAAGAGCCCCATGGTGTTGAGTGAGCTAAACACACTCAATGCCAAATGCCTTAGAATATTTTTCAGCCCCTTTTTAATGACCTTCAACTCATCATATGAGCTAAATAGTACAGATCCAATCTCCCAATCTCTCGACAATCTTATGTGTGACCCTGATAGGCTCATAGTGAGTTGGCGGTGAGGCTAGATGTTTGATCACTTCCAGATCACTATGGTTGCACCAATAGTATCCCACTTGATCTAAAAAGTATCAAACAAAAGCTTCACAAACAATGAGAGGCATCTAGCAATACATCATTGCTCCCAAAATAGTAAGAGTTTATAAAACTCAAAAGTCATTGTGACCAATGTTACAGTATTGTCATGTCCCTTTGTCCCTTACATCCGGATAGAACTAGATGTATAGACATTGTCACCGTCATAAATGTTCAATCTAAGTTTCTTGATCTAGAATGGACTTGTAGAAAATTTGTGAGTCCAATATCATATATTGACTCAACCAAGCATAGTCATGCACTTCTTAGTCCCATTCCAACAAGGGGCCCCATGGAAAACATCACCAATACAGACCAACCTGTCCAGATGGGCTTCACACAGCATGCCTATTCCGTACTCCATTTCCGGATCTATATGCAAAACAAATGGGGATTTCAAGAATCAACCCAAGGTAATCCCTTCACGATCCACCCTCTAGTGGGGGAATTCCATCCACATGCCAAAAAGGAGGCCTTCACATGGCCAAGAAGGAAGATCGTTACCCTTGATAATCACTTTGGAGCCATGGAATTCTAGTCGGTTGGAAAGCACCGCAACAGCTTTACCTCCACAAATATGGCCTCGGATCTCAGATCGGAACTTTGAAGCTCCACCAATGGACGTATCTCTTCTCTTCCTCCTCCTCCTCCTCCTTGCTCTCCTTTATCTTAAGCTCTTTTAGAAAGAGAATGGCCAAAAGAAGAAATGAGATTTCTCTTCTCACTCTCGGCATTAAAGCACCAAGGAGACACATGGGCCATCAGATCCCAGAGGAAGGAGATGAATGGCCACAAAATTCTCTGAAAATGACATTTCGGGTTTGACACGCCCTGTGACACGCCTGTATCACAGGGCATGTAACTTAGGCGGCACATGAACCGACTTATCCAGAACAGGTCACGACCATGTGATATGGCCGTATCATCCCAGGCATGCCCGTGTCATAGGGCGTGTACATCACTCGAGAAATACTCGAGACCTACTATAGAGAACTACTCAAGTAGTTGGTCATGACACGTCCGTGTCCCGTGGCTGACACTCCCGTGTCCCACCAGTACCCGAGACATTTTCGATCTTCTCGAGTAATTTCCTCGAGATCCACTTGAGTCGACACAGAGCAGGACATGCACGTGTCACATGGCTAACACGCCTGTGTCCCACCAGTACTCGAGAACCACACGAGACCTACTCGAGATAATCACTCGAGTAGTTTGGCAAGAAACACCCCCGTGAAATGCCCCCTAATACGCCCGTGTCCCAGGGCGTGTACCCTCAAAAACATCGTCGAGCGCATTTCGTCGACCAGACGCTGGGCTCCTCACCCGAGCAAGACACAGCCTGTGACACGCCCGTGTCCCAGGCCGTGTAACCCGACCTGAACCCAAATTTGGGTTTTGGGGTGTTACAACCCTCCCCTCCTTACAAAACTTTCGTCCCGAAATTTGTGCACAGTAAGGACTGCAACAAGAAAAATGTTATAACTTCAAAAATGTTTGTTATAACAAAGGATATACTGTACAACAGTTAAACAAACAACTCGGGAAATTCAGCTCGCTTGGTCTGCTCGCGCTCCCATGTTATCTCCTCATGTCCAAAGTTGTCCCATCGGACCTTGACCATACCGATTATCTTGTTCTGCAATTGTTTATCGGCTCAATCCTCCATCTGAATGGGTCTAACATTCGTCGTTAACCCATGCTCCACCGACACGCGATCATTCTCGACACTTGAGCTGGATTTTTGACGGCTTTCGGAAGCATAGAGATGTGAAAAACATCATGCAATCCACTCAATTCTGCCGAAAGAGCTAGCCGATGGGCAGCTTCCCCAACTCGCTCAACCACTTCAAACAGACCACGATATCTCGGACTTAACTTTTTCAGACTCCGAATCCTGGACATGCCTTTGAATGGTTTGATCTTCAAATATACCCAATCACCCACCGCGAACTCCATGTTTCGGTGTTTGGTGTTGTAGTATTTCGCTTGACGATCCTGGGCTATTAGTATCCTCTCTCAAATAGAGCGTATCGTCAAGTTTGCTTCATCGACTTCTTTAAGATTAAAGAGTTTGGATTCGTCTTCTTCTGCCCAAGCTAACGGTGTACTACATTTTCGACCATACAAGGCTTCAAATGATGCCATACCGATACTCGCTTGGTAGCTATTGTTGTTGGAAAACTCCACCAGATAGATATGATCTTCCCATCTCTTACCAAAATCCAGGGAGCACATTCGAAGCATATCCTCCATTGTTCTGTTGGTTCTCTTAGTCAGGCCATTTATTTTCAAGATGAAAGGCCGTACTGAATGATAATTTCATACCCAACAATTGATGGATTATCCTCCAATCATTCGACGTGAACTGCCCATCACGGTCACTCACAATGCTACGAGGAACATCATGCAGCCGTACGATCTGCTCAACATAGAGTTTTGCCAAACTTTCCAATGAATTGTCCTGCTTATTCGAAAGGAAGTGAGCCACTTTCGTCAACCGGTCTACAATCACCTAGATTAAATCATTCCCGCGTTGAGATCTCGACAACCCGTGCACGAAATCCACTGAAATATCATCAAAATTCGATTCCGAAATCGGTAACGACTTCAAGAAACATCCTGGATTCTGGCATTCTTCCTTCACTGAGGCACAGGTTTGACATTTAGCCACATAATGAGCTATGTCTTTCTTTAATCCTGTCCACCAGAACAACTTCTTCTTATCCTTGAACATCTTTGTGCTCCTAGGGTGAATTGAGTACTTCGTAAAGTGCACATCGTACATCAACTCTTCTCGCAACTTACCCATACTCGGGATGCACAAACGAACATCTTTCCGCAAAAGGCCATCATCCCAGGACAATTGGCCATTTAGCCTATCATTTGCATAGCATTGGAGACTGAAAGTCCACCTAGTGTCAACTATATTCACCTATGGGGGGGGGGGAATAGGTGACGTGCAGTGTTTTTGCGGAATTTAAAATTGTACCTGCACAAGAAAACAAAACACCACAGCACAGAAGGTACACAAGCATTTGTAGTGGTTCCCCGATTTGGGTACATCCACTTTCCCCATTCGACCTATCTCCCAACAAGGGACGACTCGGTCTCTTCACCAACAGGATTGAAATCCAATCCTTGCACTATCAGAAAGAACCCTTCCACACGTAGGAATCAACACTCCCACAACCCGGGTTCCACCCAACCCTTACAAATAGGAACCAACGTTCCTTTACAACAAAAATAAACTAGAATGTACAAGAGATACAAACTACGTTTGGAGACTAAGGTGTCCCTCTTCGTTAACGACGTGTTTTTGAAGTCCACAAAGAGTCCACAACCCTAGATCTCTCTTTCCGGAACCGGCGGCGGCAAGATGGGCGGCGGCTTGGTTCACGGGATCGGCGGCGACAACGATGTGCGGCTGCTGTACTTGGAGATCCAAACTTCGTAGCAAAGCTAGCTAGGTCTTCCAACGGTCACACTAGGATCGATCATCTCAATTGATTCGGACGGGGAAGGTTTTCCCGATCAACAAATCAAGAGACAAGGGATCTCCGGTTAGACACGTGAGACGCTAAGCTAGGCTGAGCTTCTATCGCCGGAAGATCGGGAAGAAGTCTCGATAAAGGTCGACAAACAACTTGCACGAGCGAGGACTGAGGCGGAGCAGGAATCGCGATCTAGGTCACGGTCGGCGGCTCGTGTTTCGTCTTTTTCTCCGTGTGTTTACAGTTCAAAAATACCTGTGTATTTATACACAAGTATACTACTAAATGACCGTTGTGGGTCCCACCTGAAGGAAACCCTAGTTCCGGTTCAACACAGTGCCAGCGGCAGAATCCGGTCCAGCTGTTTCCAGAAAATCGCCTAAGTCAAAATCGGCGAGAATCGAAGGTGATTCTCGTCGAATCGGCGAGAATCAAAGGTGATTCTCGTCGATTCGGCGAGAATCAAAGATGATTCTCGTCGATGTTGACTTGAATGCACGCTCTGATTAAGCCTGGTCGAGACGGCGAGAATCAGCCAGAGATTCTCGACGATTCGGCGAGAATCACGAGTGATTCTCGTCGAATATTATTCTCGTCGAGCATCAGGGTTGCTCGCTTTTGAAGTAGCTGGATCGAGTCGGCAAGAATCAGCCAACGATTCTCGACGAATCGGCGAGAATCAAAGATGATTCTCGCCGAATCGGCGAGAATCACTTGGTGATTCTCGTCGATTTATACTTAGACGATTTTTCGTCTTTCCACCCATGAGGTGCTCATTGACCCATCCTTGCTTCTTGTCTGCTCTTGCCTTGACACAGCCCTGTACTTGAAAATAAGTACACTCCAATAGAGAGAGTACACGTAGGCCAACACACTGATCTGCTCAACGAGGGATTACGTTGCACAGACCCGTGTATATTGACCTACTGCACCTTGACATTGGTGTGCACTTAGCGTAGAAAAACTGCAAGCACAACTTGAAAGATTTTGTCAAATACATTGTCTATTTACCTTAGCTTGTTCAGGAGCTTCTTCAAATCAGGTACGTTGTGGATACAATACCCAACAGAGACCCTTATCCAGCTCCGTTGCTCGTCAAAATCTGTCTGTAAGGTCATACTGTACCTACGTCCAGTTCAAGCATGCATCGGCTATGGAATTCTTGTCAACACAAGAAATCTCTAATGCTTCCAACTCCTGGATCAGATGCTCATCGTGCATTTGCAACCATGTTGCCCTTGCCGGAGTTCTACGACTCAAGGCATCAGCGACTACATTTCCCTTCCCTGGAATATAATGAATATCAAAGGTATAGTCCCCAAGGAACTCCATCCACCTTCGTTGTCGCATATTCAGATCCTTCTGATCTAACAAGTACTTTAGGCTCTTATGGTCCGTGAATATATCCACTTTCACACCATAAAGATAATGCCTTCATAACTTCAGTGCAAAGATCACCGCTGCCAACTCCAAGTCATGGACAGGATAATTTCATTCATGCACTTTTAACTGGCATGAGCCATAAGAAAACACTTTGCCGAACTGCAAAAGAATGTAGCCTAAGCCACTGCCAGAAGCATCACTATAAATCTCATAGCTGTTTGTACCACATGGCGATGTGAATACAGGTGTCGTGGTTAAACGACTCTTTAGCTCGTCAAAAGCTCGAGCGCACTCTGGCGTCCAAACGAACTTCTGATCCTTCCGCGTCAGTGTGGTCAGAGGCAAAGTGATCCGCGAGAATTTTTCAACAAACCGTTGTAGTAGCCTGCTAGTCCAAGGAAACTCCTGACTTCGGCCACCAAAGACGACACTAATCACTACTGTATGGCTCTTTTCTTCGACGAATCCACTTCAATGCCCTCTTCACTCACCTCATGACCAAGAAAATCCATCGACAATAGCCAAAACTCACACTTTGAGAACTTGGCGTAGAGCTTATTCCTTCGCAAGGTATGCAACACCAACCGCAAGTGGTTTGCACGATCAACTTCCGATTGAGAGTACACCAAGATATCATAAATGAATACGATCACAAACAGATCCAAGTACTCTCAGAACGTTCGGTGCATCAGGTCCATGAACATCGATGGCGCATTACATAGCCCAAACGACATTACTGTGAACTCATAATGACTGTAGCGTGTTCCAAATGCAGTTTTGGGAATGTCACCTTCCCAAATCCTCAACTGGTAATAACCAGACTTCAAATCCAATTTAGAGTAGACGGTTTATCCCACTAGCTGATCGAACAATTCATCTATCTGTGGAATCAGATAATTGTTCTTCTTTGTCAGCTTATTCAGTTCACGGTAATCAATACATAACTATAAACTACTGTCCTTCTTTTTCACAAAAAGAACTGGTGCGCTCCAAGGTGATATACTTGGTCGTATATATCCCTGCTCTAGTAACTCTTGCAATTGGATTTTCAACTCAGCCATTTCCTTTGGGGCGACGCGATATGGCGAACGGGCCACAGGTTTCGCACCTGGAAACAACTCAATAGTAAAGGCGATCTCCCGCTAGGGTGTTAGCCTAGGAAGAGCCTTAGGAAACACCTCCGCAAACTCCGATACATTTAGAACGTCACTCACATTGGCCTTTGAATCAACAGCCTGAATTAGAGTGAAGAATAACTCCGCGCCTTTCCGAACATCATTGACGACATGGAGTGCAGACATCAAAGTCCCGCACACCCCTCGAATACCAATGAACTTAGTCTCAAGCTCGGTATTCTAGCCTAGTGTGATCTCTTTGGACATGAAATCAATAAAGGCATGCTGCTCTGCGAGCCAATCCATCCCAAAGATCACATCAAACTCTGATATCGGCAGCACAGATGCGTTCAAACAGAACTCCTGACTTCCTATTTGCATGTCCACATTGCAAGCCCTAACCGCAAGCATCAAACAACCATTCTACAATAACACCCTTACGATATCTGTCTTCACATGACTAGGTACTCCAATCCGAGTTACGAAGTCCTTAGACAGAAAAGAATGTGAAGCACCCGTATCAAAAAGTGCTCGCGCCAGCATGTTCCAACTCATCACAAAGCCTGTGGCAATCATATCACACACAAGCTACATACTAAGCATGCAATAAGAAAAACAATCAATAACTTAACTCGTACCTGTGACGACGTCACTTTGCTTGATCGCCTCCTATAGGGCAAGATTGTAGACTCGAGGCTGCACCTGGGATGTAGAGGACTCCACCACTACCTTTCCCTTCTCAGCATATGATGCTCCCGCCTTCTTTTCATTCTTTGGCGGACCAACCCGACAATCACGGGCTATGTGCCCCACTCTTCCACAAGTAAAGCAAGTACGAGTCTCTGCCTCGAAGTGGCCCTCGATGTTGCACCTGATGCAACCGTAGAAGGAGCTTGTCCAGATGACTTGTACCTCTTGCCCCATCTCTTTTTATAATACGATTTCCCAGGTTGGGGCACCTTGAACTCTGGTTTCGTCACAGCCAAGTCCCGCTTTCCTTGTACTCTCTTCATGTCCTTCTCCAGCGCACATGTAGTATCAACCTACACCTAAAATCCCTGGTTCACGGAACTAGAGAGCAGGAAGCGCAACTAATCCCGCAATCGTTCATAGAACCTATTGGTTTTCCTCTGCTCATCAGCGAAGAAGGAAGCTGCATAACGTCCCAACCTCGTGAACTCATACAGGTAAGTCTCAAAACTACTTTCTCCTTGCGTTAGCCATTGGAACTCATTATCCATGGCAATACGATGTGTTGCTGGTAGGTGCTTTGCTAAGGACAGTCGAGAGAACTCCTCAATCGACACTTGTGTTAACTACCTGCCCGCTAAGTGGTGTAACTCGATCTTATCCCACCATAGACGAGCCTCTCCTTCCAATAAGAAGGTGGCCAAGGTGACCTTCTGATCTTCCTCCGTTCTAATCGCCATCAAGATACGCTTAACGCGTGATAACCAATCCTCAACCCGGGTAGGGGATCCCACACCCGTAAACGTAGGCAGATTGAAGCTCATGAACTACTTTAACTGTCGTTCAGCTGCTCGAGTATCCACAGCTTCAACAGGTTTGGTCCTTACACCAACCCGTTCTGGCCTCACTACCGGCTATGTCTGCCCTATAGGGTGTTCATGAATCATATCAAATAGTGCCTCAACAACTAAGCAGACAGTTTTCGCAAAAGGCGGAGGTGTAGGCACCTCAGCAGGTGTCGTACTTTCATCAGAATGCTGGGGTTCCGACTACCCAGCACCACTACGCATCACCTATAGGTGAACAAGACACACATTTGCGAACGTGCACAAGCAATAAGAATAAGATAGGAATGCACCGGTTCCTCAAACACATGTATTTGCATTCCTAAGTGGACATTCAAGAGTTCATTAGTGGTAATGCAGTTTGCACTAACACGTGATCGCCACCCACAAAAGAATTCGACCACGAATTCGAAAGGGAAAGACCGAGACAGCTGATACCAAAAATGTAACTACTCCATCCATTTATATAGCATATAATATAATGTCCGACCGGGGCCCCACATCATATACTAAAAACAGACGGTGAAGTCACAGGATGATACTAGAGTTGTGCATCCTAACTCATAGCATTCTAGCGGAAGCTTTTAACATTAAAACTGAACCCCAACCATGAATATCCACTAAAGTAAACAACCACATTTATATATATCTAGGAATGTAACAAATACGATATCATTTGGCCTTAAGGCCTTACATTTGCTGTTTACAAAAGTGGCTTCCAAACATCGGCGTGCATGCCTGCCACAAATGAACAAAACATAGCATTTTCCAGCTTAGCCTTCAAGGGCTAGCAGCAGCAACAACAGGGACTTCAGCCCTAACGTGTCCCACTTGGCTCTCCAGCACCTGTATAAGGATAGCCCACCAAATAGTGGCAAATAAGGCAATAGTCATCATTCAGCTGACCAATTTATAACGACCCTATCCCTTTCCCGGGGCAGTGGTATTCCTTCCCTGCAGGCATAACAATTCCAAAGCATATATATATATATATATATATATCACACATTGTGCTCTCACGCACAAGCAAGCCATCACAATGGTCAACCACGTGGCCCGACTATCCGTGCACTCAGGGCACATTCTTAGTGTACCATCGAATCAGAGTCCCACCACCGTATCAGGGCCGAAACCCAAAGGTAAAACTGAGCATTTTGCTCCATGGCGTGCAGCCGGAGACTTTAGTCTTAGTGGCTCACAGGCCTAAGACTCTCACTATGTGCTCCAATAGACCGTACTTTCAGGTTTTCAAGTCGGATGGACATAATGCAGGTCGGATCAAACAACCCCATTGCTCAAGTCGCCTTGGCATCACCGAATACCAACGTACTCAAGGTTAAAAGTATAAGGCGTGGGTCGGTTTCACCTTACCTATTTGGCATGAGGCCTTTTAAGTACTCTTCAAGTATAAGTATTTGCGGGTATTTCCTGGGCATCCACACCAGTATTTCTTGCTACTACCCTTCACAGGAACAACTCATCAAGCATCACAAGCTTCAAGGGTATTTTCCTAGAGTTCCAATCCAGTACTTCCTGCTACTATCTTTCACAGGCACAACCCATTGAACATCATAAACATCACAAGGGTATTTTCCTAGACTACCACTCCAGTACTTCCTGCTACTACCCTTCACAGGTACAACCCATCGACTCCATAAACTACGCATTTAATCACGAAGTCTTCTCCGTTGTGCAAATGCAACATCACCAATTTATACCAACCTGTCCAGATGGGCTTCACACAACATGCCTATTCCGTACTCCATTTTCGGATCTAATGCAAAATAAATGGGGATTTTAAGAATCAACCCAAGGGAATCCCTTCATGATCCACCCTCTGCTGGGGAATTCCATGCACATGCCAAAAAGGAGGCGTTCACATCGCCAAGAAGGAAGATCTTTACCCTTGATGATCGCTTTGGAGCCATGGAATTCTAGCCGGTTGGAAAGCACCGCAGCAGCCTTGCCTCCACAAAGATGCCTCGGATCTCATATCGGAACTCTCAAGCTCCACCAATGGACGGATACCTTCTCTTCCTCCTCCTCCTCCTCCTTGCTTTCCTTTCTCTTAAGCCATTTTAGAAAGAGAATGGCCAAAAGAAGAAATGAGATTTCTCTTCTCACTCTCGACCTTAAAGCAGCATAGAGACACATGGGCCATCAGATCCCAGAGTAAGGAGATGAACGGTCACAAAATTCTTTGAAAATGACTTTTTGGGTCTGACACGCCTGGTGACACGCCTGCGTCATAGGGCATGTACCTTAAGTGACACACGAACCGACTTATCCAGAACTGGTCATGGCCATGAGACATGCTCGTGTCGACCTAGACACACCCGTGTCACATGGCGTGTACCTCACTCGAGACATACTCGAGACCTAGTCGAGAGAACTAGTCAAGTACTTGGTCATGAAATGCCCGTGTCACATGGCTGACACGCCCCTGTCCCACAAGTACCCGAGATATTTTTGATCTACTCGAGACATTTCCTCAAGATCCATTCGAGTCGACACAGAGAAGGACATTCCCGTATCATATGGCTGGCACCCCCCGTGTCACATGGCTGACACGCCCGTGTCACATGGCTGACACACCCGTGTCCCACCAGTACTTGAGACCCACTCGAGACCTACTCGTGATAATCACTCAAGTAGTTGGGCAGGACATGCACCCCTGATACGCCCGTGTCCCAGGGTGTGTACCCTCAAAAACTTCGTCGAGTGAATTTCGCCAACCATACGCCGGGCTGCTCACTCGAGCAGTACACGGCCTGTGATACACCCGTGTCCTAGGCCGTGTAACACGAACTAAACCCAATTTTGGGTTTTGGGGTGTTACAGATGCTGAACTGTTTCAACACCTTGTCAATGTATGTACTTTGGGTCAAACCCAGCAACTTCTTCGATCTATCTCTATAGATCTTAATACCGAGTATATAAGTTGCTTCGCCTAAGTCCTTTATCAAAAAGCAGTCCCCTATGTTGTTCTTAACAACATGTAGGGTCAATTTGTCATTCCTGATTAGTAGTATGTCATCTACATACAATATCAGGAAGACTACAATGCTCCCACTAATCCATTTGTAAACACAAGGTTCATCCTCATTCTTGATAAAACCAAACTCTTTTATCTTTTCATCAAAAAGAAGATTCCAACTTCGAGAAGCCTGTTTTAATCCACAAATGGATCTCTGCAGCTTGCATATTTTAGTGCCTTCACCTGGAGAAATAAAACCCTCAGGTTGTGTCATGTACACTTCCTCGAGGAGGTTCCAATTAAGGAAAGACATTTTGACATCCATTTGTCAGATCTCATAGTCATACTACAAAGCAATATCAAGCATAATTCTGATGGACTTTACCATGGCAGCAGGAGAAAAAGTCTCATCATCGTCAACACCATGAATTTACTTAAAAAACTTTGCCACCAGTCGGCCTTTGAATGTTTGTACATTCCCATCCATGTCAGTCTTCTTCTTTAAGACCCACTTGCACCCTATGGGTCTTACCCCTTCAGGAGGTTCCACCAAAGTCCATACTTAGTTTTTCATACATGGAGTCCATTTCAGATTTCATTGCCTCAAGCCACTTCTCAGAGTCCGGTCCACACATAGCCCCATGGTAGGTTACAGGCTCATAACTATGATCCATAAGCAACACATTACCTATTTGAGACACGAGAAATTCATATCTATCAGGCTCAAATCTTGGTCTACCAGATATATGTGGAACTTGTGTTTCCTGAGCAGGTTCTCCAGCAACAACTACTTGTAGTCCTGACTCAGGTTCGAATTTCGGTTCATTCACTATTTGTGGTTCCTGAACATCTTCAAGTTTTACCCTAGATATCTTTCTACTTAAGAACTCTTTCTCAAGAAAGACACCAGTCCTTGCGACAAACACATTGCCCTCAGACGGTAGGTAAAAATAGTACACTTTGGTTTCCTAGGATATCCCACAAGATAACACTTATCTTATTTGGGTTCCAGCTTATCTGGCATTTGACCTCACATGTATGCCTCGCAACCCCAAACCTTAATGAACGACATACTGGGATGCTTCCCAGTCCATATAACATATGGGGTCTTTAGAACCGCTTTCGTTGGAACACGATTTAATATTAAAGCACCAGTTTCTAGAGCAAAGCCCCAAAAGGAAATAGGCAGATATGCATGACTCATCATCGACCGTACCATGTCTAACAAAGTATGATTCCTCCTCTCAGACACACCATTATGTTGTGGTGTTCTAGGTGGAGTGAGCTGTGATACAATATCACACTCCATCAGATGATCACGGAACTCACAACTTAGGTATTCTCCACCTCGATTAGATCGGAGTGTTTTAACCTTCTTACCCAGCTGGTTTTCTACTTCACTTTTAAACACTTTGAACTTTTCAAAGGTTTCAGATTTTCACTTAATAAGATACACGTATCTGTATCTACTGAAATCATCAGTAAATATAACAAAGTTGAAGAACCCACCTCTAGCAATAGAACTCATCGGTACACATACATCAATATATACTATACCCAAGAGATCATCAACCCTCTCATTGAAGCCAATGAAAGGGACTTTAGTCATCTTGCCTAACAAATAAGATTCACATCTCTCAAATGATTCATAATTAAATGAGTCCAACAGTCCATCTCTATGGAGCTTGGATATACGTTTCTCATATATATAGCCCAAACGGCAATGCCAAAGATATATAGGGTTCGAGTCATTTGTTCTTAGACTTTTAGTATTTTCAATATTATAGATCGGATGGTCTAAGTTCAAAACATACATACCATTAAACATTTGGGATACACCATGATAAACATCATTATTAAATATTGAACAATAGTTGTTCTTAATAATAAAAGAAAAACACACCATGCCCAAACATGAAATGGATATAATGTTTCTAGTTATGGAAGGAACAAAATAACAATTATCTAGTTCTATTACAAGTCTACTGGGAAAAGCGAGACAATAAACTCCCACGGCAATGACAATAACTCTTGCTCCATTCCCAACTTACAGGTCCACCTCTCCTTTACTCGGCATTCTTCTCCGTCCCATTCCTGCACATTTATACAAATGTGTGAACCACATCCAGTATCCAATACCCAGGACAAAGGAGCAGAAAGGTTTATCTCTATAACATATATACCTGAAGTGGAGGTCATAGCTCCTCTTATCTTCTGCAGACTCTCAATGTATGAAGGACAATTCCTCCTCCAATGACCTGCCTTGCCATAATGGTGACACTCCTTTCTTTCCTTGAGCATTTCCTTTTTAGTGTAGAATACTTGGGCTCCAGTCCAAACTTAGGTCCCACCATCATCTTTTTGAAGCACTTGGTCTTGCCATTGCCTTTCTGCACCATCAATATAGGGCTAGCAGACTTGGACTTCTTCATATTAATCTCGGTAGTTCGCAACAGGCCTAGGAGCTTGGGCAGTGTCTTGTCTATTTCATTCATGTTATAGTTCAAGATGAACTGCTCATAACTGTCTGACAACGATTGTAGGATCAGGTCTGTAGCCAACTCTTGGCCAAAGGGAAATCTATTCTTTCAAGGTTCTCGGTATACCCAATCATCTTGAGTACGTGAGTCCCTACTAGGTCCAGAGCTCCCATCTTACACTGGAACAATGCCTTGGTGACATCGAATCTCTCTTGACGAGCTTGCCCTTGAAACATTTTCTTGAGATGCTCATCAATGTCCTTACAACCCATGTTCTCATGTTGCTTCTGAAGCTCAGAGTTCATGGTCGCTAACATGAGACATTCAACGTCCAAGGAGTCATCAAGATACTTCTTATAAGCATCTTTATCAGCATGAGGTGCATTCCCGGTAGGCTCATCAGGGGATACCTCTTCCAAAATATAGAGCTCGTGCTCTTGCCTGAAAATAATTCTCAGGTTTCAGTACCAGTCCAAATAATTTGTACCACTCAACTTCTCCTTCTCAAGGATTGCTCTAAGGAACAAGGTAGAGTGTGAACCACTTGCCATGGAAATTGTACAAGAATACAAGCAAAGCAAATTAGTAGCACATTTCAAAATACAATTTATCATTCAATAATGACTTTAATCAAAAGCTCCCACTATTTTTTATCAAACTGATAACCCTCGATAACAATTCGAAGAGTTTGGCGAGTAACCCTCTTAGTGGACAAGATCCATATTTCAAAAACACTATGAGTCAGCTTTGGCTTTTCTCTCACAATGCAGCTATTTATATATGCAACGCTTGCCAATTGCATCACAATGCAATTCTTGTATGCTGGTGAACAAATCTTTATTCGCATCCATCATATGCTGCATGCCAACCCCATGCCTCTGGGCACTCAACCTTTGAGGTCACCCAGTTAAGCTAGACCCATGTCGATAGTGGGATATCACTATTATCCACTCACACCCTCACCAAGATAGATTAATGCACCTTGCTTTGGCAAGCCCACACTTCATCGATCGAGGCAGGAAGAGTGTCATCCATCGAAAGGCATCTGAATGCTTAATATTACTTAAGGTATTTTAAATAGTTGATTCTCTTTAATCATGGTTAACAATTAACCAGCGTGCAGATCAAGTAAAATAAAATGCAATAAGACTAATCCAAATGCATCCTAGATGTGCACAAGAATCATCAACACTTGATGAACTAGGCTATATCTGAACATCAAGAACATGTCCAAATCTTCAGAGCTACATATACGGGACATGAGCAACACAAACTACACTTACACAGTAGATAAGAATGTCACTTTATGTGAGATTCAAAATCTAACACATACTTAATTTCACAAACCAACACAGTGATGATTACAGTTAAGGAGTAAACTCATAGAAATCACATGCATTCTTGGAAAGATCCAAGACTAGATTTGGGCATTTGGAACACTTCAAAATCACCAAATCTACACAACATGGATTCAACAACTTCTGAAACAATGAATATTGCCGACAACCTGGCTCTGATACTACAGTTGGGGATAGCACAACACTTGTCCACACAGTGAAAAAAGAACAAGGAAAACCCAAATGATTTCGGATCTAGCAATATTCAAGAATCAATAAGTAAAACATGCTGTAATAAAAATTACCTTTGAGGGATTGAATCAGAACTCAACCTAGATGCTACAGAAAATTCAGGTCGGGCATACAGTGGCTAGCGTCTTGAGTGCAAAAAGTATATCCGCGCCTCTACAGTAATTCACATGATCGGGAGAACCCACAGTAACTTATCACACATGCTCTAGGTCGGGAGAGGGAACTCAGCGTATCCACAGACTGCTAGATATATTGTAGGAGAGGCGGCCACGACACACACCGGGATCGGGATCGGAATCAACGACAGGATTGGCGGAACTTTTTTGTCGGGTTTTTAGGTTTCTTCTTATCACACCGTATCAGCTCGTGTGCAGAAAGATAAGAACCGTCTAAGGAAAACCCTAAAACATCATATTTATATCCCAAGAGATAGATACAACAAGTCAACATTTGACTCAGCACGGGCATTTGTCAAACTCAGCTCGACGAACAATTCGTTGAACTCAGCTCGACAAAATCTACACCAAAGGCCAGAACATTAAACACATTCGTCGAACTCAGCTCGACGAAATCTGTGCCAAAGGACAGAACGTAGAACGCATTTGTCGAACGCATTCGTCGAACTCAGCTCGACGAAATCTGCGCCAAAGGCCAGAATGTCGAACACATTTGTCGAACTCAGCTCGACGAAATCTGCACCAAAGTCCAGAACATCGAACTATATTCGTCGAACTCTGCTCGACAGAATCTGCGCCGTAGGCCAGAACGTCAAACTTCATTCGTCGAATGACTTCGTCGAACTGCGTTGAGTGAATACAATACACTCAATGCCTAAGAGACAGATTCGCCAGGTAAACCCATTTACTCGACGAAGGCGTTGAGTGGACTCGATGCACTCAACTCTTAAGTGTGACAGTCAACACACTCAACACCAACATTTGCAGAGTTAACACTTAACTCATGAAAGCGTTGACTGGACTCAACACTCTCAACGCTTTGAGCCCGATGACATTGATTGAGCTAAACACACTCAACACCTAATGCCTTAGAATCTTTACAACCTCCATGGCATCGAGTCAACTAAACACACTCAATTTCTTCAACCCCATGGAGTTGAGTGAGCTAAACACACTCAATGCCAACAACTCCATGGCGTTGAGTGAGCTAAACACACTCAGCGCCAAAAGCCTTAGAATATTTTTCAGCCCCTTTTCAAAATCCTTCAACTCATCATATGAGCTAAATAGTACATATCCAATCTCCCAATTTCTCCACAATCTAATGTGCGACCCTGATAAGCTCATACTGAGTTGGAAGTGAGGCTACATGCTTGATCACTTCGAGATCACTATGGTTGCACCAACAATTACCTCCCGGTCGTAGTGCCCCATCGTGAAGCTTGGTGTTTTCCTCCTTACCGTTGTGCCCCATCGTGAATCCAGAAGATTTCCACCGCATTTGATCCCATATACATTAACTGGAATGTCTCAAGGGTTTACACTCAAGCATTTGATCTCTTCCAGATATAGTTGTAACCCTAAAATTTTCTTCTAGATTCAACGAGTTCGTAATTAAGTAAATCTCGACGATTCCCTCCCAGATTTAGTGTTCAACGCTACATTTTATTCCATGTTCAACACTTTGCATACTCTAGTTTTGAATCAATCTTACCGTTGTGCCCTCCCTGTGGTATATTTCCATATATGTAATTTTTTTGTTAATTTTTTTGTGGATGTGGATTTGTGTGTGTGTGTGTGTGGATTAGTCTGTGTGTGTATGTGGATTTTTTTGTGTGTATGTGGATTTGTGTGTGTGTGTGTGTCAACTTGGAGTTTTGTGTGTATGTGGATTTGTGTGTGTGTGTGTATTTGGATTTCTATATGTGTGTGTATATGTTGATTTGTGTGTGTGTATGATTATTTATGTGTACGTGTATATGTATTTGTGTGTGTGTGTCTGTGTGTGTGTGTGTGTATGTGGATTTATGTGTTTGTGTGTATGCGGATTTGTGTGTGTGTATGTGGATTTGTTTGTGTGTGTGTGGATTTGTGTGTGTGTGTGTTTGTGGATTTGTGTGTGTTTGTGCGCATTTGTGTGTGTGTGTGTGTGTGTGTGTGTGTGTGTAGATTTGTTTGTGTGTATGTGTGGATTTGTTTTTGTATGTGTGTGTGTGTGTGTGTGTGGATTTGTGTATGTGTGTGTGTGTGTTTGTGTTTTGTGTTTGTTTATCTTTATAGTTTGAATATAACTACAACATTATATTTGAAGCATATGTACATCTACTTATTATGTACAGTTTCACTTCATTCACAATGATGTCGAAGTCATCAAATCCTGAAAGTATGGATGTTGTTGTAGCTGAAATGAATAAAGATTCTAATGAGCCCAGTGTTAAAGACCATATGTTAGTTTGGTGTTTGAAAGTGTTCATGAAGCATATTGGTTTTATAATAGTTATACACTTAATTTAGGATTTGGAATTAAGAAAGGATCTACTTCTAAATCATTTACCTCAGGAGATGAAATTGGAAGAAGGTTCGAATGTAATAAGTCTGTGATAATACGTTTTGTACCCTAAACTATAATTGTATTTTCTAGTTTTGAAGGCGCTAATCTTGCCTTATAAGCTTATTTTTTATCTTTCTTATGTAAATATTATTGCCACTAACATTTTCTTGTCTTTTTGTAGGTTTCTAGAATTTTGGACAAAAATGCCCTGACACGCCCCCTGACACGCCCACTCTGGGTGTGTCTGCGGGCGTGTAGCCTAATCCCGAGAATGCTTGCTGTCCAGGACTAAATCATGAGAAAACCCCCTGATACACCCCACTTTACATGCCCTCCATCGGCGTGTCATAGGGCGTGTTACGGGCCATGTCACCCTCTTCCCAAAACCTGCTGCCGCATTTAAAGCACTCCCGTCGCTACACGTCAACAGACTATCACGCCGCTTCTACACGGGCGTGTCCATGGGTGTGTTTGCAATTTCCATCATTTGATGGATTTTCGACCATCTATTGAAGCTTGATGTGCCTATCACACCCCCTAGACATGGGTGTGACCTTGGATGTGTCAAACAACGTACAAATCAAATCAGAAAGTCCGTCAGATTCCGCCTACCAAAGTTTTTCCCGTACATGTCACGCCCCCTAACAAGCCCTACCCGGGTATGACAGGGGGGCGTGACCAACCCGCAAGAAAATCTATAAATTCAGACTTCCCCCCTTGAGTCCAGAACAAGTTTGGGCTGAGAGGGGGAGGTGCTGCTCCTTTGGTTTCTCCTTTTTTCAAGTTTTGTTCCCTCTCTCTCTCTCTCTCTTATTTTGTATTCTTCTAATCCTAGCTTAATGCTCCTTTTGTAATAGCTTTTGTATTAGCTTTGTACTTCATTTGTAGCCTAGTGTTAATGTTAGCTTAGTCTTTTATTTCATTGCACTTGTAATTTTCATTTCCAAGTTGTAAGCTCTCTTTTAGATTAATATAAAAAAGTGTTGTTTGCTCTCTTTAGTACCTTGTGTTATTTATGCTTTACTACTCATCACCCCTCCTCCACTTCACCATGAGTAACTAATCCTACTTGTACTCGATCTTGATGATCCGAGTTCGAGTGATTAAGTTATGATGCTTTGAATTTACCTTTTCTTTTTAGGTTTTAGGCCTTCGATTTACTCTTGATTTTTCATGGTTTGGAGGTATATCATCGATATATATTCTCCACCTTTGCTTTCATTCTAGGCTAGCCGAGAGGCCGATTGTTTGAATTGAGCATTCAAGATTAAAGAGAGTTGTACGCACCTCTCGAGAGAAGCAAACATCCAAATCTCCCGGATTTGAGTAAAATCCAATAGTGGGGTTCACCGCGTAAAGCGAGCTTTAGGCCTCCGATTTAGATGAGTGTCGGTCGGACCTTCCTAAACTCAGTTGCGCACGACTTCATGAGAAGCGTGTTCAAGCTTTAGGAACCTCCACGGTCAAGGACCTTTACCCTATTAAGCTTAGGTTTATTTATCGTGTTTTTAATCGACTCTTGCCGAGGTGATTCTTGATCGAGTGCATTTGTATTTCATCGTTCCAACCCTTCATTGTAATCGTTTCTTTTATGCTCTCTTTATTTTTAGTGCAATCAGCTCTCTTTTTATTTCCTTTCTTTAAGTGTGTTTAATTTCTTCCTTAACCCTAAGATTTTCATCGATAAAATAATAGCCTTCATGTGAGTTAGTTTACTTAACAGTTCCCAGATTTAAATACGACACTTGTGTCCCCTTGCTACAATTCGATAGGTATACTTGCCTAGTTGGATTGCTAGTTCGGCCGCACTCTTTTCTTAAGCGAAAGGCCGGGCCATCAAGTTTTTGGAGCCGTTGCCGGGGAGCAACTTTTGTTGACAATCTGAAAACACGAACCTATTACTTTTATCATTTCTCTTTCTTATCCTCCTTCTAAAAAAAATTTAAAATAAAAAAAAATATTACCGCTCCTAATAGAAACTCACATCACAATTTTTTACACCACCTAACTCTCTTGAAAAGGGAAATGTGGCTCTAAATGCCACTTTTTTGTCTAGTATCTTGCGAACCCTTTATGGGGTAGCCCTTGGGAAGTTCGGGAGTTAAATTATCTTAAAAATATTCTATTTCAAAAAAAAAAATTTATTAGTTCTCTTTTTCGAGTTTTTTTTATTTCTCTTTCTTCATCTTCTCTTCTTTTAGTGCATGACCCATGGGAATTCGTCGGCTATTTTGGACTTGGACCACAAAATTGTGCGTACTCTTCGGAGAAGATCGCGATTTCAAGGCCCTACTCTCCAAATACCGGTTGAGGATTCTGAGTCATTTTCTACTTTAAAAATGGAAGAACCCCACGTGGAGGGAGCCGTGCAAAGTCCTATGTCCTATTATGCACGACCGAATCTCGAGGGTACAAAATCTAGCATAGTTCGCACTGCGATAGCTAATAATAGTTTCGAACTGAAGCCTAGCATAATTCAAATGGTGCAGTAGTATGTGCAATTTGACGGATTTAAGATGAAGATCCGAACGCACATATAGCAAGCTTTCTTGAGATTTGTGACACCTTCAAGATAAATGGTGTCACAAATGATGCTATTGGGCTTAGATTATTTCCTTTCTCCCTTAGAACTAAAGCTAAGCAGTGGCTGAACACTCTACCTAAAAATAGCATCACAACCTGGACACAATTAACTGAAAAATATTTGGCAAAGTATTTTCCGTCAGCTAAAACTGCAAAACTTAGGAACGATATTTCTGCCTTTGGACAAATAGACTCTGAAACCTTATATGAAACCTAGGAAAGATTTAAAGAACTATTAAGACGATTCCCACATCACGCGCTGCTAGTATGGTTACAAGTGCAGACATTTTATAACGAGCTAAATCAAAGTACAAAGTAAATGATAAACACAGCTTCCGGTGGTACGTTAAACAACAAAACCCCGGAAGCAGCTCATGAGCTTTTTGAGGACATGGCCATGAACAACTACCAGTGGAATGTGCCTAGGTCCCGCCCAAACAAACCTGCAGGTATCTTTGAAGTGGACAATGTCTCCCAGCTACCTCGACAAGTAGAAATATTAAGCAAAAAAATTATGGAGATGACTGCTGCCTCCGCCCCTCAGGTATGGGAATCTGCAACCCCTGCTCCAGAACAATTAGATTATGTTAATAATAATATGCCTAGAAATGCTTTTAATAATTATTCTGCTACGAATTTTCCTGCACCTGGTTTTAATTTTACGAGTAGTTATAATCGTGCTTTAAGAAATAACCCGAATATTTCGTGGAGTAATCCTTCGAACGCAGTGCACCTGCCGCCACAAAATGATTTTCCTAAACCTAAAAATTTTCCAAAACCTCCAAGTTTGGAGGAAATGTTTTCAAAATACATGAATGTTAATGACGCTACGATAAGAACCCTAGTCGGGTCCCTAAAAAGTCTAGAAAATTAAGTAGGACAACTCGCAAAACTAATTTCTAAGCGACCCGCAGGATCTCTTCCTTCCAATACCAAGCCCAACCCGAGAGAGCAAGCGAAAACTATAACTCTTCGGAGTGGGAAGTAAGTTCCCGGTATGGTAAGTGAAGAGCCTGAGGCAAGCTACGCTCCCGCTTTAAAAAATCAAAGATCTGCTCCCGTTTTAAAAATTCCACCCTCTGCTGAAGAAGAAGTTATCACCCCCGTTTTAGAAAAATATGTCACTCCACCACCCATATTTAAAAATAATCCAACCCCACCATACCCTTTCGAACTTTATAAGCAATGTCAGGACGATCAATACTCCCGCTTCTTAGAAATGTTTAAACAAATCCACATAAATCTGCCCTTCCACAAAGCGATATCCCAGATGCTGAAGTACGCTAAGTATATTAAGGACCTCCTGACCAACAAGAAGAAGTTAGAGAACCTTTCGCATATCACGTTAAATGCCGAGTGCTCTGCGGTCTTGACAAACGGTTTACCAAAGAAAATCAGTGACCCGTGTAGTTTTTCAATTCTGTGTGTCTTTGGTGATCTTTTTGTCAAGCACGCATTAGCCGACTTAGGTGCGAGTATTAATCTGATGACCATATCGTTGTTTAAGAAGTTAGGAATTGGTATTCTCAACCCCACACGCACAAGTATCCAGCACACCGACAGATCAGTCAAATACCCGTTAGGAATCGTGGAGGATGTCTTAGTTAAAGTCGACAAGTTCATCTTCCTGGTGGACTTTGTCATATTGGACATTGAAGAAGACATCGAGGTTCCCCGATCCTTGGCCAACCCTTCCTTGCCAGCTCCTGAGCTATCAATGATGTAAGCGATGGTAAGCTCTTCCTTCGAGTAGGCGATGATGAAGTGTCTTTCTCTATCACCCCCTTTATGAAGAACACCGTAGCAAATGATGACTCCTGTTTTTTTCGTAGATGCCCTAAGTGAAGAATCCTCATGTCGCCTCTCTAATTTTGAAAAAGAATTTTCTGATTTTTGTTCCTCTTCTACTCCTTAAACTGAATCACTACACCTAAGTGAAGAATCCTATTATCGTCTCTCTAAATTTTAAAAAGACTTTTCTGATTTTTGTTCATCCTCTACTTTTCCAACTGAATCGCTGCAAGAAGCCTCCACGACCACCGGCTCCACCCCTTTTAATTTTACATATTAAAAAGTCTACGAGGACATAGTTTTTGAAAAAGAAAGTATTTTTAAAACCTCGTATGAAGAACCCCCTACCCTAGAATTGAAAGAACTACCCAAGCATCTTAGATATGCTTTCATTGAAAAGGACTTCAAGCTACCAGTAATAGTTTAGGCCTACCTCACGGATGTGCAAAATGATAAAATCCTTTTAGTTTTACGTAAGCATCGCAGAGCTATTGCCTGACAAATTTCTGATATCATGGGCATAAGCCCATCTTTCTGCACTCATAAAATCTTAATGGAAGATAATTCACGTAACTCCATACAACCTCAACGCCGTACAAAGCCGAACATGTAAGAAGTAGTTAAGGGTGAGGTTATCAAATTATTAGACGCAGGAATTATCTATCCTATATCAGATAGTAAGTGGGTTAGCCCTGTTCAAGTAGTGACGAAGAAGGGAGGGATAACTGTAGTTGTAAATGAAAAAAATGATTTAATCCCGACACAGACGGTGATGGGGTGACGAATGTGTATAGATTATCATAAGTTAAATGATGCCACCCGCAAGGATCACTTTCCCTTGTCGTTCATCGATTAGATTTTAGAACGATTATCCGACCATAGCTTTTATTGTTTTCTCGATGGTCTCTCAGGGTATTTTCAAATCCCCATCTCTCCCGAGGACCAGGAGAAAACTACATTTACTTGTCCCTTCGGCACCTTCGCCTATCGAAGAATGTTGTTTGGATTGTGCAATGCGCCAGCTACATTCTAGTGATGTATGCTCGCTATCTTTGAGAATTACGTAGAAAGCATTATGGAGGTATTCATGGATGATTTCTCCGTGTTCAGTGACGCATTTGATAGTTGTTTAGAAAACCTCGAAAAGGTCTTAGAAAGATGCGAAGAAAATAACCTTGCCCTAAATTGGAAAAAATGCCATTTTATGGTGAGGGAAGGGTTAGTTTTGGATCATAAAATTTTTATAAGAAGTATTGAAGTAGACGTTGCTAAGATAGAAGTTATCGGGAAGTTGTTGGCGCCTATGAACATAAAAGCTATAAGAAGTTTCCTAGGTCAAGCTGGTTTCTACCGCTGCTTCATAAAGGACTTCTCCAAGATCACCAAGCCCCTTACCCTTATCTTAGAAAAAGAAGCCCCATTTATTTTTGATGATCCTTGCCTAGCTGCTTTTAATTTAATAAAAGAAAAATTAATTAATACCCTAATTATGATAGCTCCGGTGTGAGACTTTCCATTTGAGATTGTTGATGCGCGAAAATGGCACCGGGCAGCTAACACGGGAGAAGTTTGTTCGGTCTCACAGGCTAGGAGAGGAAGAGATTGAAGGTTGCGGGGGAAGAGGAAAGAGGGAAGCTTCTGAGTGCTCGAGAGTGGAGCAAATGCATGTCAAAGGGGGTTGCGGGGATAGAGGAGAGGGTTGACGAGCAGAGGAGAAGCTTGTTCAACAAAGAAGGTTGATCAAGAGAGGAGGAGGATGATCCGGAGCTGTCGAGCAGACGGTTACTCTTGACGGTTGGGCTTGAAGGTTGATGCCGAGAGGAAGATGAGCTCAGCTAAAGAGAGGAGAAAAGGGGCCGCTAGCAGTGGCAACAGCAGACTTCGCACGCCGTGTCTTAAATGCCACTCTTGTGACAGGCTTTACTTTGATTAATAGTGAGAGTTACAGCTTGTTAGTACACCTTTTCAAGAAAGCAATAAAGGGGTACAAAGGGAAGCTGGCGGCTTAGGAAGAAGTGCCCGAAGAGGTCTCGCGGATTGAGCTATTGGAGGCCGGCAGACCGCGCGGCTAGGCAAAGGAAGCAGACCGCACGGACTAGAGATCCAGGTCGGCGGGCTGCGCTGCTATGGGCGGAGAGATGGCGGCCTGGGAAATGGATTCTGTAGGAATTGATTGGTTGAGCTTGCTGAGGGGCTGCCTTCGGGCGCGAGAGCCATCCCACCTCCGCACATAAGAGGCACGAGTAGGTAACTTCTTGTGGTGATGTTACCTCCGGTTAGATGGTAACTTGAGCGAGATGGAGACGGAGTTCTCCGAGTCCGCAATAGGCCGCGCGGACTGGGGCTTGGTACTGAAGTCGGTGCTGCTGACGGAAGAATGGGAGACTTAGTGGCAGACTGCGATGCAGTTTCGCGGAGTCCGTCACTGCTGAGCTGGGATTGTCCGCCTACTGCTGGGGTGGAAGACACTGGAGGTTAAGTGGCAGACTGCAAGGGGAGACCACTGAGTCTGCCGCTGTCGAGTTGAGGTACTGCCCGTTGCTGGAAAGCGAGAGCTGGAAGCTATGAGCCGGACTGCGAGGCGAATCCGCGGAGTCCGGCACAGCTAGACTGAATGAGCAAAGGGAATGCGAGCCGAGTAGCACCCGCTGAGTCTGCAGAGCCCGCAGGAGACAGGGCTATCTGGGACTGCTTTGAGGGAGTTCTGGCTGTTGCTATTGGGGTTCAGCGTTGAAGGAGGACTGGACGTATCGACCATACTTTGAGTCCGCCGAGCTCGCGACGAACGGGATGCTGCTGATCTTAGTGGGTAGCCGGAGTTGGAATCCACGCCCTTTAGGCGGGCTGGAGGAGTCGGCTGCCCGTGCTGCTGGGTGAAGGGATATGCGACCTGTTGCCGGCCTGGGCGGATATACTTCTAATTCCGCAAAAGGAGCATTTGTTGAGACAAAGATGTGGTTAAGCTGAAGAGGAACGCGACCTGCTGGGGCGGACTGCAGGTGCATTCCGCTGCCCCCTGTGGACCAAGAGAGGGCGCGCGTCCTGGTCGATCAGACCGCTGTCACCGGGCAAGCCGCGCGGCCTTAGCGTACAGAGAATTCTTTCCGCCCACCCTAGAGCATCACGACCTCCAGAAGGAACTCAGGGCAGGCCGCGACGAGAGAGCTGGCTGCCTTGGAAGGATCGTCGATTTCGGGGTTAACATAATCCCCACACTTTTTTAAGTTCGGAAATGAACTTCGAAAAAGTAGGAGACCCGCAAAAATCGTGATCCACCCCAAAGGAAAGGAAGGGGGGGCAAGGAGAGACAGAATCTGATGCCTCTCCTTAGGAGTTTGCTAATGTCTATTCTTTTCCTGCAAGGGGAAAGTTAGTATAGGCATGTATGGGAGGTACACCTTGCGCGTACCTGGGTTTGCGTTTGCAAAATGAAGAAGGTATATCTTCTACTGAGTTCTGCAAAATGATGGTGAGTAAAACATAGGAGCATAATAATTTGCAAGTACCTAGGAGAAGGCTTGCAAGTGTTTGCTAATCTCTGCAAGGAGAAGAGTTAGAAGCAAGCATTGAAATGAAAGAAGCTTGCAAGTACCTGGGAGAGGGCTTGCAAGTGTATTCTGCTTTCTGCAATGTGAGAGTTAGAAGCAAGTATTGTATACAAAGAATAAGCTACAAGTACCTGGATGAGACTTGCAAGGATATGCTACTTTCTGCAAAGTGAGAGTTAGAAGTAGGTATTGTATACAAAGAATAAGCTGCAAGTACCTGAATGAGACTTGCAAGGATATGCTGCTTTCTGCAAAGTGAGAGTTAGAAGCAGGTATTGTATATAAAGAATAAGCTCCAAGTACTTGGATGAGACATGCAGGTGTCTGCTAATCATTACAAGGAAAAGAGTGAGCCGTAGACATAGAATAATGAATTAAGCTGCAAGTACCTGGCTGAGGCTTGCAGGTGTCTGCTAATCACTGCAAGGAAAAGAGTGAGCTGCATACATAGAATAATGAATTACGCTGCAAGTACCTGGCTGAGGCTTGCAGGTGTCTGCTAATCACTGCAATGAAAAGAGTGTGCCGCAAACATAGAATAATGAATTAAGCTGCAAGTACCTAGCTGAGGCTTGCAGGTGTCTACTAATCACTGCAAGGAAAAGAGTGAGCAGCAGACATATATATGAAAGGAGCTTGCAAGTACCTGAGAGAAGGCTTGCAAGTGTTAACTGTTGATAGGATAAGGTCGATATATCCAAATAGTAGGGGAAATGCCTGACAAACTCTGCTGATAATTAAATGAATATCCAACCAGAATAGCAATCTTCTCATTATATTAGATATATCACGAAGTCAAGATCAATGAGTCGAGCGCTGACTGTTGATAGATATGATCACATTGGCAGAGAAATAGTTTGACGAATTCTGCCAATCTTAACTAATTTGCAATTGCATAGCTTGTTGGTCAAGGAGTGTGAGATTCTTTGATCAATGTTTGATGTCACTATCATAAGAGTAATAAATGGCTCTGTGAATCTTCATTAGATAGCGCTTAAGCAAGCAGTGTAGATGAAATGAGCAAAAGCAAAGCAGATGTTCGCTAATCCTTTTGATATGTCGGATTAACCTGTTCACCTGTGAAAGAAGGCAGTTGAAAAAAAGAGGTGTATACTCAGAAGCGACCAAAGAAGGCTAGCTGCTGCCACAGGTGTTCCCCGTGGGCCTTATGCATCGCTTGCCTGAGAAAGGTCATCCCGAGTATAGTCCTAGTCAAAGCGGGCTGGCCGCGCATCCTATAGGAGGGCACAAAAGAGAAAAACAAGGAGAATCCTGAGAAGGATTGCTAGATGCACTGCTCTCTTGCCTCAGGTATAATCATCACTAATCAATGAGACTAGTTGCGCCAAGTGGCCTATTGCTTGTCTGTGGATTGATCAGTGGAGTTGTGGGATCCCGTGAAGGCACGGCTTGAGAGTACCATAGAGTATTTGGCCATCATAGTTGTGAGATGATCAAAGAGACAAGTCTACGCTAGATCGCCATTGCTTGTCAAGCAAAGATCACCGTAACTGTAATGTTTCTTTTGCGAAGCACAACAGAGCTGACACATGGGGCTCCCCTAGCACGAACTCTGTGTCAGATGCCGGCTAGGATCCAAAGTCTGAAGCCCAACATCATAGATTGAACGGCTCCCATTACACATATGGGTATACTCCCGCCATATGTGGTCGAAGCGGTCATGCCAGAGAACAATCTACGGAGGGAGCATTTCGGACTCGCCGATATCTCATTGGTGTAGTGATCTCTTTGGCAAAGAGAAAAGTGGAGGAAGAAGCATCACAAGAAGGGAACTGTGTCAGTATAAGATCCCAGATATAAACTTTGTTGAAAAGCAAGAAAGAACACTAAGAAGTGTTTTCAAATGAAAATGCCTGAAAAGAGTAAGACTAGAGATAACCCATCATGGTTGTGAGAGAATTTGGAGGACTGTGAAGTCCTTTGCTTGCTTAGAATAGCCTTCCAAGCACACCCTCATCGTCGGCATCGAAGCACTCGACAGTGTTATTAACAATGAGGAGTGGGGGTTCTTCGACTAGGTTCACTCCTTTTGAGGAGCAAGGAACATCTGCAACTTCTTTGCCCTTTGAGGTTACTAGATCAAGGTGATCTTCTTTGAGAAGCAGGTCACGCATCTTACCATGTCGGAGCATCCTTTGCACAAGCTGGCGGAGTGCTCGGCAGTCTTTTGTTAGGTGGCCTGACTCTTTATGAAATCCACAGTATGGTTCGAAGTCTCTAGACCTTTGATCGGTTGGTCGGTAAGGATTTTTGTAGCTAGACCTATCTTTCATAATCTGGATTACTTCTTGTATGGCCTTGTCGAGATCAGACTCATGCAAGTCATTGTCTTGCTGCTGATGAACTGCAGCTGTTTGAGAAGACAGAGCTAGTGGTAGTAATAGATATTGAGCACAATCACGGCTCGAGAAGGAGTATCGATGGCGTTGAAACATTCTCTCCTTTCTTGAGTGAGTTGGAAAATGATTGTGAGGAGACCTTGGAGGATGTTTGCGAGAGAGATCTTCCTCGGATGTAAGCTTGGAGACGAAGCTTGGGTTGCTCTTTTCTTCTTGAATGTACGAGTTGGCCAAGGCAATCAATTCTTGGTATGTTCTCGGCGCTCGAACATTGGCTTCAAATTTGAGAGGCCCTTCACGAAGACCGTGAATAAGATCTACTCTGTACATTTCTTAATCAGCAATCTCAATGTCCAAAATCTCTCTTTGGAATCGATTAACAAACTGAGACCAAGTTTCATTCCCGCGCTGCTTGATCTCAAAGAGGGCTTCAGGACCGCCCTTTCTCTTGGTTGAGGTTGAGAACCTGAGCAAGAACTCCCTTCATAGATCAACGAAGGAAGTGATGGAGTGAGGGCGAATACCATAGAACTAGTCCCTCACTTGCCCATCAAAAGTAGTGACAAGGAGCTTGCACATAGTCGCATCTGTGAGGGTTTTGAGAGCAACAGATGACTCAAATTCTTGGAGGTGTTTCACTGGATCAGTCTCTCCAGTGTAGATTGGCAACCGAGGCTCTCTGAAATTAGCTGGAGTTGTTTCATGGTGAACGTTCTCTGTGAATGGTGAAGGTTCTTCTTGATCTCCTACAGCATAAGGAAAAAAGGGGCATAAGCTGCAGCTGCAAAAGAAGCAGGAGGATAAAAAGGGAAAGTTGCTGCAGGAGGAGCAGAGACATGAGCTGAAGGGTACGGATCACTTCCCTGAAAGTTGAGAAATCTAGCATGACTTCCCCGGGCTGCTTCCCGAAAGAAGTTTTGGCGAGCATCAAACTCTTCATCTTGAGTTCACAAAGGGGCTATGGGCCCTTGCGGAAAGCTTGCTGTAAAAGGAGGATAGACAGGCGGGCAAGCTGGAGGATAATCTTGTTGATGCTCCAAAGTTGGTGCTGGATTGATCGGAGTAGCTGGAGCTGCTACAGGTTGGAAGTCTAGCTGTTGTGTGATCACAGCGAGCATTTGGTTGATTGCTTGGAACTGTTGAGCATTCTCACGGCGCGACTGCTCAAAGGCTTCCCAGAGAGGATCATCTCTAGGACTTGGAGCAAAGTTCTCGGCTGGCTGATGGTCTGACATGGATAACCACCACTGTTCACCGTCTGAACGGATCTGAAGGTCGCGTGTTAACTGTTGATGCGCGAAATGGCACCGGGCAGCTACCACAGGGGGAGTGTGTTCAGTCTAACAGGCTAGGAGAGGAAGAGGATGAAGGTTGTGGGGGAAGAGGAGAGTGGGAAGATTCTTAGTGCTCGAGAGTGGAGCAAACGCTTGTCAAATAGGGTTGCGGGGATAGAGGAGAGGGTTGACGAGCAGAGGAGAAGCTTGATCAATAGATAAGGTTGATCAAGAGAGGAGGAGGATGATCAGGAGCTATCGAGCAGACGGTTACTATCGATAGTTATGCTTGCAGGTTGATGTTGAGAGGAAGATGAGCTGAGCTAAAGAGAGGAGAAAAGGGGCCGCTAGCAGCGGCAATAGGAGTCTTCGCATGACGCGGCTTAAATGCCACTCTTGCGATGGGCTTTCCTTTGATTAATAGTGAGAGTTACAGCTTGTTAGTACACCTTTTCAAGAAAGCAATAAAGGGGTACAAAGGGAAATTGGAGGCTAATGAAGAAGTGCTAGAAGAGGTCGCGCGGATTGAGCTATTGGAGGCCGGCAGACCGCACGGCTAGGCAAAGGAAGCAGACCGTGCAGACTGGAGATCCAGGTCGGCGGGCGTCACTGCTATGGGCAGAGAGATGGCAGGCTGGGAAACCGAGTCTGCAGGAATTGATTGGTTAAGCTTGCTGAGGGGTTGCCTTCGGGCGCGAGAGCCATCCCACCTCCCCACATAAAAGGCACGAGGGTCTATTTATAGGACCGAGGAGGTAACGGCTTGCGGTGACGTTACCGTCGGTGAGATGGTAACTTGAGCGATATGGAGATGGAGTCCGCCGAGTCAGCAATAGGCCGCGCGGACTGGGGCTTGGTTCTGAAGCCGGTGCTGCTGATGGCAGAACGGGAGACTTAGTTGCGTACTGCGATGCGGGTTTGCGGAGTCCGTCACTACTGAGCTGGGATTGTATGCCTACTGCTATGGTGGCGGACACTGGAGGCTAAGTGGCGGACTGCAAGGGGAGACCGCTGAGTCCGCCGCTGTCGAGTTGAGGGACTGCCCGCTGCTGGAAAGCGGGAGCTGGAAGCTATGAGGCGGACTGCGAGGTGAATCCGTGGAGTCCACCACAGCTGAACTGAATGAGCAAAGGGAATGAGAGCCAAGGAGCGCTCGCTGAGTCCGCAGAGTCCGTAGAGCCCGCAGGAGACTGGGCGGTCTGGGACTGCTTTGAGGGAGTTCTGTCTGTTGCTATTGGGGTTCAGCGGTGAAGGCGGACTGGAAGTCTCGACCACACTTTGAGTCCACCGAGCTCGCGATGAACGGGATGCTGTTGATCTTAGTTGGTAGCCGTAGTTGGAATCCGCGCCCTGTAGGCGGGCTGGAGGAGTCGGCTGCCCGTGCTGTTGGGTGAAGGGATATGCAACCTGTTGCCGGCCTAGGCGGACTTACTTCTGAGTCCGCCAAAGGATCATCTGTTGAGACAAAGCTGTGGTTAACCTGAAGAGGAACGCGACCTGCAGGGGCGGACTACATGTAAGACCCCCCCCCCCACCCTTTTTCAATTTAAAACCCTGGGGTCTTAGGCCCAGAACCGCCGCCTTGCGGTGAAACCTTCGCACCGGGAAGTTCGTCACTGCAAGACGTCGATCCTGCCGGCCAAATCGATCGCAACTGTAGCAAAAGTAGATACGTCCACAACTAATCATATATATATATATATATATATATATATATATATATATATATATATATATATATATATATATATATATATATATATATATATATATATATATATATATATATATATATATATATATATATAAACTCCACGAAGGGAGTGTCCACCGAATAGTAAAAGAGTACAGAAATAAAGGGCTTAAGCCCGGTACATTAATATCCTCACTACAGATCTCTCACGCGGAAGCAAAATAAAATAACTACTAGAAGTCAGAACTCAAGGTCCTAGCTGGCTGCACTCCTGAGCTAGACTGCCCTGTCTCCAATCGCACCGGTCTCCTGGGCTGCTCCTCCATACTCGGTTCCACGATCCCCTAATATGATGTGGTTCGAAAACCGTTAGTCTAAAATACTAAGCCCTATCGTCCCCCACCCCTTCCCCCATGCTCCTAGGCACCGAGCAGGAAGGAAGAAAGGAAAGGACGTGAAAGTCAATAGTTATCAAAAACAGGTGACAGGGGGACCTAGCTAGCAATTTATAATCATGTTGTAATAGGTAAAGTAAGAAAAGAATTTAACCTTCACTTATGTGATTACACATAAGCCAAGGGATCTTCTACAAGGCTCTCATCGTATAAAATGTCCAATACCACTTTATACGTTGGGGTGTCGGTTATCACAAGCAGTATATATATATTGAAATAACCTTAATTTATAAACTTGCCCACACAAGCTTATAGACCAAGGTGTCGTTTTACAGGGCCTATTGTATTAGCGTCCCATACCACTTATACAATAGGTGTCAGGGTTAAATGAATCGATTATGCTTTGACATGCAAGTGGGTATGATGGAACATGCAAGTGCAACACACACACCCAACTCTGTGCACACAAACCTTTAGTTCCCCCTTTCTAGAGCCTCACCTCCCAGGATACCTCCGTAGTGGCAGATGGAAGCGGTGGGTTGGGCCTTGCCCACCTCAAAACCAGTAATAGCACTACTGGTATGACCTATCATACGCCTCAACGCTTGGTGCACTAAGCGGACTACCGCGTACTCTTGCTGACTGGAACACCGGACTTAAGTTTGGCGAAGTGTTAAACCACACTTACAGAGTCATCGTATTGGCGTCGGTGCATCGACTAACCCATACCGAAGACCTGCCACCTTAATTTCTTTCCTTTCATGCACATGCAATTTTATCGTATCAGTACCGAGCCAAAGCTCCCCGGACCATCCCGTCCATCATAAATATAAACCGAGCCCAAGCTCGCCGGACCAAAATGTCCGTCTCTTAACCATCCAAGCTGAAGCTTCCAAATCATCTTCCTGTGCTACCTGTGTTCGTGAAATGTGCAATCCCTAATTACTAAGTTACTCTTTTCATCTTGTTAGTTCAGTTTACGTTAACCCAGGACTGGCCCCGGTATTCCCTGTGAAGGGCTCTCAAGGGGCACTAGGAACTATGTTGGGATTACGCCCAACGTTCCCTTTCATAAGGTACTTATTATTATTATTGGTTGATTCCCTTACTCATTACCTTCTCATATTGCGATAGGCTAATCCTAGGGTAGTTTGGACCTTTCACTCTTGCGGGAATGACGATCTTTCGTCGAACTCGCGTACCTTATAACACACATCAACTTGATTCCCGCCACTCCTTAGAACTTTCTATGGTGACTCATCTACTTTCATTCAAACAATTCAACACGACTAACTCTACACTAATCCAACTCTTATCCTAATACAACTTTTCCCCAAATTACTATTTGCCGACCAACCTATTCTAAGTGATGTTCATGATAGGATGTCCTTCAAGTTTTCATCCGAATAACCTAGGTTATTACTGGAGTCCTATCATGACATAAATGATTTAACTCCAGAATATTGTATTTTCCTCAATTAATCCTCTATTTAAATAATTTCTTAAAAGAGCCAATTATTGTCAAGTTGATCATGAAGTATACATTTTAGACATTATTAATGTTTCATAAATTCATGATAATATTCCATATATCTAAAAGTGACAATTTCCAAATTTGACATTTTCTACAAACATTTAAGGTTCCCAAAATTATTTTAGCAGTAATTCCCATATTCCAAGATTTGTAAATCAACTACTTGAAATGATCATCCAAACAATTTGAGTTAAATATATTACACTACTACAGTTCTAAAATTATCACAGGCCAACTTTCGTGATTTTTCACAGAATATTTAATTCTAAATAAATTCAATACAAAAATCTACAAAGGGCATAATTGTGAATCAAGTACTATGAATATACTTCAAAAATTCGTAAATAAATTCCTAACAGTAGATATCATCCTAAAATCATCAGTGGCAAACATTCACATTTTTACATGTTAAATTATTATTTAAATGATTTATTTACCAAGTATGACCTTTACAAAATTTATGAAGGAAGCAACATATAAAATCCTTTAAAAATTATAATAAAATTCAGAGACCTTTATTTAGGTCAAAAACTTCTACTGACCAAATTTTACTAGATTCCATTTAAATCAAATTATCAAATTAAATCAAATACTAAATTGGATATTTTGATATTTAACACAGGAACTACCATGAATATAATCTATAAAATTCCACTAAAAGTATCTAGGGGTTCAACTCACCCTAAGATTCATTCTACCCCATCTTCACAATTTTTTGATAATGTTAAGTTAATCTTTTGACTTAGTAGTGCTTCTACCCTAAAGCTAGGGTTTGACTTTTGAGGTACTTAACTACTTCTAAATTCCCTAACATTTCAACTAGAGGCTTAAATATACATAAGCTATCTCTCTACTAAATTACAAGGCCATACAAGGGCATTTGCCCCAATGTCCTTCACAACCCCCAAAGGTCCTTCCTTAGGGTGTGAACTTGGGTCCAAGGGTAAATCAACCCTAATTCATCCATCTTCCCCAAAGAGGGGAGGTTACTTAAGGTAATACTAAGTCAGTGGTCCAAAAGGGCTGTGCATTCAATATTTCATTTTTTTCTTTTTGGCTATAAGCACACCAAGCCCTTTAAAAGCCAACACATGCAAGGGGTTTCCCTAACTTGCTGTGGTCCATATGGGCTGAAACTTTAACCATGCCTTACTAATGTCCCAATGGACATGCCACCAAAAATTGGAGCCTTTTAGAGTTGAACTACTCCAAGAATCGCCTAAACAAGCCTAGGGGTATTTTAGTAATTTCCTCATAATTTTAATTCCAATTAATCCCATTTTGAGCAGGGCCTACTTATGCCATAAACCAGTTACTTCCCAAACTCCCAGGTCATTTGGGCCTCTGGATGGGCTTGGGCATCTCGTCCAATTTCAGCATTGTTGTTATTTGCAGCCCAAGACCATTCACCTTTTCAGATCTTGCAAGTGAGATATCTCCACATGAAGAGGGACAAATTGACTAATGTTTCTACCATAGGTCAATTATATCCCTAAGGGCAGGCCACCAAAATTTGGGGCATATTAGGGTTGATATGCTCCAAATATTAACAAAATTTAATTTATCATATTCTGACTAAAACTATAGAATTATTTTCCCCAAAAATTCCCATTTTTCGGGAGGGCCTGGATATGCCTAATTAAGACACATTCCCAAACTTTCAGTCCATTTGGAATTAGGGTTTGGGCAGGGCACTCATTTTAGTTTCTGACCTACCCTAGGACCAGCCCTAGGAAAATGTCTCTATAGGGAAGTAAACATAACCACAAATTATGTGTAACATATCCAATTAAAGGTAACTTCAAGACCTACAAGTTTCATGTTGAGAACAATTTATGAAAAAGGATGTAAGATCCCTAATTATTGGCATTAAAAAGTCAGTTAAAAAAGCAGAAAATAGCACTATTCATGTGATAAATAATTCGAGGATTAAAATTAATGCATGGCACGAATCTTAAAGCCATCGGACGGCTGCTGCTTTTCTTCTCCAAATCGCCTGGAATCCAGCCCGAACTTCACGGGGCTTTCCCGGCCGCTATCGGCGGCGCCTCCAGCGACAAACTTCACCTCCCCCCTCACGGTGGTGGGGGCAACCTTTTGTCGGCGGCTAGGGCGGCGGGAGGTGGCAGCGCCACCTCACCCGAGAGCTTGCAAAAACACCATTAATGGCGAAATGAAGGACTGGGTTCGGGCTCATTCGAGCCCGAACCCTACCCTAAACACTCCTAAGATCTAGGCATGAAGAGAGAGGTGAGGGAGGATGTTGCGTGTAAATCGACAAACGCACCGGTCACACAAGTAATAAAGTTTTGGGAATAAATCCCCGAGTGTCGGTCTCTTGAGTAATGCAATTAGCATAGAATGACAACAGAACAGAGAATATCGTTATGAGAGTTAGAAATAAAAGTTATGCGGAAATAGCGGACTAGGGAGATTGTGGATGTTTGATCTACTGAACTAGTAAAAGCTATGCGGGTCGAAGGCACCGCTTCGCAAAGTGGAGTGGGTTTGTCGGCCGCGATGCCGAACTTCAGTTGGGCGAGTGGAAGGGAAGCTAATGGATTGCAGTGTTCTTGTGTGGAGTGCAATCAGACAAGACACGGGAATGAAGTGGATGTGGGGTGAGCGAGGCACATTGACAGACAAAACTCACAAGTGAATCAACCGGTCATGCATTTAAAGAAAGTAGGCAGGCCACTAAGGTGAGCTTTGCCAAAGATCCGGGCTAAGGATCACCTCCAAAGGAATCCACCAATGTCGGGGACCGTACGCTTTCCTTTTTGCATTCTCTCGACGGCACTGGTTAGACTCAAGCGCAAATCCGTAGGACTTTAGGATCATCACGGGTCTTGGGTTACGATGAGGTTAACAATGATAAAAAGAAAGGCTATGCACCTAACCCAAATGAGCTAGTATAAAATGAATCCATCAGCTAACCAAAATACATGCGGGTACACCACACCCTCAAACTTAACTTTTAACATATGGGTGTGTGCACCGCCTACTCCAAAAATAATCACATCTCAAATAAGATTTTCACTTATACTTTTTCTTTTCACTCTTCATTTTTAACATCTTTGTTTTTTTACTTTTATTTTTTTTCTTTCTCAAATCATCTTTTTATTTTCACAATTTCTACAAATATAACATTGGAGCACATCCACATAATCACAATAAATTCCTCCACATCAACACCCCAATCATGAAAAATGAAAAACAATAAATCTCGAGTTGGGTGTACGACTAGGATTGGCTATGAGGCTTTGGTGAAATCATGATGGAGCTAAATCAAAAGGAGGGGTAGGCACAACAGGGCTAGCGAGGATAAGACGTTAGGAATGGTACAAAGCTCAACCGGGCTAAAAGGATGTCCTACATCACGCTCATGCAAGTGAACTAACCTATACCCATGCTTCAAGAATAGCTTGGGGCAAGTTCTTAGCCAACGAGAAAGACTATCCATCCTCCCAGCTCGAGCAATACGAACCTAACGGCCGTCTACACACATCCCTAAGCTACGATCGGATTCACACTGGATTCACTAATTTTTGAGTAGAGTAAAAAGTGTTTACGCAATTAGAAAAATATAAAACTATAAGTATATAGAAAAATTAAATCTACTCTAATTTCTACACAAGACGAGTGCAGTTGACTAGAAACATAACAATGTCAACATTTTACTCTGTCTCACAATCCTAAGTCAGCACCATAATTTTCCCAAATCTAACGAAGAAATGTGTTTAACTCGCAGCACACTATAGCTAAGCACGCGCTCATGTGGGTGCAGTGGTGTGTGATGCAATGAACTAAGCAAAATAAAAAAATAAAGGCTTCTAGTATGCACAAGAAATATGTGAGTGCAAAAGGTAACAAATCTCTCCACCAGACTTAAACTAAACTGTACAACATATGATATAGAAATTAAAATCATAAAGAGTAAAGGGAAGAGGTTACCGAATGCTCAGCTAGTGAGCATACCAAAAGATGCGTGGAAACCTGAAGCAGGCTCGCCATATGAAGAATCACAACCCCGCCAATACGATTTGCCATAAATACCTGCAGGGGTGAGCTCCGCAAAAACAAAAGAAAAATATACAAAATACAAAGAAATAATAAAACTAATCTAGACATGAAAAATAAAAATACAGGAAAAGAAAGATAAGTACTGGGGTTATTGTCATCCCATCACGACTTTTTAAATTCTATATAGTGCTAACTAATGGGCCTATGAAAAGAAAAATGCACAGGCAACTGTTCCATTATCCGTTGCGATAATGGGTACCGATACGGTGATAAAACAGTTACTCCTCTACCTAAATAGTAATACCTGCCCAACACTAGTAGAGGAAATAGGAAGTAAGAAGAGGAGGAGCGCTGGACCTCATTCTTCTCACCATAAAATAAATCCTTGCCTAACAAGGTATCATCCACCATAGGTTGGCAGGAAGTGATGACAACGACATGAGCGCTAGGCTCATCATCATCCCAACGTACCCGTGGAGACTCATCCTGCACAGGCTCAGATAAAAAAGGGGAATGAAGAAATAAAAGAGATGAAGAACTAAAATAATCAGAAAATGGGAGAGTGATCCCGGTATCACTCTCAACCAGATCCAAGCAGAGATCATCATCGGTATCATATGAGCCATACCGATGGGAATCCGAGAACTCGAGGTCCGTGGTGGTAAGAGGGACCGCCTTGTCCAATACGGAGGTGCAAACCTCCGCATCAGAAAGAGGATATTCTTTATCCCACCTGGGTGCGTAAAAGTGTTCCGAAGATCCACCATCTCCGTCGGAGATAATATAGTCATCATCCCATTCGGCGTAACCTTGGGCACTGAATCATCCACAATCACGGCATCATCAACCAACTCACAAGAAAGAGGAATAGCACAATCCGTAAAAATTGTGGATGGGCAAGGCTGCTCTCAAAATCAAGCACTGAATGAGCAGGCCCCCTCGCACAGTCATTCCCAGACACCACCCCATCGACAGGAACTATCTCTGTATCCCATACAGGAGAGTCCATGAGTTCCTGCACCTCTTTTTGTTGGCTAAAACCAGAGTGTTCGTCATCACTCAAGGGAAGCTCGTAAAAAGTGATCGAGGGACCCATGAAAGATCTGTATGCGGCTAGAGATTCTTCGGTAATCTCAACGGGTAAAGAACGAGCAAGGTGTGCTATGTCAGTGTATGGGCCAGGAAACACCCTGGTAGACCTATCTATAACAGTCTTCCGTGAACGGGAGGTTGCTGTGCACACGCCCTCAGAGGGAGAAGGCTTGCACAAACAAGGGCAATCCTTCAACATGTGGCCCACACCTTGACATAGCAAACACCGAATATAATGCTCGGCATTCATGATAGCAATGGCGTCGATGGATCGATGCAAAGTGTCAAGTAGACGACACTCAGCATCAGAAAACATCACGAATGAAAATATTTACCAAAAAGTGCTACAGCCTATAATAAAACAAATAACACAGATCTGCTGTCTAAACCAAAAATTAGAATAGGGCAAAAAGAAATAAACAAAAGAAATGGTAAACTACTAAAATAACTAGAATATGAACAAAGAAAAATGAAATGAGCAAATGGAAAAGGGCTTCTATTTCATATCTTCCTCTCCAAAAATTCACACTACTATGTTCCCCGGCAATGACGCCAAAAACTTGATGCTAAAGATCATGCAGTGAACCGGTCACACAAGTAATATAAAATGAGCGAGTTTTCCTAAGTATTGATCTCTCAAGGAACACAGTAAGGTGGAGTTAATTTCGAGAAGGACTTGAGATTGAAGTCCTTAGGGTCGGCGGTAACGATGGGGGTTTTGATTGTGGTGATAAAAAGAAAATAAAAGGCTAACAACTACTCCTATGCAACGCTGCTATGCGATGCTTTACGAGACAGGATGGAAGACTAGTCGGGTCGCTATGCACCGAATCACTAGGCGGATGGGCGAGTAGGCATGCAGATGAGGTGATGAGAATGGCGGAATGAGGGTCATGAGCAACTCTTCATTACGCACGACACTAGCAATTGCTAGTGCGGCATGGGCGGATGGATGGTGGATGAAATATGGCACAACTCGAGCAACTTAAGCAGTAAAATGAAAGAGGAATCACATAGACATGAAACACATAAAATAAACAACCAAAGTGCACTTCATCAATCTAAATAGATTTCAACACCAATATTCAACAAGAAAGCAAGAACAAGTCAAGAGATAGACCGAATCCGAAGTCTTGCTGAGGATTCACGGTTGGAATCATCGGGTTGTCAATCCGCGTCCAAGCTCTGTCCTAAACTGTGTCCGGGGTAGAGAAGGGATGTCACCACCTTCCAATGGCCTGTCTTATTCAGGTCACGATAGCGGACGAAAGTTGCAAGCTTACCTTTGCTTGTTGGCGATGGAGTCAAACCCTACTTGAAGCTCACGGATAAAGGAGAAGTCCGAGAGGAAGCTCTGGCTAGGATTTGGCGGTGAAAGCTTGCCCGGAGCACCTCCCTAGGGTGGAAGATGTTGAAAAACGACGGAGAAGGGGGAAAATGGCGGAGAAATATCGAGCGATCCCAATATTTAGGGCGGAACCTACATATTTATAGAAAGCAAAAATGAACAATGCGCACGACCGGTTTTCGTGCGCACTGTGTCTAGTGGTCGTCTGATTACCTCAAGCTGATTCTCGAAACCAAAGAGTAGTGCGCACGATCAGGGGCGCACGACTAGTGGTCGTGCACATTAGATCCCATGATCGTGCGCAGTAATCCTATTTCACAACCATCCCGGAAAATGCACACGACCCCTGTACCGATAGGAAAAACAAATCACTAATCTGTGCAGACATTCCAGGCAATCACGAAAAGGAGTACAAACAATGAAAGTAACAAAATACACAACCACGGGCATACATGTGCACTTACTCAAAAAAAGGATATAATAACAAATATGAACAAATAAAGCTCTAAAGTGAAGTGCATCAACGAGAAAACAAGCCCAGATGAGTTCGAAAATAGGTATATAAAATGGACTCATCAGTAACAGAAGTGGGGATGGTAGTAGATGGTGGAGTCGGAGGGAGAGCGTCTTGCATAGTTTCATCTTATGGAGAAGGAGTATGGAGGGGGGGTGAAAGTAGATTGAATGTTTGCAGGGATGATAGGTTGGATAGGGGAATGTCAGCCAAGTGTGGTGGAGGAGGAGATGAAGGTGGTGATGGAATTGGTGTATCAAGGGGAAGTATGAAATGGAATATGAGTTGGAGATGTATGAATTGGGGTTGATGGAGGTGTGGGAGCATGAACTGTGGTGTGGACTATGGAGGGGAGTTGAGTTTGGATGACTAGAGGATGTGGACGTGGAAGGGGAATCTCTTCAGTAGGGTGGAAGTGGCTGGATCAGCCCTCGTACTCTCAGAAGGTCTGGTGGAAGAGGAAGAAGCCTTGGAGGGCTTGGTGATGGTCCTCTCCCACCTGCCAAAGAGGGCACAAGTGAGCCTCTTGGAGGAATTGATGAATATGGTCGGGAGACCAGGGATTCAGCAGCCTCTTCCTTTAGGAACATTCCTAATATTCTTCCAAAGCAAACCTCTTTATTTGTATTCTTTTTCTTAATCAGATCAAACATAATCTGAGCCCATTTTACCTTATTCTTGTTTACCACAGCACACATTACCAGGAATTGGTGCCTGGTTATGTAATCATGTGCAGTGTGCTTGCCCAGCAACACTTTCCCAATAATGTCTGCTAGAAATTTGAACTCAGCAGACAGGTGTTTCTTCAGCAATCTATTTGGGGTTTCTCCATAATAACCCATCATACTCAGCATCACATCAAATTCCTCAGTATCAATTTCTAACTCTTCTTCACTGTTAATTAATCCAAAAATTTCTGTTAGAACGGATGGAATAAGTGAAACAGCATTACCAGAGATTGTGCCAGTCATAGAGTTCTCATCCGTGGTGGAAGAAGTATAGACCCACTCTCTAATCTCAGTGTCAGATATCTTGATCCTGGTGGACAGCAAATTCTTCAACTGATGTTCTTCAAACAGTTTCAGAATATGCAGGAATATTGGATCGGAGTGTTGGAAGGAATCAAAATCTACGTCGAATCCTGTATCAAATTTCATCGCCACAAGACTTCCTACTGGAATCACCATTAGTGCACCTGCAAGAGAAAAATGAAGATCAAGTGCAAAGGAACTGAAAGCGCGGGACGGAGGTCGAAGAAAACCTAGATATAAGGTTTTCAGAATATGAATCGACAAACTCCGTTCTACGAAAAATAAAAAATTCATCGATCTGAGGTCGACGAAAGATTTTGTAGTTAAATAATTCGTCGAGCTCAGTCTAAAGATTTGAAAACATTTCGTAGAGCTCTGTGCGATGAAATTTTTCTGAAGTAGATTCGTCGATCTCTGTTTGACGAAAATAACTTCACTCACTAAGAGTTCGTCGATCTCCATTCGACGGATATCTCAAGAAATTTTCCCAGTTCGTCGAACTCCGTTGGACGAACTCTAAAAAATTCATCGAGCACAGTCTGAAATTTAAATTAAAGCTTCTCCATTGATCATTCCAAGCTGATTTATAAAGAACAAGTGGTTTCTTTCATCCAAAAGTTTAGTGAAAATATCAGCTCTTTGTAAATCAGTGTAGATATAGACAAGTCTAATTTTATTTTTGTCTACACACTCTCTAATTAAATGATGCCTAATGTCTAAATGTTTAGTCCTACTATGATGGACTGGATTTTGTGCTATGGCTATAACACTTTAGTTATCACATAAGAGAGTTGAATTATTTAAGTTGAAGCCATACTCCAGGAGTTGGTTTTGGATCCACAACATCTGGGAACAACAACTGCCAGCTGCTATATATTCTTCTTCAGCAGTTGATGTGGACACAGATGACTGCTTCTTGCAAAACCAAGAGACTAATCTCATACCAAGGAACTGGTATGTTCTTGAAGTACTTTTTCTGTTCACTCTGCATCCATTAAAGTCAGCATCTGAGTATCCAGTTAACTCAAATTCTGACTCAGTAGCATACAAAAGGACTAGACTAGAACAACTCTTTATATATCTCAAAATCCTTTTTAGAAAAACTAGGTGAGATTCTTTAGTGTTCACTTGGAACCTAGCACAAAGACATGTGACAAAATTTATATCAGGTCTGCTTGCTGTAAGGTATAGTAGGGATCCAACAATGCCCCTATATAACTTCTGGTCAACAGGTATCCCATGTGGATCAGAATCTATTACAGTATTATTGGCCATAGGTGTTTTCTTCGCCGAGGCATCACCCATCCCAAACTTCTTAATAAGCTCTTTAGCATATTTAGCTTGGGAGATGAAAATGCCATCAGGGAGCTGCTTCACTTGGAGCTTGCTTTAGACCATAGAGGGCTTTATGCAATTTAAATACATGAGAGGGATGTGATGGAGAGATATAACCTGGAGGTTGTTCAACATAAAGCTCTTCTTTTAGTACTCCATTTAGAAAAGCACTTTTCACATCCATCTGGTAGACTTTGAACTTCTTATAGGCAGCATAAGCAAGAAAAATTTTGATTGCCTCTAACCTTGCAACTGGTGCAAGTGTTTGATCATAGTCTATCCCTTCTTCTTGCATATAACCTTGAGCAACAAGCCTACCCTTGTTTCTCACAATTACACCTTAGAAATCTAGTTTGTTTCTATACACCCATTTAGTTCCAATGACTGGGTAGTCTTTGGGTCTTGGAACTAAATCCCAAACTCTACATCTCTCAAATTGGTTGAGTTCCTCTTACATAACAATGATCTAGTGGGGATCTTGCTCAGCATCTTTTATGGATTGAGGTTCAACTTGAGAGAGGAAACATGCATGCATCAAGTCTCCAATCACTTGAGATCTGGGGTTATCCCTTAGTGTGACAAAGTCAGTGGGTAGAGTTAGTTCAGCAACAACATTTCGAATTAATTCCTCTTGTGGAACTATGTTTGCTGTTGAATGAGGTTAAACTTCTTCCAAAGGTTCGTCTTCACTATCTTCATCAACTTGTGGAGAAGGATGTGTTGGAGCCTCTTGGGTGAGGTTTAGTCCATCAAAATTCTCACACAAGTGAGGTACCGACAAAGAGTTACTGGTAGAAATTTCTTTCTCCTTGCAAGACATGTTAGCCTCATCAAAAGTTACATGTATAGATTCTTCAATTTTCAAAGATGATTTGTTAAATATCTTATAAGCTTTGCTTACTTGGGAATATCCTAGAAAAATTCCCTCTTCAGCCTTAGCTTCAAACTTTCTAATGTATTTCTTGTTATTATTATGTATATAGCATACACATCCAAATACTTTAAAGTAAGTGATTTTAGGTTTCTTCCCTTTAAGTAATTCATAGGGTGTCTTATTCTTAAGTTTATGTATCAAACTTCTGTTCTGTACATAATTTGTTGTGCTTACAGCCTCTGCCAAAAATAATAGCGGCATATAAGCATCTCTAAGTAATGTGCCTGCAGCTTCAATCAAGGTTCTATTTTTCTTTTCAGCTACCCCATTTTTTGGGGAGTTCTAGGAGCTGAGAAGCAGTGCCTGATACCTTCCTTCTCACAGAACTCATGCATAAGAATAGACTCAAACTCTGTACCATGATCACTTCTAATCAATGCAACATGAGTAGAGTACTCAATCTATATGGTCCTGAGAAAATCTGTAAGAACTTTAAATGTATCTGACTTAGATCTCAGAAAGAACACCCAAGTGAATCTTGAGAAGTCATCTACAATGACTAGATTATAGGATTTCCCTCCTAGGCTTTGTAAAGCAATGGGTCCAAAGGGATCCATGTGTAGAAAGTACAAGATCCTAGGTGAATCACTTTTATTAACTGACTTAAAGCTAGATTTAGTTTGCTTGTCTAGTTGACAAGCCCTGCAAAGGCCTTCCTTCTTGTAGGGACCAGAAAGTAAACCTCTCACAAGGTTGTCTTTAAATAGCCTAGCAATATTTTTCATGTTAACATGTCCTAACCTTTATTCCATAATTCATTTTGATTACAAACAATATTAAGCAAACAAATATCTGAATTGGCAGAAAGAAAATCTACTATGTATATATTACCTTGTCTATTACCAATTAAAACATTTTGTTTTTCTTTATTAGAAATAATACAAGATGTTGAGTTAAAGTGTACGTGATAACCTTCATCACATAATTGACTTATGGAGATGAGGTTATGCTCGAGTCCTCTTACATAAGTCACCTTCTTGAATGTGACTGCTCCAATCCTTAATTCTCCATATCCTTCAGACTGACCACACTTTGAATCACCAAAGATTACCTTTGGTCCCAGCTTGGACTTGTAATTGTATAAGTTGTCCTTGCTGCCAGTCATGTGCTTGGAGCATCCACTGTCCAGATACCATTATTGATTAACAACTGGACAGCTCTTCACCTGCAGAGAAAATAATTAATTGTTCTTGGCCCAGGTTACCTTGGGCCCTTTGTTTTGCTGATAGGAATAACTTGAAATCACAAAAAATTTAGGTTGTGATTTATATCCTAATGGGTGATATATTCTAGGTGGAATTATCCAATCAGTAAGTGGATTAAATGGTTTACAAGTTTGATTAGAGTTGTTGCCATAATTATGATTTTTACTAAGTCTGGCTAGGTTCGACGAAATGTTGTGAGTTCGTCGACCAGAGTTCGACGAAATGGGATGAGATCGTCGATCTCTGCTCAGAGACTGAACATTATCATTTTCTTTGCCCCAAGTTCGTCGAGCACTGCTAGACGAGCCATACACAGTCGTCGATCGTAGTAAGACGAATGATTATTATATAAATTTATATTCAGCGTTCGTCGACTTGAGTTCGATGAACTGGCCACATTTCGTCGATCTGCGTTTAACGAAATTGCCGAACTTTGTGTTTATCTATGGTTTTCTGGTTTCTGTTTTTGTGATTTTTTAAAGTTGGGAATTTCTTCTATGATTTGTTTATTGGTTATTATTTCTTTGCCCTTTGCAAAAACAAATTTAATATGGGTTGATTATATGTTTTTCTTTAGTATGGGGTGCAAACTTGATGAAGCACCCAAGCCCAGTTTGCCATTTAGTATGGAATTGACTGTGCTTATGATGTCCATTAGCTTAAGTCTTCTCCCATTGAGAGATTCCTCAAGTTGTTTGGCCTTACATAGCTGTGTTTTCAATGAAGTGATTTGTTCATTTGCCGGATTCAGTTCATCCTTTAACCTAGTGTTTTCAGAAATCATATTTTCTTGATTTGTTAGTCTTTCCCTAAGTGTTTTGATTTCCTTTTCTGAGTTTATTAAATCAATGCACGTGGTTTTAAATTCAGATTTGAAAGTATCATAATTATAATCAAAAGATGACAATACCTGATTAGCTTCTGATTTAGAAGCTTCTTCATTGTTAGATACATCTTCATTTGACTGTCTTCTGGAGGCATCAATGGCCATGAGGCAGACTTACTTGGCCCTAGGCTCTTCTTCTTCTTCTCTGGAGCTGGAAGATGTGGGTTAATCTTCAGTTTCACTCCAGCTTTCAGCTACAAAGCCTTTCTCCTTCTTCTTGTATCTGCTCGAGGAAGGTCTTGAGCTTTGTTGTCTTCTTGTGTCATTCTCTCTTCTTTTCTCCTTCTTCTGATTCTCTGGACACTCTGATATGAAGTGTCCAGGTTTCTTGCATCCAAAGCACACCATTTCTTTAATGGGGGTTTTGTCATACCTTGGCTTGTCATCCTACCTGGATGACTTTCTTCTGAAATCTTTCCTTACCATTTTATAGAATCTCTTGGCAATGAAACTCGTCATCTCTTCATTCACAGTTGAGGCTTCAGTTTCTTCCACAGCCTTGAATGCCAGGTTGTGTTCCTTCCTTGCTGGTGGAGGTGTTCTCTTCTCAGCTGCTTCTCAGGATTTAATGAGCTGCTCATAAGATTTGAGCTTTCCTAAAAGATATTCTGTGGAAATCTCATTTAAGCTCCTGGCCTCCTTGATTGGCCAGATCCTTGAATCCCATGAGCTTGGGAATCACATGAGGATTTTTTCTTTCACCTCAGTGACGGTGATGTCCTTGTCCAAGATTTTCAGCTCATTGATGATTGAGCTCAGCCTGTTGTACATGTCTACTATAGATTCTGCTTCCTCCTTCTTGAAGTTCTCATATTATGATATGAGATTGGATCTTCTGTCCTTTTCTTTCATCAGCAGATCTAGCCACCATTTGATTAAGGGAATCCCAAATGACCTTGGCTGATATGCATTCAGCCACTTTCTGGAAAATATCATCTAACATTATTTGGGCCAGAATATTCATGGCTTTAGCATCAACAACTTTAGCCTTCTTCCGAGCCTCAGTCCACTCAGGTGGTGGAACTACATTAGTGCTAGATGTTGCTGTAGATGTAAATGGTTGAGGAGGATCTGTCAAGATAGAATTGTAGATATCCTCATCAATAGAGTTCATATATAATTTAATTCTTGCCTTCCAGATGGAAAACTTATTTAGGTTGCATACTGGAGGTCTGGTGCTTGCATACTCTTTGTTCTGTGCCATGCTGTTTATATAATATTAATAGAAATAAAAATATCAGATCTAACACAGGATTTTTTGGTTCAAGGGTTAGCTTGTACAACCAAAGAAACCTTGCTCTGATACCAATTGAAAGTAAGGGTTAGATCGGAAATACTCTAGAGGGGGGTGGGGGGGGGGTGAATAGAGTATTTAACGTTTATAAAACTTTTTGTTAATTAACGAATCAGTCCTAAGATAAATTAATCTATCACAGGTGTTGCAAAGATTAAATTAAATACCATAGACACAGCAAAACTAAGCCACGCAGCCACAGTAAGAACATAAGAAAATGAGCAACCAAATAACAAAAGAATTTTATAGTGGTTCCCCAACTTGGGTACATCCAATCTTCTACCAGTCTGGTAGGAATCCACTCAGGTTTTTGATCATGTTACTGCCACCAATGAGCTTTTGATCAGGTGCTCAAAAACCAATCCTCATGTCTTTTGATCAGGTGACTTGCAACCAGGACCTCAAGTCTTTTGATCAGGTGACTTGCAACCAGGAATAACTTTTGAAAGGAGTTATGAACTCTTTTTACAGTGGGGGATGAGAGAGTGATTTTTTCTTCTCTTTCTCAAATACAACTGAGAAGACTTTAGTGGATCTTGATTTTAGTAAAGAGCTCCCCCTGAGATATTGATTAGTTCAGGAAGTTTGGAGCTTTGTTGCAGGGTGATAGGTCTTCAATATTTCAGCCTTGACTAGAAGATGTTCAGGAAATTCTTGACAGATAGAGTGTTTGTTGTCCTTTGAAGATTCCTGGAATGTAGAAGGAAGAAGACTCTTGATCTTGAATGTATGTTCTTCTTCTTCTTCAGCTTGCTGTTCTTTCTCTAGTTAAGGGCTAGTGCTTCTTATTCTCTGTTACTATATGATTGCCTTTTTGTGTGTCGACTATCTCTATTCTCTCGTGTTCCACTGCAGGAAGAAGAAGAAAAATCCCTTTTCTATTTCTTGTGAATTCTTCCTTTAGAAATTTTGAATTCCTTCAGCATTGATTACTGACGGCCTGAAGAATATCTGCATTGATTGATTTCCCCAGCTGTCCCATTGAAAAATGGCAAGCAATAATTCTGATGAAATCCATAATCAATACTGCGTCTAACAGTTTTATTCAGAGAATATTAAGCATTGATTTTATATAAATTACTACAATAAAATAAGGGACAGAGGGAGGAAAAGTCCACGTCTGGAACTATACAGAAATCGTCGAGTGAAGAACAGAATTCGTCGACCTGGGTCCAAAGTTCGTCGAGCTGAGAAGTTATGTTTGTCGACCAGATAATGGTTGTTCATCTAGCTGAGATCCAATATCGTCGATCTAAGAATATATAATTACTTTCTCTAGAACCTTGCCAATTCTGTGCATCAAGATCGTCGAGCTGAGATTCTAACTTTGTCGACTGGAGTTCATTAAAGTGTTTCGGGGCATAGAATATTTTAGATGTTTCTGCAATGAAATGCTGAAGTTGAGTATCCAGAAATCGTCGACCTGAGCACTAGATTCATCGACCTGAGAACTAGTCTCGTCGAGCTGAGAACTTCTAACTGCTACTTGATAAGTCTTGCCAAGAATGTGGTCTAAGTTCTTCGAGCTGAGAAAACAAATTCATCGACTGGAGTGTGATTCTGGACTTATAATATTGAGATGTTTTCTAGACTTTAGAATGTTGAAGTAGTGTCCAAAGATCATCGACCTGAGAACCAAGTTCATCGAGCTCAGCTCAGAGAATTTTCTCTGAATTCATCGAGCTGAGCACGACTTTCGTCGACCTGAGTTCGACGAACGTCAAACTCATTTTCTGAGTCTTTGAAATTTCTCTAAGTCTTTGAGTCTTTTGTAGAATGTTGACGGCTAGTCCATGTAGTGTTTACTCTAAGGACATGACCTAAATTCTAGGAAACAATCATGAACCTTGCTATACATGTTGGGTCAAACATCCTATTTTAGTGAACCTAGCCCAAATCTAACTAGGGATCCAACATGCTATGTGAAATAGGATTTTTAGAAATAGAAATGGCACTTGTAGAATCATAATATAATGGAGTTCTACTTATCTTGATGTCATAGTCTTCAAGTTGATGTTGTATCCATAACAGCTGAGCACAGCAACTGAAAGCAGCTACATATTCTGACTCAGTAGTGGATATAGCCACACTTGTCTGCTTTTTGCTGCTCCATGATACCAATCTTCCACCTAGGAACTGACATGTGCCAGTGGTGCTTTTCCAATCTTCTTTAAAACCTGCAAAGTCTGCATCAGAATAACCTATTAATAGAAAATCTATATTCTTAGGGTACCAAAGGACAAGATTTGGTGTTCCCTTAAGATATCTCAAAATTCTTTTGACAACAGTATAATGAGATTCTTTTGGGCATGCTTGATACCTAGCACAAACTCTTGTAGCATACATGATGTCTGTTCTACTAGCAGTTAAGTATATAAGGGAGCCAATTATCCCTCTATACAAGGACTCATCTACAGGTTTTCCTGCATCATCTTTGCCTATAGGCATACTGGACCCCATTGGAGTTCTCATGCTGGAGGATGACTCTATGCCATATTTCTTAGTTAACTCCTTGGTGAACTTAGACTGGGATATGGACAAGCCATCATCAGTCTGTCTAACTTGGACTCCCAAGAAGAATTTCAGCTCACCCATGCTGCTCATCTCAAACTTCCCTTGCATAAGTTTGGCAAACTTCCTACAAAGGTTGTTTTAAGTTGATCCAAAGATAATATCACCAACATATATCTGGACTAGGATGATCTTGACTTCTGATTCCCTTAGAAATAGTGTTTTGTTTATTTCCCCCCTTGAGAATTTGTTCCCAATGAGGAAGGTGGACAGTGTTTTATACCAAGCCCTAGGGGCTTGTTTCAAACCATATAGAGCTTTCTTAAGCCTATAAACATAATTAGTATAAAGAGGATCTAAAAACCTGAGGGTTGTTAAACATAGACTTCCTCTTTTAAGTCACCATTCAAAAATGCTGACTTTACATCCATCTGGAATACCTTGAACCCTTGGTAAGTTGTATAGGCAAGGAATAGCCTTATTGCTTCCAACCTTGCCACTGGGGAAAATGTCTGATCAAAGTCTATTTCTTCTTCCTGCCTGTAGCCTTTTGCTACCAATCTTTCTTTGTTCTTGACTATAATACCATTTTAATCTAACTTGTTCCTGTAGATCCACTTAGTCCATATGACATTATGATTCTTTGGTTTAGGAACCCACTTCCAGACTTTACATCTTCTGACTTGATTCAGCTCTTCCTGCATGACATCAATCAAATTTGGGTCTTGTATAGCCTCTTCAAATTTCTTGGGTTTCATTTATGACAAAAAACTTGAGCATAGAACTGTGTTCAAGCTCTTTCTTCTGGTCAAAACACCATATCCTGGATCACCAATAATTTGGTGTGCTGGATGATCCCTTAGATGTCTTATTGCTGGAGGCAATCTATCCACAACTTGATTTTCTGCAATCTCCCCACCATGTTGTACTTCATTTTGTTCATCATTAGCTTGTAGGTCTTATACTCCACCTGGACAACAACCATCATTTTCTTCATCCTGCTTTGGAGGTTGGTCTTCATTAATGGTTAGCATGTCCATATTTTCCTTCAAACCTATAGAGCTACAAGAAATACTAGACAGCTCATAATTAATTAGCTTAGTTTCATCAAAGACTACATGGACAGATTCTTCTACAGCTTGAGTAGTCAAGTTGTAGACCCTATAAGCCCTACTACTGTGGTTGTACCCAACAAATATCCCTTCTTGGGATTTGGCAGAAAACTTAGTTAAATAGTGCTTGTCATTATTAAGAACATAACACTTGCTACCAAAGATTCCAAAGTAGGCTAAATTTGGTTTTTTTTCTTTTCATAATCTCATAGGGTGTCTTCTTGTGGCTTTTGGTGATGGAAGCTCTATTGAGAACATGACATGCAGTGTTTATTGCCTCAGCCCATAAATATTCTGGGAGAGAACTGTCACTTAGTAGTATTCTACCAGCCTCAATAAGAGTCCTATTCTTTCTTTCAGCAATCTCATTTTGCTGGGGAGTTCTAGGTGAGGAGAACTCTTGATGATTTGCATGTTCTTCACAAAACCTTGTCACGCATTCAGACTGAAATTCAGTCCCGTGGTCACTTCTGATTTTGACCACTGAGTTGTTAAATTCATTTTGAATTTGCCTAACAAAATTGTGGAAGACAGTAGGGGTTTCAGATTTCTGCCTCAGGAAGAAAACCCATGTAAATCTAGAATAGTCATCCACAAACACAAAGGTATAGACTTTCCTACCTAGACTATGAACTGGCATAGGACCAAATAGATCCATATGCACGAGATACAAACACCTCATTGAATCTTTGGTATCAAGACTGTGGAAGGGGGTTTTGGTTTGTTTGTCTTTTTGACAAGCTGAACACACACCCTCCATGATGTACTTGACCTGAGGCCATTTCTCACTAACTCTTTACCAAAGAGTTGACCTATAGTCTTATAGTTAAGGTGAGCTAGCCTCTTGTGCCATTTAACACAATGAGAAGCTTTCTCATATGCAACTAGACAAATAGGAGAATCTTTATTCTCACTCTCAAAATTTAGGCAATAAACATTTCCTTTTCTATAACCTGACAAGATGACCTCTTGATCACTTGTCCTTCTAATTTGACACCCATTCTTAATAAATGAAGTGTTATAACCCAAATCACTCAGTTGACTTATGTTTATTATGTTATGTTTCAAACCTTTCACATAAGCCACTTGGGAGATAATGATAGAGCTATTAGAAATATTACCAAACCCTTTGATGACCCCCTTTTCAGATCCACCAAAGATCACTTTGGGTCCATTTTCTATGGGAGAGTATTCCTCCAACATCCTTCTTGTTCTAGTCATGTGCCTGGAACATCCATTGTCCAAGTACCATATTGGGGTATGGCCACTTGGACTCGCCTGCATCAAATAAAATTACCTATCCTTAGAACCCCAATTAGTATTGGGTCCTAGGTTCAGGTTAACTTGAAATTTGACATACTTGCCTGCATCTTTTCTGACAGGTAAGATGGAATTTTTTCTGACACTAGTGTTATGGCAATAGTCAATGGCATAATGACCCACTTTGCCACAACATCAGCACTCAAATTTATTGTATCTTCTTTTAAGTACAGTCTTAACAGCATTGATGTTAGCAGTCCTTAATCCTGTAGGAACAGTGGTCCTTTTATTGACTGTTGGGGCTGGTGCAACAAACAAAGATGATTCCTAAAGAACATGATGTTTTGCTCATAGGCTGCCCTATTGGTATTTGCACCCTGGTCATTATGATCACCATGCTTACAGTGACCATGTGTGACGTCATGGTCATACCTGTTAGTAGGCTGCATCACTTTTTGGAAGGAAATAGGGGGTTTGGAGGCTAGTGGCTGAACTGGGGCTTTGTCTTTTCTTTTGGAATTATATGCCCTTGTTCTTTCCTTGAAGCCTAATCCTGTCTTACCCTTTTGAAGGATGAAGTCATCAATTAAAGGTAAGATTGACTTTGTATTTGAGAATTTAGTCACAAGATCCTTCTCTCTTTGTAGTTTGACTTCCAGACTCTTGATTTGATCATTTTTGAAGGTAATTATACCCATCTGAATAATAGTTATGTTTTTCAGTTTGACAACTTCATTCATCTTCAAATCCAGCATTTTTGCTGAATCTGATGCAGCAAATTGAATAGATGTAATTTCCTTAGCCTGTTCTTTGATAAGGATTCTGCTTCTCTTAAGAGCTTGCAATAGATCACCATACTCATAAATTAGTTGATGAACATCCCCTTTAGATTCAGAATCATCCTCATCTCTTGATGCAGATGCTTCTGATTCTGATCTAGTATAATAATCAGAGACTGAAGATAGGTTGTCTACCTTACTGGGTCCAGGCAGATCTTGGCACTGATCTTCCTCAATCAAATCCATCAGCCCTCTATAATGATGATCTTCAATCCCACTTATAGAGTCCATCATTTGCAAGAATTTTGTCTCTTCTGAATCCTCTTCAGTTGTGAACAGTCCAATATAGGCTTCAGCTTTGGCCTCTTCTCCTGAAGCTGATGATGAGGAATCAGTCCAGCTTTTCTGCTTCTTTGCAACAAAGTATCTCTCCTTCTTTCCATTATTTTGATGCTTCTTTTTATCCATTGATTCTTTTCTTTTATCAGGACAGTCAGCAACAACCGGTCCAGACCTGTTGCAACAATAGCAAACAATCTTAGAAGAAGTTATTTTGATAGGTTTAGTGCCATACCTGTCCTTTTAGAAAATTTCTTTTTCTGGTAATAGTCATCTTTGGACTGTGAGGAGGATGGCTTGGTTCTTCACTGTTTTTTTCTTCAAGAATCTTTGGAATTGCATTATGAAGGCAGCAAAGTCTTCATCAGAATTAGGGCAGTCCGATGTGTTATTGTCAGAATTTTCTGTGATAACTTCAGCAGCTTTCTTAGTAGGAGATGGAGACATCCTCCTATCCTTTTTTGTTGCTTCAACCTTGAAGGCCACAGATTTCTCTTTGAACTCAGGCCTATGGCTTTTCTCCTCCTTCTTTCTGTCCATAAGCTGCATCTCATATGATAGTAGTTTTCCAAATAGGGTTGGAGGAGAGGTGTCTGCAAGTCTGGCCACTTCCCTGATAACACATATCTTGGTATCCCAGTCCTTGGTTAGAGATCTGAGAAACTTATCATTGAGCTCATTTGTGCTAAAGACTCTTCCATATGACATTATCTCATTCACTATTCTGAAGAACTTCTTGTAGCACTCAGTTATGTTGTCAGTTTTGTTTTGTCTAAAACTTTCATATTCTTGACTTAGCATAGACTTTCTGTCCTCTCTTACTTCTTCAGATCCCTCCATGTAGACAATCAAAGTGTCCCACATCTCCTTGGAGGTTTTGCAGTGAACCAAGTTTTGGAATGTTGAGTCATCTATAGCACTAACTATTATGTTATGTGCTCTCTTATCCATAGTGGCTAAGATGATCTCATCATTTGTTATTTCAGAGTAACTTTTTGGAGTCCTTAGGTTGGAATCAAGAACTGAGATGTTCATAGGAATTAATGGCCCTTCTTTAACTGTAATGTAGATTCTTGGGTCAGATGCTTCCATGAATAATCTGACTCTTCTTTCCATATGCCAAAGGTTGCCTTTCTGCATATAAGTAGTTTCATGGATCCAAGTTCTTTGTGATTTTCACCTGAACCCATTTTGTCTAACTGATAACTACCTTGGAGATCAACTCAGACTGTTAAGTCTATTATTGAGCAACCTCCCTCTGATACCACTTAAAAGAATTGGTTTCAAGATGTCCTAAACACCTAGAGAGGGGTGAATAGGTTCAATTCATTTTTATTAAGGTAGATAACTTAAATCACAAGTAGACAACATATGCAACAACTATCACAGTACAGATTAAAAGAAAACACAACCAACATAACATTCACATAGATTTATAGTGGTTCCCCAAGTGATCGGTATATCCACTTTCCCCCTTCGCATATCTAGAAGTATACTAGATTCGGCCTAACTCCCTTCTTCCTTCTCAAATCCTCAGATCTTATAACTCAGAACCCAGAATGGTTCCTACAGCTCAGACTTCAGCAAGTCCTATAACTCAGATTCTTTCAGAGATTCCTACCTCAGAGTGAGTCCATACTCCAACAACTCAGGCAATCAAACCCTACCTCAGCCTCTTCCACCAGGCCTACAACTCAGAGAATTCAGTCTCCTATCTCAGGCACTCAGCCCTACCTCAGCCTTTATAAATTTAGGCTTACAACTCAGAGAGATAACTCCTCTTACACTCAGATCTATAAAAGATCCTACAGGAAAAAATTGATTATAAAAAGAATAATTTCTTCACCCAGGTAGAGAGAGAAAGGGATGAAGGTTTCTTGATTAGTTCTAGATAGACCTGACTGCTTAAGAATCAACCTGTCTTAGCTTCTTCAAAGCTTCTTGAATCTGAACAAAGTAGGGTTGATCTTCTTCTGAAGTTGAAGATGATCCTCAATCCAGCTTCCTTCTTCTATCCAGACTTTGATCTCAAATCTTCTTGCAGACTAGTTCAGAATCTGCCTTCTCTTGATGACTTGAAGAATTCAACTGTTAGTAAAATGTCAAGTCCTTTCTTCTTTGATATCTCTCTACTTCCTTCTCCTTTGATGATAGAACAGGTCTTTATATAGATCCGTCTGAGGTTACCGCCTGATCCGGTTCATAACGACCTTCTAACAGATCTGACAGAACCAACAGCTTTATTAGTTATGATAGCTGTCAAGTCTTCAGTCTTGACATCTGATACTTCATTGCACTCTATCTCAGCAGAAAATGTCGAGACAATACTTCAAATGTGTCAACACAAATAGACCATGTGTTGACACAATTCTTGGTGATGTCGACACAGCTCACATAATGTCGACACTGCCCTTCTTCATCTAATCGACACAGCTTCTGTCGAATGTGTCGACACAATTCCTGTGTGTCGACAAAATAGCTTCTATTCTTGACATAGTTGTTGTTTTGATAAAATTCTGGAGTGTGTCGACACAAGTCCTGTGTGTCGACACAATTATTGTTAACAGAATTTCTGTGTGTCGACAAGAGTCCTGTGTGTCGACACAATCTGGCTTCTTGTGTCGACACAGTTAGTGTCGACAAAATTCTGCTATATGTCGACACAAGTCCTATATGTCGACATAATTATTGTCGACAGAATTTTTGTGTGTCGACACAAGTCCTGTATGCCGACACAATCTGGCTTCTGGTGTTGACACATCTTTCCTCAAGTGTCGACACTTGTACTTAGAAAATTTTCCTGCATTTCCTTAACCTGCACATTGAATCTCAACACACCATCAAATACATATTGATGAATATCATTGAGTTAAGTGAGGCTTCTCCAAATTAGGTACACAGTTTCCAATGTACCCAACAGAATTAGCTCTTGGTGGAGATCGAAAAACAGAAGCCTCTTTAATAGCAAAACTATCCTTGAGTTGCATGACAACCTTGAGGCTTATTGGGGAGGTATATGGAACTATAACCATGGATGGCTTTATGCTGTATTCTGGAAGAGAGTTCAAATGAACTGTATCAAACATATTCAATAAATTCAAAATGTCTACTGTGGGATTTATAATGTAATCACCAAATTTTTTATTTCCTCTATGACTGTCTCGTCCAAATCCATATCAGATTCAATGAAATTAATTAAATCAATCAAATCATCAGTTGCTTCTGCATCTGCTGCAGCTTCTGCTACTACTGCTTCTGCTTTTACTTCTGTTGCTATTGCTGCTACTTCTTCATAGAGTATCTCCCTCTACCTGGTTTCAGTGTACACTGGAGCCAGGCCCCTGACTAAATAAGGAGGTACAGAGAGGTCAGGTATTTGAGCAGTAAGAGAAGAGATGGAAGAAGCAAGAGGTGAAATAGCCTTTGCTATGAGGTTTTTGAGGAGGGGAGTGATAAGTGCTAGAAGAGGTGGAATGATGGAGGGGTCCAGTGACAGGAATGTAGGAGTTGTCTCAGTGGAGACAAAAGGGTTAATGGAAGATGAAGGTGGACGAGGTGATGGTGAGTGACTGGTAATGTCATGGACTGGAGATGTATGTGGGGATGGTAAGGAGGTGAGCAGATTAAATGTAGAGGATGAGAAGAATGTTTTATTTCTGATGTCTAGAAGGTGGGATGGAAGAGGATATGAGGGTGGTGGAGTTGGTGTACCATTTGGGGATGGAGTTGGTGTATGAGAGCGAATAGGAGTTAGTGGAGGGCATGTATGAGACTGAATATGAGTTGGTTATGGTTTTTTATGAGAGTGAATACGAGTTTGGGGAGGATGTATTGAAGAGGATGGTTGTGTAAGAGTGTGGACTGTGTTGTGAACTGGGGAGGTGAGATGACTTTGGATGGCTAGAGGTGGTGGAAGAGAAGATGGAGCATCTTCAGCAAGGTGCGGAGTGGCTAGAGCAGCCCTTGTACTCTCAGAAGGCCTGGAGGAAGAGGATGAAGACTTGGAGGCTTAGGTATATTCCTCTCCCACCTGCCAAAGAGGGCACAAGTGATCCTCTTGGAGACATTAATGAATATGGTCGGTGTGACCAGGGATTCAGCAACCTTTTCCTGAAGAAAGATTCCCAGAATTCTTCAAATACACACCTCCTTCTTGGTGTTCTTTCTCCAGATCATCTCAAACATAATCTGAGCCCAATTCACAGGCTTCTTAATCACCACAGCACACATCACCAGGAATTGATGCCTAGTGATGTAGTCATAGGTTGCGTGTTTTCCCAGTAGTACTTGCCCACAATATCTGCTAGAAAATTATATTCAGCAGATAAGTGTTTCTTTAGCAGTTTGTTGGGTGCTACTCTAGAATAACCCATTTTATTCAACATTTCATCAAATTCATCACTGTCAAGCTCCAGTTCTTCTTCACCATTAACTAATCCAAAAATCTCAATCAGGACGGCGGGGGTAAGAGATATTGCATTACCTGATATTGTTCCTGTGATGGTGTTCTCCTCTAGAGAGGAGGAAGTATAAACCCATTCTCTGATCTCAGTACAGGCTATCTTTATTCTGGTGGTCATCAATTTCTTCAACTGTTGATCTTCAAGCAGTTTCAGAATTTCTAGTAAGATAGGATCCGACTGTTGAAACGACTTGAAATCTATATCAAATCCTGTGTTAAACTTCATTGCTCCAAGACTGCCTGCTGGAATCGTCATGGTGCACCTACAAGAGAGAAACAGAGATCAAGTGCGATGGAACTGAAAGCGTGGGACGGAGGTCCAAGAAAAACCTGGATATAAAATATTTCAGAATATGAATCGACAAACTCCGTTCAACGAAAAATAAAAAAATTCTTTGATCTGAGGTCGACGAAATACTTTGTAGTTAAAAAATTTGTCGAGCTTAGTCTGAAGATTTGAAAACATTTCGTCGATCTCCATTCAATGAAAATTTTCTGAAGCAGATTTGTTGATCTCCGTTCGACGAAAATATCTTCACTCACAGAGAGTTTGTCGATCTTCGTTCAACAAATATCTCTAGAACTTTTCTCTGTTCGTCGATCTCCGTTCGACAAACTTTGACAAATTCTTCGACCATAGACAGAAATTAAATTAAAGCTTCTCCATTTATCATTCCAAGCTGATTTATAAAGAATAAGTGATTTCTTTCATCCAAGGGTTTGGTGAAAATATCTACACTTTGTAAATCAGTGTGGATATAGGCAAGTATAATTTTATTTTTATCTACACACTCTCTAATGAAATGATGCCTAATGTCTATATGCTTAGTCCTAATGTGATGGACTGGATTTTGTGTTATGGATATAGCACTTGTGTTATCACATAATAGAGTTGAATTATTTAAGTTGAACTCATAGTGCAGGAGTTGATTCTGAATCCACAACATCTGGGAACAGCAACTACCAGCTGCTATGTATTCTACTTCAGCAGTTGATGTAGACACAGATGACTGTTTCTTGCAGAACCAAGACATAAATCTCATACTAAGGAACTGGCATTTCCCAGAGGAACTTTTTCTGTCTACCCTGCATCCAGCAAAGTCAACATCTGAGTATCCAGTTAACTCAAATTCTGACTCAGTAGGATACCAGAGTCCTATACTAGGACAACTCTTTATATATCTCAAAATTCTTTTTAGGAAAACTAGGTGAGATTTTTTAGGGTTCACTTGGAACCTAGCACAAAGGCATGTAACAAACATTATGTTAGATCTACTAGCTATAAGGTATAGTAGGGACCCAACAATACCCATATATAATTTCTGATCAACAGATTTCCCATGTTAATCAGAATCTATTATAGCATTAGTGGCCATAGGTGTTTTCTTTGCCAAGACATCAGCCATCCCAAAGTTTTTAATAAGCTCTTTAGCATACTTAGCCTAGGATATGAAGATGCCATCAGGTAGCTGCTTCACTTGGAGACCAAGTAAGTGGGAGAGCTCACCCATGCTACTCATTTCAAACTTTGAATGCATGGGGTCAGAAAACCTCTTTCACAGTTTGGAATCTGTATACCCAAATATAATGTCATCTACATAAATTTGTACCAACAAGATTTGATCCTTATGGTTCTTAGTGAATAATGTCCTATTTATAATGCCTCTAGTAAATTTATGCTCTATCAGGAAGTTAGCTAAGGTCTCATACCAAGCTCTTAGAGCTTGCTTTAAACCATAAAGAGCTTTATGTAATCTAAAGACATATGACGGAGAAGTTGGAGAGATAAAACCTAGAGGTTGTTCAACATAAACCTCTTCTTTAGGTACTCCATTCAGAAAGGCACTCTTCATATCCATCTGATAGACTATGAACTTCTTGCAGGTAGCATAATCAAGAAAAATCCTGATTGCTTCTAACCTTGCAACTGATGCAAAAGTTTGGTCATAGTCTATTCCTTCTTCTTGCCTATAACCTTGAGCAACAATCCTAGCCTTGTTTCTCATAATTATACCTTGGGCATCTAGCTTGTTTTTATATACCAATTTAGTTCCAATGACAGGGTAGTCTTTGGGTCCTTGAACTAAATCTCAAACTCTGTATCTCCCAAATTAATTGAGTTCCTCTTACATTGCAATGATCCAATGGGGATCTTGCTCAACATCTTTTATGGATTGAGGCTCAACTTGAGAGAGGAAACATGCATTCATCACATGTTGGTTAAGTTGATACCTTGTCTGTACACCTACTGACATGTGCCCAATCACTTGAGATCTCGGGTGATCCCTTAGTGTTATAAGATCAGTGGGTGGAGTTGGTTGAGCAACTACATTTGGAGTTAATTCCTCTTGTGGAATAATGTCAGCTGTTGAATGAAGTTCAACCTCTTGCAAAAGTTCTTCTTCACTGTCTTCATCAGCTTGTGGAGGAGGAGGTGATATAACCTCTTGTGGAAGGTTTAACTCACCCAATTTCTCACACAAGTGAGGTACCTGCAAAGTGCTATTGATAGAACTTTCTTTCCCCTTATAAAACATGTTAGCCTCATCAAAAGACACATGTATTGATTCCTCAATTTTTAAAGAAGATTTATTAAACACCCTATAAGCTTTGCTGACTTGGGAATATCCTAGAAACATTCCCTCTTCAGCCTTAGCTTCAAACTTTCTAATATATTTCTTGTTATTATTATGTATATAAAATATGCAACCAAATACTTTAAAATAGGTGATTTTAGGTTTTCTTCCCTTTAAGCAATTCATAATGAGTTTTATTCTTAAATTTATGCATTAAACTCCTATTCAGTACATAATTTGCTGTTCTTACAGCCTCTGCCCAAAAGGATAGGGGCATGTAAGCATCTGCAAATAATGTGCCTACAGCTTCAATTAAGGTTTTATTCTTCCTTTCAGCTACCCCATTTTGTTTAGGAGTTCTAGGAACTGAGAAGCAATGCCTGATACCTTCCTTCTGATTGAAAGAATCGCATCAAGTCCCCGACAACGACGCTAAAAGCTTGATTGCATGTTAAAACTCCAAAAAGATTACAGTTCACGCGGCGACCTGGCGGTTTTACTTAATTAGAGAAGTGGATTGGATTTTATTTAGAAAACGGGGCGCGCGTATTTATTTATTTGGATATAAAACAGTGAAAGCGAGTTTTAACGAAAGGAGGCAAGTGCACCTATCGTGAGTAGTACAGGATATTCCCGGTGGAATATCGAGGTCGTATTGTTCTCGGGGTCGGTTCGATTATTTCTACTCTTCCCTAGAGGGGATTATTATTTTACCGATAATTACTTATCGGGTATTTTATATGTAAAAAAATAAAAAGAAAGCATAAAAATAAAGCATAAAAGGTGGAGCCGATAAAAATCTTAACACAACGACATCGAATCGATATAGAACTATAATATACTTTAAATAAAAAGAGATCCTAAATTTCTAATTAATTAAGGCGGAGACTTGGCCGTGGAGGTTTCACTAGAATGAGCTCACTTATCTCTAGGACTATCGCTCAACTGAATGCTAAGACTATTCGACCGAACGTTAGTCCGACGAAGGATTCCTCTTAACGCCCGCATTACGCTAAGAACCCCGCTATTGGGTGGGGAACCTAATACGGTAGAGTTGGTGTGCCTCCTCTCTCGAGGGTTAGTGCAGTACTCTCTTTGCCAAGGGGTGATCTGTTCATACGCATGCCTCTCGACTAGCATATGGAAAACGAAAATAGGGCCCACACATCGATATGTGGTCCTACACGTCGTTAACCCCGGGCAAACCATAAGTACTTTAATTAATTAGAAAAATGAGACATTTAATTATTTTAAGCTATTTTATTTGTCCCAATGCTCTTCGATACTGAGGGCTAAGAATAGTTAGCCACACATCGGAATGGGGATGGATTGCGAGGAAAAGCAGAAAAGAAAGCGATAAAGAAAGCAGTAAAGAAAGCAAGAAAATGAAAGCAGGAAAGAAAGCAGTAAATTGCAAGTCCTACTCAAACGAGTAGGACTGAAATGAAACCGCTAAAATGCGAGTCCCGACGCAAATGCGTGGGTGAGAGAAAGAAAGCGGGCCCTACTCAAATGAGTAGGACTAAATAAATGCTCACACGCACGCACTCTACAGAATGTAAAACTCACACACACAAATCCTACTCAAATGCGTAGGGAAAATAAAGACCTGTCATTTAACTCATAGCGAGTAAGCGGAAATGAAATGCTTAATATAACACACTCATGCATCTACAGAAAGTAAAACACCCGCACACTGCAGAAAAATAAACACAACTCTAAAGAAATAAAACACAGAGCCATTTAACTCTTAACGAGTCGGCAGAAATAAATGCGCACACTCACACACTCTACAGAAATGAAAGAAAGCTATAAAAATTATACGAAAAACAAAGTGGCTAAAAAAAATTAAAACAACTGCATTTCTACTGCTAGAATGCGGTAGAAATGCATAAAAAGTGAAAATAAAAATTAAAGGGGAAGAATGTTTTGTAAATAAAAAAAGAAAATGCAAGTGCTCGAACAATTAAAATGAATACATTTCTACCGCTAGAATGCAGTAGAAATGCATAAAAAGAGAACGAAAAAATTAAAAGCAAAAGTTTAAAATGAAAAAAACTAAGTGTATGAAAAATTAAAACAACTATATAATCATTCCTATAAACTCCGTAAAAGTGATTAAAATGAAAATAAAGCCTAATAGAACGAAAACGTTTTACAACCTAAAAAGAAAAATCAGAAATAAAAGAAATGAAAATCACTTTGAAAACATTTTTGACGGATCTATAGGAATGTAAATAAAGCTATAACAATTCTAAGTTAACAAAACTAAGAACATAAAATTATCAAGTTATACTCATACACACAAACACACGTATAAATAAGAACAAAAAACACTAAGTTAAAACAAAAGCAAAAAAGATAAGATTGCATAAGGGATGAAACATAGATGAAGTCCAAGGGATGTAATGGAAAAAAAACCACAATTGCATTAATAAAAAGGGTGATTACAAAGCTACAATAGAAGAGAGAGGGGAGGGAGAAAATAACCCTTACAACACATTTAGATTTCATCCCAGCAGCATAACACTTATGCAAAATGGATCCAAAAAGTGGAACAAGAACTCAAGCAGAGAAGTTGAATTTATAGACAAAAAAAATTTGAAGAACATGCCCTCTGACACGGGCGTGTAGGGGGGCATGTCAGCACTGTACAAAATGCGGCTGGCGATTTGATGGGAAAGTGGACTTCGGGCTGGACACGTGTCGGTCATGCAGCGGTCACGCCCCAGGTCACGGGCATGACGCCGGGCGTATCGAGGAGGTGGATCTGGGTGCGGTGCGTCAAAAGTCGTCGCGCGGGTCTTGTCGGCCAGGTGGAGAAGTCACGCCCCAGGTCACAGCGTGACGATGGGCATGTTGGGTTGAGTCGACACTCGACAAACGTCAAGCGAAAATTGTCGAGAGGAAAATTTGTTGAGCGGGAAGAGGAGTCACGCCCCAGGTCACGGGCGTGACTCTGGACGTGTCGCGGAGGTGTCGACGATCGTCGAGCGGAAAGTCGTCGATCGGAAAATCGACAAACGACAAATCGTCGAGCGCGAGTTTTCATTGAGCTTGATGGAGTGGTCACGCCCCAGGTCACGGGCATGACGGGTGTTCGACGTTCGTCAATCGGAAATCGACGAGCGCGAAAATCATCGAGCGCTGGACACGGGTCATGTCACGTGCATGTGACTGGGCGTGTGACCGGGTGTGTCAAGCGATTTGTTCATTTCTCGGGAATTTGACGTATTACGCCCTTGTCACGGGCGTGACCAACAGTACACGGCGTGTACTATGCAAAAGTTGACTTTTCCTGAAATTTTTTAGGAAATCAAAATAAAGTAAGTTGGAACATTATTTATAAAAAAGAAACATTTTTATAAAAAAAAATAAACAAAAATAAAGTAAAACGAAATATTTAATGTACATAAAAGTAGGTATATTTACAACTTATCAAATACCACCATACTTAAGCTTGTGCTATTTCAGAGCAAAAGTTTGAGGTGAACTTATAAGGAATAGAAAAATCTCTAAGTTTAGCTACCGCTTAATCAATTATATGAGAGATTTAAATAAATATACGAGGTGTAAGAGTTAAATCATAAATTATGAAAATGTTATAAATAGAGGAAGAGTTTCAAAAAGACTTCTAGAAAAAAAATAAAATAGAAAGAACAAATTTATTTTTGTCAGTTTAACAAAGATGGATTGAAATTATATAAAAAACTGTAGCTTAAAAAAGTTAAAGGAAATAATGCAATTTAAAAATTATACTCTTAAAAAAATTTTAAATAATTCTAGAATCATTGAAATAGGATAAATGGTTTGGTGGTTTATGAAGAGGGCTTGGATAATTGG